>PVLA01001439.1:0-358985 GCA_004027455.1 Hydrochoerus hydrochaeris | reverse complement strand
TAAGAGCCGTTACTCTCCCTAAGAAAGTGATGGGAATTTCAATATTTTGGGAACTTATATTGTATATGTAATTCACCTAGAACCAGTCAGATATTTAATCACATAACCCATGTGTCTTTGGTAAATGAAGTTTTGGAAACTATTCTGTCAATTTGCCAAGTGTAGACTTAGTACTTACCACGCCCTTTCTGGGAACTTGGAATATATTAATGAGAAAAAGAGATCAAACTGCTACCTTCTTGGATTTTATGCTCATGATTATCTTTCTAGGTACATAGTTTTGTAACTTTAGAATTCTTTTGGGAGTGCAGATCATTTCAGGAAATCTTAATTTTATTAAGACAAGAAAATAAAATTCTTTGACTTAGTCACAGTCTTCAGACTGGTCATTATCATTACTTCAATACTTACAATCATTCTGTGTGTTGAAATATACTAATGTTTCATTTAAAAAGTATGAATTGATTAGATTTTTGTTCTTCATTGGTACTTTAAGGTATCATGTACATCATTGTTGTGAGTTGACAACATAGTTTAGATTTAACATGCTCCCCAAATTCTCATGTGTGTGGAAGGTGATTAGATCATTGTGGTGCTGTATGCTTAAGTGGTTTCATCCATGGATAAATCCATGGTAGCAGACTGTGCTGCCCAGAGGCAGAGCATGGCTGGGGGTGGTCACCAGTGCTATGCCCCGGAAGTGTTCATCCTCCCAGCTCTTTCCTTTTGGCTCTACTTCCTGTCTGTCACGGATTGAGCACCCCCCCCCACTATGATGCTCTGTTGTCTTGTTTTTGCTTGGAGCCAGCTGATCATAGATGAAAGCCATAAACTAAAGCAAACCTCTCCTTCTTTAAATTGAGTGTTTTGGCCCAGCAGTGGGAAAGTGACTCACACAGTTCGGTGGTGACATGTCTGTTTACTGTCTCATCTCCTGCAACGCTCTTTTGCGAAGTGGATGTGCAGCTCACGCCCCTCAAATGGCTGTACTGATAAAACCCAACACAAAGCTATGAGGTGAAAGATACCTGGACAGAACTCCTCAGTAAGAAAACTATTTTTGGAAAAGTCTATCTGGATCATTTGGTTTGGAAGTCAATAAGTTCATTTCAAGCCTTGCTTGTTCTTCCAGAGAGGTTGAAGCAAAAGAAAAGGACGGCTCATGATGATGAGTCCAAGCAAATGGCACCGAGAAATGTGATCTCTCCCCATGTCCTTGTGAAACTTCAGGAAGCTGTTAGTACGCATGAGATGCTTGGTTTAAACTGAATGTTTGTTTGTTTGTTTTGCTGGTACCGGGGATTGAACTCATGACCTTGTGCTTGCCAGACTGAACTGAATGTTTGTAAACATTTAACCAACAAGCTGAATTTTGGATCCGTATCAGCAGAGACTGAAAGGAGGCAGCACAGAGTTGGAGAGAAGATCACATGTAGTATGGATCTGGTCAGAGATTTGTGGAAAGCACAGAACCTCTTGGTCATCAAAAGGAGTTTATGCCCAGGATGCCCAAGTCTTACGTTGGGAGTACACAAGTGAGAGCAGAAAGCCTGGGGTTGATTTGTTGATGGCCATCAATGAGGGCAGGAAGACATCCGGGTGAAAACTGGATTTCAATAATTATGTATAAAACCAGCAAGACACCTCCAGTGCTTGGCGAATATGTCCCTCGGCCACACAGCCAGCTGCACATGAAAAGTCCTGTGGCTAAGCATTTTATGTTGGTGGTGGAAAGTGATGATGGGTATACACCTGACCTTTCCTGCTTCCTTAGGCATGGATAACAGTAGCTGGCTTCTACTGGGAAATGATTGCATGTCAACTATTTCAATATTGTCTAAGCAGTAGCTCCATTCATCCTCACACTGAGCTGTGAAGTAGGTACTGCTGTACTTTCCAATTTCAGGATGAGGACCAGAGACTTACAGAAGCCAGCTAGCTTTGCCAAGACCACACAGCTAGAAAGTGGTGACACATGGTTACTTATTTGTTTGTGTTTTTGAGGTGAGGCTCTGAACCCTGGCAGTCTCACTACAAAGCCCATGTGCTCAGAGGCCACAGTGATCCGCTAACTATCCTGTGATGGCTCAGTGTTTCATATTCTGTTACAGAGAGCCAGCCTTGTTTAGGAACACACTTAACTTGCAAATCCGAGAAACATTAACCTGGATCCAGAGTGTGGCTTCTCATCTGCAGCTCACAGGCTGCTAGAATTTTGCACAAATTTTTCAAAGATGGCATGAATCTATATGTATTTTACATAATTTTTGCACAATATGAGTGGTCACATATGTATCAATCATCAAACACCAAGTCCTCCAGGCCAGGGGATTCCGTTGGAGTCGCTGCCTGGTCACCTTCTGCAGATTTATAACAGGCCCTCAGCATCACTACAGCAGGAGGCAAACCCTGTATCCCCATTAGTCACCACTGCTGTGGTCCTCCTTGCATCCAGCTGCTTCTTGGTCCTGGGCTGCCAAGTAACCCTGTGGCCTGGGACCGTCAGAATATGGTCCTTAAGCAAACATCTGTCTTTATCACTGTAAAAATTCCCATGACTGGGTGACTTGAAGAGTTTTGGTTTTTCTGGCCCAGTTACTCTTTTCTTAGTTTGGCTCACACGTCACTTTCCATTGGGAATGCGTCTCTTCCTTCTGCATGTAGTTTACTTGGGTGCCATCTTTCTTGAAGTAGACACAGCATTGAAACATTGCCAGTAACAATGCTGCACCCCTCAGACCACTGTGATTGACTAAGAGATAGGCAAGACACTCAAGAAGATGTGCAGAAAGACCCAGTCCAGGAATGATGGGGACTAGGGAAGAGAGACCGTCTACAGGGGCGATAGGCCTAAAGCTATTGAGAGCCAAGAAGAATAAAGTCAGTCTTGAGAAAAAGAACAGGGAGATGGGCGGAACAGGTAGTAGTATTGAGCTTTGGTTCCATCCACACTTGGAATTTCCAGGGGAGCCAATAAGCAAGTGTCTGTGGTAATTTCCCTGGCTGATACAGATTTCTGTGACTCCCGAGCTCCATGCTTGGATAGTCAAGGAAAAAATATAAAAAGTAATCTAGATATACATTAAAATCTCAAAAAAATGACACTTCTATATACTTCCTATATGTAAGTAGAAGATTATTTATTCAGACTACATGGAAATAATACGTTCCAAATGAATGCCACTTTAAAAGAGTCAAATAGCAGAACCCAACTTGATTAATTCTCGAAAAATTTCTAGCTGTGTTCTTTTTGGACTTTATTTCTGCCATGTAAATTAAGAAAGGATGTATATAAGAATATACATGTTAACCCTTGCCATCTAAATCTTTAAAATACTCTTTTGATATTTGCCAAAATGTACAAACGGTAAGACTGGTATGTGGACATTTCAGTTGTTTGAGTGGGATAATATTGGTTGCTGCAGTTTGATGCCTTTATTGTATCTTGTACATCAACTATCCTCATTTATTATGCTGGTATGTTTTTCATTCATAAAAATTGAAAAAATTGTCTTTTTGGTACATTCATCGTTTATAGATTCTTAGATATGATATATATAGTTTTCTAATGTATGTAGACACTATTATAATTTTCTAGAATAAAACATTTATTCCAAAAAGTGAATTTGCAACAGCTCTCAAACAATACACATTTCCTTAACTAATGGCTATCACACAGAATTTCCTTGGTTTACTACCTTGATGATGACTTTTGGGAGAAAATGGTCTGTACCCTACACAGAAAACCAAAGGGACTCCTAATACCTGCAGGATTCACAGTCGTTCCTTTGGAGGCACACGTTGTCTCTTGTGAATTATAGTCTTTGTTGAAAAATTTCACTTCTTCCACTAAACTCCCTTTGAATTTCAGACCTTCAGAAAGGAAAACATTTCAGGCACCTATTAGAGGAAAATCTACTACTTCTGCGGAACCCTTCAGAGTTTAGCCTCTGAGATGCAACAGGAAAGCTGACACATTCACTAGCCCGAACACATGACATTCATTAAAAAAAAAAAAAAAGCAGAACAGGCTAAATCTACCCGTCACCTTTTGAACAGAATGCCTGTGATTCAAAATTAGGTCATTTTAGGATTAACTTTTGTCAGTTTCCTCTCACACCTTTCCTTAGAGAAAAACAGTAATCCATAGCTGAAGTCCCTGTGTTTACAATAAGCACTAATACATGTTAATCCTTGGACAATGAAAGCTGCTTTCGTGTGCAGTTTTTCTGCCTTGATCTATTTGACCAAACATGCAAGGAGGCATTTTGGTGATACTTTTACCTCTGCTGCAGGTAACTGCTTTGCCAGGCAAACCCACTTCACTGCATCTATCTGGGCTGGATACAGAAATGACAATAAGCCTCTTATTGAAGATATATAGAAATACTGAATATACTTATGAAGGAAAATTTTAAATCCAATTAAGCATGCTTTATAAATTGCTGTAGTTTTTGTACTACAAAGAGAAAAGTATGCTTTGCCAAGCTCTCAGGAAACATATTACTAGGGTATTTTTAAAAAGCAAAAATTGAGACCACAGTGAAATACATCATGGTTTCTCTTACAAGAAAAATCCAAAGCATGAATAAATTCAAGTTCAAAATAAAAGATAGGTACTAGGAAATAGGGACATAGATTTTTTTGCAAAAGGGGAGAGAAGCACAAGGGATGAAGGGAGTGGGGACGGAAGAAAGAACAGCCATGTGATGTCCATGCACCAACTCTGCCTGAGAAACACTGCAACTACAGAAGCATAAGAAATTGGAAACAAGCAGAAGCAAACATTTTCAGAAACTCCAACACCTACTAATAGTCCTGTATCTGTTTCAAATTGATTTTAAATCCAACTACAAGGCTGGATTTAGACCAGGCAGGAGGAGGGTCCTCATGGTTCCCCACTTAGCCATGCCTTAACACTTCCGTGGGCAGGTCATGGGAAGCCGCTGTGCGTGTGAGTTCAGTGAAAGGCGTCACTAATAAAGAAGGAAGTCACTATTAGTGACTCCTCAGCTGTGCAAGCTCGGTGGGAAATCCATCTATGTGTACAGATGTGTGGGGATGTATACCCTTTGAAAATATTTCCATGACTTGTTGTAATAGGAATTGAAACAGATAAAACATTGGCTTGGAATTTGGATAATAATCACTAGGCCTGACTTCATCACATTTTATGGTACAAACTTAGACAAGTGACTCCAGCGCTTGGAGCATCAGTGTACCATTTGGACGGTAACAGCCAGCCCTGTCTCCTCAGGAAGCTGTCGTGAAGACTGGGGAAAGAAGATATGTCTGACAGTGAGTGTTTTATAAATCCAAAAAGAGCACTGAAGAAATTCAATCGTATTATGGCATTCACTTTCTCAATATAACTGTTTTTTTAACTTTAAGAACCTGACACATATTTTGAATTAAATGCCCAAGATAATAGGATTGGTTATATTATTTCTATCATGTGCAGAAACATTTACTATTGAAACTAGTTCATTCAAAATATTTCATCTTCTTGTAATTAATTGGTTTTGGCAGGATAATTTCTTCCTTAAAGGCCTGGTTTATGGCATTTAGTTCCATTTAAAATAGTTCAGTAAATTTAGACACACACAAAATGCTTGGACCTGAATAAATTCTTCTATACTAAAATCACTATAAAAGGATGAAACATTGATGAACATTGGTGATATCTATTTATACACAGGAAATGATGTGCAGAAGATAAAAGTGGAAGGCATACGGTGCTAGTTTTTTTTGGGGGGGGTAGAGGTACTAGGACTTGAACTCAGGACCTCATCCTTACCAGGCAGGTTCTGCACAACTGAGCTACATCTCCAGCCCCACATGGTGCTAGTTTTAAAGAAAAAGAATACTTAGGACCCTTAAATCTTTAAGAAAGGCATGTTTGCTTAGAAATGTGAATTTTTTTCTTTTATAGCCTTTAATTGGTAAGTTCTTGGGAACTTACATTAAGAGCTTTTCGATTTTTCCCAAAGTTTTCTACATTTTGTTTCTTCTACAAAGAACATATGAAATCTGTATTACACTAAACACCAAGGCTGTATAGCAGCAAGTCTTGGATGTGTGAAGTGAAATACAGTGTTTCATATTTGCACTTAATCGTTATCAGTACTAGCTAAGGGTTTAGAGGTTAGCAAATACTAAATTTCTCTGCAAGGGAATAAACAACAACTGTTGAACTCAAATCGTACTGTAGACTGTTCCTCTACACACTAGAGAAGAGCAGTACTTACCATGATCTTTTCAAAGATTTGTACTTTTTTAAAAAAAAATTATTACGTCACTGAAGAATTTTCCTTTTCTCAAACAAAACAGTAATGAACAGAGTATTTTAAACAAGGAACCTACAACTGCTTTGTAATGTTGAAAATAATTACCCACCTTTGCAAAGAAAGTATACTTTCAAATGCCTGTGGTCTAATTTTATGTTATACATGTCACCAGAAGAAAGAAAGCTTGGAGGTTCCTTCTGTGTCTTTGAAGACACACCGTTTATCACTCTGACTTTGACATGTAGTCATTATGTTGTTTATGAAAGTGGACTGGAGCTCCATAGGAGACGTGCAAGAGATTTCAGATCAGGTATAAAAGCTTCTTCCTATGGAAATTACCTCCAAAGTGTGCAATTTACTAACCCCTAGAGACATTTCATTCTGTAAATAGCTTCAAGAGAGCTCTCTTTATGTTAATTATAGCTGACACCAGACTTAAGCATATCTGGAAAATACCATAAAATTACTTCACAACTCTCTTTTTACAAAAGGCCCATGCATTCAATCAGTTTTCTATACTTTTACAATGCACACCATAATATAATCGTTGCATTCAAAGTTTGAATCAAAAATTGTGAATTCACATCATGTTACAGATACAGATGCCTGAGAATAATGAAGAAATAGCTCTAAGTGAAACATCAGATATTTTTCTCTAGTTTGAACAAGCTGTTAAAACTTTTTCACTAATTTCATGTATATTATGCTAAACAGAATAAAAAATCCAAAACTGAAATATTTTTTCCTTTGTCCAAACTTTGTCAACAAAATTTGACCTATTTTCAGTCTAATGAAATTGACTCTCTTTTCAACCTTTTCTGCCAGGAAATGACAAACCCTGCGAGCAGACTGGAGGAAAGTTTCTTGCTAAAGTGTCTACGGCAGAGACATTTATCCAGGTTGACCAACGGCTCAGTTTCTGTCTTCCACTCAGTACCTGTCGGTTCATAGCAGTTAAAAAGATGAAAAGGCTTTGTCTTCCATGCCCTGAGTTTAGCATGCAGGAAAACAAACACATGACCCGAAAGGTAGAGCTCCTTCCATGGTGGATTCTGGGCGATGCCCAGATGTAAGGCTTTCCTGCCACAATGAGACAGGGCGCTGTGTCATTCACCTTTCATTCCAAGCAACCTTTGTTTGGCTGATTTTTTTTTTTTTTGTCCTTGTCAATGTTGAAAGGGCTTTTAGGTCAAATGCAAATACAGATGCATTACTACTGACATGCCTGTCATTCTTCTTCTCTTTAAAATGCTCTTTGGCACTTAGATTTTGAGACTCATAATCGTGCCTCTGCACCTTAAATTATGAAGTACTTCTGTAACTTTTCCTGGCCATTCTGGGAAGGTCTCATGTGGTGACGCCTGCATTTTCTGCTTCAGGCTTTGCGCATGAAGTCTGAAACAAAAGGTACTAAGATCTACTGCAAAATAGGTTGTTTTCATCTGGGGTGATCTCAGGAAGAGCAAGTATTCATGAAGACCACACTGAAGCAAAACTCAGGCGTTTCCCAAGCTACATTATTCTTATCTGTCTCCCTAAGCGGCTTCTTTGGATCGAAAACAGTTGTCTCTCACAGTAAATCTCTGCAAACTGCACTGTTAAAGCTGACACTGTCTGTGTGGAAGTAAATGATCATTATTTATGTTTACAATTTTTTTAATGGAAACAAAAGAAGCTGGGGCCATTTCTATAGTGCCTCAAAACTGCAATAATATTGCAAGCTGCTACAAGGCAATTATTTACATAAACCTTTTCTTGTTATTTCCTTCCTTCTTATCTAGCTAATATTTATTTTGACTGCTTTGTGGAGTGACTTTGACTTCATACAGGATGGGAACGAGGCTCAGGGAACAGTGCCACCCAGGTAGTGTCTAATAACAAAATGGCTGAGTGCTCCTTTCTTCTCCTGGTGCTTCCCACTTGGCTGTTACAAAAATGATGCGTCTTTGCCCTAACTTGAGCTGTGAACTTCCAGTTTCCGAAAACACGGCGAGGTGTTCACAGATCAACTGCTGTCCTAAACATCTGTTGAGTTCTCCACATGTCCTCGTATTGGGAATTAGATTTGACAGACTGGCTGGGAAGGAGTGACTAAAATCAAACCTGGTCCAAGTAACCTTTTCAAAGAGAGGTAAAGCGAAATTGCCTGCACCAATTCCATCCAGGCATCTGTGAAACCCACATCAGAATTTTGTCAAATGGTTAGGATTTGGGGTGCTTTTATGTTGTCTGTTTATACCAAGAAAGAATTCAATTTTTTTTTTTTTTGGTATAGATCAATGCTTTTCAAATTGTGATCTCAGGACCAATCTTACATGTGGGGAGCATGATAGAAATGCAGATTATCAGGGATGGGAACCCAGAAATCTGTGTTTTAATAAGCTTTGGTGCTCACTAGACTTGAGAGCCACAGATATAAATAAATAGAAGAGAACTGCCAACTCTGTTGTTTCAAGCTTATGGGTAATTAAAAGGAAACATATCAGAAATTGGGATAAACCCATGCAATTATTTTTTCTATAGTTTTCATTTGGGTTTGATATGAGTCGATTTTAAAAGTAAATTTTTAAATTCTTATTTCATTTAAATAAGCATTTTTGCTAATGCTATATACATCATCAGATTCCTTTCTTGTTCGCTTACTGAAAATAAAGAGTAATCAATGCAAGTCACATATTTACTAAAAAATTCAGATTCCAATTTTATTTTTCTTTCTGTGCCATTACCAAATCTTTCTGTCATTGTCAACTACCTGCCAATTTATACAATTTAAAGGGGAAAGGTGAATCCACCTATATGGAGAAACATCTGCTAGAAATCAGTACTTCTATAAAAGTCACTTACTTTCTGGAAAATTTCTAGAATTTCCTATGTGAGGAAAGCAAAGAACTCCATGAGACCATGCACAATTCTTTTTTTTTTTTTAATTTTAAAATTGCAAAACAGAAAAAAAGGATAGAAATGATGCAGAACTTCAAAAAATACTGGGAAATTAACACTAGTTAATATATTACATATTGTTATCTTAGAAGTAGTTGTTCAGGTTACAAGATCTAGACATAAAAAGTGATCAAGCAAACCATGACAGTACAAACTGTTCTTTTTGATGAACTAACAGAGATTAGTGGTGTAGTTATCTGTCTTGCACACATATAATATACATACAGTTATATGTGTTTACCTACATACATAGAATCTTTTCCTTTTTTCTTTTTCTCCTTTCTCCTATCCCAGTTGTTCTTTCCTCTTAAACACTTTCTTTCCCTTTCATTATTACAATATCTATTGTATATTTTGGATCTTATTATTATTTTAAGTTTTTATTTTTATTATTTTTTTTACACTAGGGAGACAATACAATATTTATAAATGTGAGTTTGATTTCACTTATGAGTGTGGTCTCTAATTGCTTCCATTTACCTATAAAATCTTCAAGATTATCCTTGTTTATATCTGAGTAATATTCCATTGTACAAAAATACCACATCTTTTTTAAAATCCATTCTGTGGTTGTTGATGGATATCTGGGTCATTTCCAAGATTTAGGTATTGCAAATTGTGCTGCTATAAACATGGTTGCACATATATTGCTGTGACATGAAGTTCTTAATTTTTCTGGGAGAATACCTAAAGGGGAATAGCTGGATTGATTGAGACTCCAACCCTAGATTTTGAGGAATCTCCATGCTGATTTCCACAGTGGTTACATCAGTCTACACTCCTACTAACAGTGGAGAGGAGTTCTTATTTCCCCACAGCTCTGCTAATATTTGTTATTGGTTGATTTCTTGACAGCAGCCATTCTTTCTGGGATGAGAGGGAATCTCAATGTTAGTTTAATTTGCATTTCTCAAATGACCAGTGATGTTGAACATTTTTTCATGTATTTATTTGCCATTTTTATTTCTTCATCTGAGAAGTGCATATCCATCTCAGATGCCCATTTTTGGAGAGGGTCTTTGAATTTGGGGGGCCTGATGTTTTTCAACTCTTTATATGTTCTGGATATAAGTCTTTTGTTTGAGGGACAGCTGGTTACAATTCTTTCCCATTCTGTGGGTTTTCCCTTCACTCTTTTGGTGAATTTCTTTGAAGTATAAAAACTTTTTAATAAGATGAGATCCCAGTTTTTGATGCTTTAAAAGTGTTTCCCATGTGGTTTGTGTTTTGTTCGTGAATTCTCTGCCTACCCCTATGTCTCCAAGACTTCTACCTACTTTGTCTTCCAGTAGATTTAGTGTTTCTGTTTTAATATTTAGATCTCTGAACCACTTTGACTTTAGTTTAGTGAGTGGTGATAGGCATGGGTCTAGTTTCAGTCTTCAGCATGGAGAGAGCCAATTTTTCCAACACCATTAATTAAAGAAGCTATCCTTCTTCCAGTGAACATATTTAGCCCCTTTGTCAAATATAAGATGGCTGAGTGTCTTTGTGGTTACGTCTGCACCTTCTAATCTGTTCCATTGACCTGCAGGTTTGTGTTTTTGCTAGTACCACATTGATTTTATCACAGTAGCTTCCTAGTATAATTTCAAGTCAGGGATTGTGATGCCTCCTGCCTTGCCTTTGTTGCCCAGGATTGCCTTTGCTATTCTAGGTTTCTTCTGTTTCCAAATGAATTTTAGGAATATTTTCTCTAGATCTGTAAGGTATGTTAAGGATTGCATTAAATCTGTATAACAGTTTTGGGAGAATGGCCATTTTCACAAATTTAGTTCTTCCTAACCATGAGCAAGGGATATCTTTCCATTTTCTGATATCCTTTTCAATCTCCTTTTTAAGAGTACTATAGTTTTCATTATATAGATCTTTTACATCCTTTATGAGATTGATTCCTAAGTATTTCATTTTTTTGGATTCCACTATGAAAGTGTTATTTCCATAATTTCTCTCTCAGTGAGTTTGTTGTTTACGCACAGGAATGTTATTGATTTTTGAGTGTTGGCTTTGTATCCAGCTACACTGCTAAATTTGCTTATTAACTCTAATAGTCTTTTGATGGAGTTTTTGGGGTCTTCTATGTAGCATATCAAGACCATGCACAGTTCTTGCAACCATACAAGTGAAGTGGGCTGGTTGGTGTTTTACAGGTGAAAGATGACTTTGGAGTTGTCCTCGACTGCTCAGAGAGGACTGTGGACTGTGAGAAAAAGAAAGAAGGGAAAGCAAGATGGAAAGAAGAACATTCGTCAGTGTAAACTTCACTAAGCTTCAGAGGAGCAACTGTAGAGGATTTCCCACTGGATGTTGAGCAAAGAGCAAAACAGAATTGGCCTTTTCCTAAGGGAAGCGAGGATCTCCACCCCTCCTTCTGCATTTGGAAGCAGGTTAGTCACCCCCCCCCCATTCAGGAGGAGCAAAGCAAATCTTTTCCTTCAGTTTTGAGACGACAAAACAGTCTTTTCCTAACTTGTTAGAAAGAGTCACAAACCCAGAGGCATGAGAAGCATTCAGTTCTATTCTCTCCTTTCTACCTCTGGCTTACAGACTGGGCAAATAACTCAAGAACCCTGGCCTCTGTCCTCTCTTGTGCATTTTAGTCTCTTATCTGTGAAGTGAAAGGTTTGTATCAGAGAAAGTCACTTGTGATATACAACTCAACTGTTTTCTGATTGCCTGGCTATTTGGGTGAAAATTATAGAAGACTTTGTTGCTTCACTATAATTTACTATTGTTTTTAGAAAAGAACTGTGATTTTGGCTATCAGCAACATGTTTTCTGGGTACTTCTTCCATATTGTGGTGGATTTACATGACAATACTCACTGTTCCTCTGATTCCTGTTTTGAGAGATATGTATTGACGGTCTAGGGTTAAAGGTTGAACTTTCAGTTATGAGTCAGAGGATATCCTCTGTAAGTTTCCCATTTATGACTTTGACTTCATTCATCTGAAGTTTAACCTCTAGCCAGTTGGGCGAACTAGTCACACGTACTTATCAGCTTTGATAAAAACGAAAAGGACCATCCCTCACTTGCTCAGCCTACTTGTACTTACCAGATACATGTGTGCATGCATGAGGGGCCCTTTAAACTCCCACTTTCCTGGAGTGTGACATGGTGTCTATGGTTCCACTCTGCAAGACCTTTGGTGGTTGCTTTCTGATAATAAACTTACACCATGTAGACTAGATTCCACTCCTTAGCAGGTGCCCAAAATTTGACAGTTGAACAGTGGTAAAGATTGAACTGAAAAAGAGGGATTTACTACGGGGGATACTTAACAACATAGCATATTAAAATGCAGATGTTGGTACAAGTATCTCACGTTCGTGGCTAGAAGCGAAACTAAAGGCAGGATGACTTTGCCCCTTTCTCTCTTTGCCCTCTAAGGAAGCAAATGCAAACCAGGTAAATGCAAGTAATAGAAGAGCAGCATGGCCAGGATGCCCAGATTGCTATTTCCTATCCCTCTCTGGGATTTTCCAAGTATCTACAAACTTATCCTCTAAGTGTGGGAAAACTATTGAGAAGGGGTCTATATCACAGAAAAATAGGGGATGACAACATTTTTACATTTGCTTTAACTTGTGGGGGTACTTCTTAGCTACCTCTTTCTTTTCTCCGACTCCTTTTTCAGGATGTGCCCCACAGCAGCGAATCTGGAGGAGGAAACGAATGCGAGAGTGCATTTGTTCAGCGGCGGAGGAAAGACCGAGTCAGACGCTGACCTCCAGGTATGTGACAGTCTACTTCTGCAGAATCACTCATCGGCGGGCGTGTTATTTGTTAATTTACAATAAGCATCATCTTCCAGTGTTTGTATAAAAGTGCAGGGAGCACGCTCCTGTAATCCCAGCACTGGGGAGGCTGAGGCAGGAGGATCACTGCAAGTTAGAGACCAGTCTGGGTTTCAAAGTGAGTCAAGACCAGCCTGAACTGTGTAGTGAGACCCTGTCTCAAAAGACAAAAAAAAAAAAATAAAGGATGATTATTTGTTGAAAAACATTTATTATGTTCCAGATACCACAGTAGGTGTGGGGACTGAAGTCATGAAAGACATATGATCCATTGTTTTCAAGGGCAAGGTCTGGCCTCTTTTTTATATTAAGGGCCGAACAGTAAATGTTTTTGGCTTTGCTAGCTCTGTAGCTTCTCCACTGACTTCTCAACTCGGCTGTTACAGCAAACATGCAAATGAGCACGTGTGGCTACGTTCCAATAAAACTTTATTTACAAAACCAAGTGGAGGGATGGAATTTGGCCCACAGGCCATTGTTTGCCAACCTGTGGTCCCAGGGGAAGAAGAATCACCACAGACAATACATCTGCATTCTGTGAAGAATGAGGTGCTATGGGATCCCATAGAGTGGTCATACAGGGGAAATTTTTAAGACAGAGAAAGCTAGGGAGAACATCTGTGGGTGTGTGGAGACCATGACTAAAGCTATACATCACCGCAGAAGGGTGGCAGTCGTGGTTTGTGGGTGCATAGGGTCAGATGAGCGTATTAGATATAGGACAGCAGTCATACTGTACAGCATCTTCTAAGCCAGGTGAAGGAGCTTCTCGTCATCACGATGGCCTTGAGGCACCACTGAAGTATTTAGAGCACTCAATTGACATCATCAGGTCAATGCTTCCAGAAGATTGCTATGGCTGCCCTGTGGCAGAGCCAAGGCTGGAGGTAGGGCAGCTACTGCGGGCTCCTTCAGCGGAGAGGAGGGAGCTGCTGGCAGTGAGGGCCAAGCGGGCAGATCAGCTCCATCTTTAATTAGTAGGATCTGCATCTGGGCTACTGAAGCAGACATGGAAGTGGCAGAGCGACTGGGGTGGAGGCGCCTGAGACCTGAGTGGTCAGCAAGACAACTTCCTCCTTCATTTTCAATGCACTAGAAACTTGCTGGATGGACTCAAGCAGAGAAAAGCCCTGCGTTGCTTACGTGTTGATTGTTCCAGTTCAGAGAGAAGCTTACAAAGTGGGCAGTGGTAGAAACCGAGCGATTAGGGGTGAGCTCCAAGTGTGGACCTCAGTGTAGACTGTCCTACACTGTCACTCAGGAAGTCTGTCATGACTTAACAAGTCTGTAAACTTGATCACAGAAATTTCTTCCTTTTTGTCTGTTTATATTTTGCCTTTTTGAGACACAGTTTCTCTGCAGTTTGAGATGGCTTTGAACTCACATTGTAGCCCAGGTTGGCCTCAAACTCATGGGGATCCTCCCACCTGTGCTCCTGAGTGCTGGAATTACAGGCACCCACTACCACACTCAGCGAAATTCTTCCTTTTAACAGAGTTAAACGAAGTAAGTTTGATTGAAACATTATTATGCATGAAACCCATTGTGAAAACAACACAGAATTCACAGAAAATTTCTCATAGAATGTACCTGACATAGTTCATAAAACATTTGTGTCTAATATTCATAAAGCATTTGTGTCCAATCTTTTACTTAACAAATAGTCGAAAAGCCATTAAGCTCCTCTTTAAAGAAAATCCTCAAAACATGAGCCATACGAAAAGTGATTCCTGACTTTGGCTGTTTTCTGAGAAATTATAGAAAACTTTTCACTCATTTGGACTCCAGAACTAAAATAGCAGCAGGCTTTCTGGTAAATTACTATTTCCTGCACCCAGTTCCTCTGAAATGTTCTGAGCTCTTGACAAACCTGCTTCCACAGTGGTCCGGTTCAGCGGGCTGGCACCATCTGGCAGAGTAAGGAAAGTCTCTTCTTTCAAGCTGCAACTCCTGGGGGGACTGAGCCCCTCAGTTTTGAAATGAAATTCATCCTCTAGAGCTTCTCACTCTGTGAGACCCCAGGACCCTGGTGGAAGCCGAGGCCTTTACGTGTCTGGAACTCATTGCGGGGCTATTCCACTGCCCAGCTTCCTGCATAAATTCACCTCATCTGCCTTTCAGATGACACATTCAAAATGTTAGTGAGAAATCTAATTTTGATGCTCAAAAATTTTTATTTAGGAAACTTGTACCCCAAGTTTCTTCTATCTTAGAAAACCTAAATGATGAAAATAAATCATGCCGGGGATGCTTGCTGTCTGACTAATCTCAGAGGGTCCCCATCTGCCGGAATCCAACGGAGACATTCAGAGAACAATTGGAAGAAACAGTTCAGGGCCCACGGCTGGAGGAAAACACTGATACTTTCTCACGCTTCTGCACTGAGCGCCTAGAGTTCATTCCACTCACTGTAAAATGTCAGGCTTTTAAGGTAAAGCGTGTGTGCATCCAGAGGGGAAAATGTCAGGTTTCCAGCTGCTGCTGTCTCTTGACAAAGAACAATTTTGCTTTGAAATGATGGTGGTCTAGTTTTGTCTTCAGACATAATCTTCTGGGACTGGGAGATTTCAGTGTCTTTGATAAGATGACCTGCTGTGCATTTTAAACTTCTTTCAATACACAAACCTGAAGACAGTTCTGTTTCCAATAAGGTGCATCACAGCACACAAACACAGTACACGTGTGAAAGAGTCAGTTAGCATTTCACGCCTACTAAGATGTTATGATTTGAGTTATCATTTCAATGAGAAGTGTACACCTCTTGTTACGATGAAGGGTTCTGATTATTCCTCTAATTCAGTGGATCAGATTATAAAAGGAAACTTTTTAACCTCTGATAATTTAAACCTAGTGTATCTTGGGGTTTTTTTTTATGTCTAAAATCAAGTGTAGTATGTAATACATTTGATCTAATGTTCTATGTATGATTATTTAACCTCAACTCAGCCATATGAAATATGTACTATTATTGTCCCAATTTTATAAAGGTGGAAGTGAAAGCACATGGAGGTTAAATAACCTGAACAAGTTTAGCTTGATGTCACAGAAGGGAAGTGTCCCAGGTCGTCTAACCCTGCCACTTCTCAGTCTTCCAGCAAATTATCAGAGATAAAAGGTCAAAAATTTGAGGTTCTCAGAGTCAGTTTTCAACAAAGTCAGCTTTGCTGAGTTTCCACAAAATGGTTATCATGTGAGCAGTTGAGAGTTGACTGAATTTTTCCTTAAGATTGGGGAATATATGAGAAGTTTAAGGATTGCGTTAGCAACCTGTCCTTTGCCCTGTGGCTTATCGTTTACTTGTCACTTATCATCTCTGAGAACATTTTCTTAGGCCTACCCTATCTTGTCACCTCAGGGAATCTTCTGGAAGGACCCACCCACAGTTCCTCCTTTCTGGGATCACAGTTCTTTTTGATTGAAGTCACATCTTGAACACCGTTGTGTCAGTATTTTCTGATTTTTTTTTCATTTTGGGGAGTGCTAGATACTGAGCCCAGGCCTTGTGCATGATAGGCAAGTGCTCTAACTGACCCACAGCCTCATCTTTTAATAAAATCTTACGTTAAGTTTGGGTCTTGCTAAGTTGCTTGTCTTGCTAATCTTCAACTTGCAATCTTCCTGCCTCTGCCCCTTTTACTGATTTAATTTTTCAGTGCTGGTAAAAAGAATAGGTGGTTTCAAATTTGGTTTTAGTTTTCCTCTAGTCAACAAGAGTTTGTACAGTTTCTTTTATGTGACAGAGACGTTTTCCCTTTTGCTTGGGATTAACTATGAGTAGTTATTCCTTCCTTGCCCTTAAGGAACTTTCACCTCTACTGGGAAGATTTAGACAAAATAAGAACTGTTTCTGACTTAATTGTATATATATATATATACATACATATCTAGTGTTCTCTAAAACAGGAGGAATCTATGATCCCATAAAGTCTCCACAAAGATGATTAACTTGAATCATAAAAATGAGTAGGACAAGGTCTATTCTAGGAAGAACAAATAATCTAAACCAAATGAAAGTTGAGAAACTCAATACTTCTTGGAAATCTAGGAGAACTGCCAGCAATTTGATATGGTTAAGGCATGGGGTAGAGGGGAAACAAACTGAGATGAGATGGAGAGGGTTCTAAAGCAGGGAGAGAAGTAGAAAGAGATGATATTGCAAAAACAAGCAGGAGCTGGGGGGTGAGGGTCTTGTATTTTATTCAAAGAGGCTTATTTAGCAGGATTTCTCAATGGTGGCAGTAGCTGGCATCTTGGGCAGGACAACTCTTTCTTGTTCTGGACACGCCAAGGGTAACAGTACTTAGCCTCTCTTTTTCTGCTGCTATACATCAGTGATGCTTGCAGTTGTTGGGAGAAGCCAATAATCCTTGTCTGTGCAGGCAGCTGAGTTAGTCAGCAATATTACAGGCAGTGAGACAGGGCTGGGTCCTCAATGGAGCCAGTGCAGACACCTGGCAACTGTGGGAGAGACAGACACCTCCTGCTGTGGGCCAGGCCTCAAGACAAGCATCAAACAAATGCACCTATATCCTAAAGACTGATATTCTAATTAGTTCTCTATCACCCTGGAGTCACTATCCCATTCCCCTAGGGAAAAGGTTGCAGCTCCAAGAATGCCCGCTTTCTATGTGACTCACTTTCCCATTTGCCCCTAATGTAATCAATTTTACCTAAACTATTAATCTTATTGGCTAACAGTAGTTCTGTCCCACCTTATGCCTATCTGCCTTGTGAGTTCCCAGTCGCCCCCCTCCCTTGCCTCACCTTGAACCCAGGGTTTTACTCTATAAAAGTCCCTAGAAAAGACAGACTCTTGGGCAACCTGCTCTGGTCCCCTTCTGTCTCTCTTCAGACAGAAGCTTTCTTTCTCTCGATAAATATATTCTACTCTTAACCTCTGTTGTTCCTAAAATTCATTCTTCGATTTTAGAGAACAGGAACTCATGGACATAGTAGGTCGGGAGTTTCATTCCTCTATATCATGGCTTCCAAGCAGCCCGGAGCAAGGTCACCCTTCACAGAGCCTCTGAGTGAAGGAGAGTCCACAAAAGTTGTTAAACAGGGTGGTTTTGTGTTTCAATCTCTTTATTTTTCCTTTATTCACTTCTTTCTCTTGCTTTTACATGCTAACTAAAATTATTATATATATCGTGTGAGAAGTATATCTTAACCCTATGTTTGGGAGCAGCTTTTTCTGTGTTTCTTAAAATAACAAAGGGTGTACAAACATATTCACTCTGATGCTACCATAGCCCTTATGAATAGCAATAATTTATATCACTGGAGTGAACTAGCAAAAGCTGGAAAAGTTATTATAAGTGACACAGATGATCAGGAAGGACAAATTAGAAGACATAAATACACGGTTAGTGTTAAGTGTAATTGTCAATTTTTGTTGGATTGGGAGCTGTCCAGGAAATTAGTAAAGCATGCTTCTAGGTGTGTCTGGCTGGACCATGGACCCGACCCTTCCTCTCTGACACTGTCCCTGTGTTCTGCTTCCTGGCCTCCATGAACTAAGTATATTTACTCCACCACACCCATCCACCATGATGTTCCTGTCTTAGAGCCAACTGACCATGGATGGGTGCCCTGAAACCATGAGCCAAATAGACCTCTTTTCCTTTAAATTGAGAGTGTTAGCTAACTTTTCCCAGCAATGGGAAGCTGACTAATGTATAAACCAATCTGAATAAAGTAGAAAGCAATCATGCTTATTCAATCAGGGATAAGAAGTTAACATCATATTGTGTACCCTATATGTTTAAAAGCTACTACAAATGGGATCATTTTCTAGGTCAATATTTACATCCTAAGTTCAAGTGGTATTAAATTCCACAATGTATCTATATTGTAATTTATTCAATTACTACTCGACTTTAACATTATAGTAATTTTTTACTATAAACAATTCTGCAATATGCTGAAACTCTACATATCACTGACTGTTTTCTGACATAAATCTCTAAAAGTGAGTCAAATGATATTCATGTATAAAGCCTTTTAAAATGCATATTTCTAAAATTTTTTCTGGAATGTCAAGGATTCCAGTATATTCACATCTTTGGTAAATATTGATCTAAAATCACACTTAAAACTGTTTGATAGGATAAGTAAAAAAAATTCTAATCAAGCACTTCAGTGCCATTATTATATACAATTCTTTGACCACTTGTGGAGCTGTTAACTTTTCCTGTTTCTTTTCTTGTTTGTTTGTTTTGTTTTCCCCAGTGCCAGGAATTGAAGTCAGGCCCTTGTGTTTGCCAAGCAGGCACTTATGCCGCTGAGCTATACCTCCAGCCTCCTTCTCCTGTTTCATGTATTTATTATTTGTGTTTCCTCTTTAATAGTTTATGTGTTGTGAGTGTTTTGTCCAATAGAGTGATCATTTGTTTTCTTTTAATTTGGCTAAATCTTGTAGCTTTCTTTCTTTGTTTTATTTGTTTGATTTAATATCAGAACCCTACAGAATTCCTCTTAGATTATTCTGCATAATTATAGTGTTTCAACATCCTAATCTTGTATGTCTTTATTAAATGAGGCATAGCACAATAAAAGCTTTAAAAAAGAAGGCAATGTATGTGTTTTCCATCAAAAGGAAAATAAGTCTGTTTCCACATAGTGCATTTCTGTATTCTCTCAGCTGTGGTCTAGAGATGGGATTCACTTTTTTCCCAAATCAGTGGATCTTGTAGAAGGCATGACAATAATGACTGCTTTTGGAATTGAAACTAAAGTTGAAAAAAAAATTGAATTGAAATATATGAAGTTATCTTTAATTCATAGTTGGTTTAAAAATGTCTCATGTTCAAAGTCTGTGTATACAAACCTACCACTGACTTTATGTTTCTAAAGGAAAAAAACCACAAGAATATTTATTAGAAAAACATGACATTTACTTTGATTTTTTTCACTCCAATCTCCTAGTCTAGATACTGTAAGAACTTTAAATGTTCTGTACAATTTTGTGCTCATGATAAAATGGGTTTGGACATTTAATTTTTTAAAAGTTGTTGAAATAGTTAAATTGCCATTGGAATCCTATTCCAGTAAAAATTGGGTGGAATTTTCTCTAAAGTGAAATGAGTCCCAAAAGTTTTTGCTGTTATACTTGTGGAATTGCTAGCAATTTATCTCATCTTGCAGTGGAATCACACATCCACTTCTCTTCTAGAAGTTCTTCATGGTGGTTGGCTTAGTGATGATTCTCTCTTTTCTAGCATTAAGCTGTATGATTTTATGAGTTTGTAATTTTATTTTCAACATCTCAGTGGAACTTTGTAGGAGAGTAAATGAAACTAACACACAGAGCCAGATGTCTCTGTGAGTTAACTAAAAATGTTGGGGGAAAGTTCATGGGGAGACTTTTCACTAAAATGAAACCGCAACTGGATTTGCTTTCCAGGGACACACACATGGCAACATTGGCATTTTTGATTTTTGTGCCAGCAGTAGCATTGGCTAGTCAATGCATCAGCATGTATTGACTTTCTTGATTAATAAAGTTTTATTTATTATTATTATTATTATTATTTGTGGAGATTGTGTTGTGCATGGGAAACTGGATTCCAGAAAGGCTCAGAGTGGAGAGACTTGAAGGACCCCTTTAATGGGCAGGGAAACATAATTTAGGCAATTTTCCTAAAACATAATTTTCCTAAGGCAAAATTAGCCTTCAGGAAGAGGAAGGAAGGTCACGTCCAGTGGCTGAGAGAATCTGTGCCTTGTCTCATCCCTTGAGAAAAAATGGTCTTTTCTTTAGCAGCTGCTCCGAATTGTCCTGCATTCTTGAACACAAATGCATTTCAAGTAAAATCTGAAACATTACTGATTTTTCTATCCCCTGGACTCCAAGTTTCCGAAGAATCTTCCTGGCACTGATATTAAGAAGAAGCACCCTTCTCTTAGCCCGGCTCTGCCAAAACAGCTCAACCTTTATTTCCTCTACGTGCTGGGCTTGCTTGTGTGATTTGTTTAAAACATGATATAGTCACTGTATTTATTTTAAGTTTAATTTTAGATGAGAAAATGAGGGCTTTCAGAATCAGACGGATGTGGCCTTGAATAATATTCTTTCTCTGATTGCGCCGTCTAAACTCTGGAAAAGTCATCCCAGCCCAGACTGGGGTGGAGAATTGTTCCTCTCAACTGTTCGCAGGTGCTCTGAGAGCACTGGAGCAATGCACTGAACGCACTTCAGGAAGTTTCAGCATCTCAAGGGTGCAGCTTTGAGGTTTGCTGAAAGAACATTGCAACAGGGCCGGGAGGGGCAGGGTGTTTGGGTGGAGAGGCCTTGAGGTGTGGGAGCTACTGTCCTCTCAAGGTGAGCAGCCAGATTTTTCTGAGACAAAGGTGTCTCTCCGCCCTTACACCATCAAAAGATAACTTCTAATTATTGTGACAAATTCCCTTTTCTTTGCTTAAGGTAAAATACTTGGTTTCTGCTTCAGCCCCAAGTGTTACACCCCAAGGGACACGCAGGGGGTCTCCTCTGTGCAGCGCAGAAGTCTGCTGGCCCCCCTTGTCTGGGAATTAATGTGAATGTGGCTGACTTTTGGCCCTGAGATGGTACTGTCTAGGTAGAGACACCTAGGGTACACACTTTCCGCACTATAAAACCAGAAACAAGATTTGTTACAAAATCTGTGTTGTCCAGAAGGTAAGGTAGAAACAGATTCATCGCTCGGTTTGTTTTAGATCAGACAGACGTTTCTCTCCAGACTCCTCATAGAGGGGCCTCTGTGGAATGGGCTGGGAAGAAACATGAAACCAAAGCCATCACACTTTTTGGTGTATTTGCCCTCACACGTGTTTCCCCAGTGGGGCCCCGTGGTTTAAAGGAGCTTTTAGTAAGATCAGAGTAAATAAAGATTTCCTTCCACTAGATCCAAGCATTACCTCAGAGTACAAAAATAATAATAACAATAATAATAATAATAATGAAAGTGGGCTGCAGGAATTGAGCTGCTCAGGGAATTTATTTATGTGCTTTGCTTCCTTTTGAAAGTGTTAGTCACACTGGCCACACAAAAGGCCAAGGGTCAGGGTTCTCCTCCCGCAAGCAGAGCACGCAGAGTCTGCTGTGGCTCCGAGGGGCACCTGGCTTGAGCTGCGTCAGGTAGTGACTCAGCCGGAGACTCTGGGCACAGATGTTGGCCCTTGTGTTTACAGGTTTTTCTACAAATAGCTGACGATTAAGCACCTGAATATTTGATCTTTCAAAAAGATTACTTAAAAAATCTCAACCAGGCAATCTGAATCGTTTTATTGCTTTACCCTTTGACATTTAGCTCCTCTCTCTCTCCCTCTCTCTTCCTCTCTCTCTCTCTCTCTCTCTCTTGCTTATTGCTTTTATCTATCTACCAACAGTAAAAAATACATAGATATTGACAAAATTTAGGTCATTCAGAAGAATACAAAATTGAAAGTTAAAAAGTCCTACAAGCGCTCTCTGCCTTTTCATTTTATAAATCAAAGCACGGTTTGAATGTTCTTGTGTTTTGTTCTAAAACAATGAATAAATTTGTCAGCATGTTTGTGAATCACTTAGCTTATTTCTCATGAAGTGACATAGTTACCCATAATACGTTCACAGATGAAATATTGCAGAGCAGTCTGTATTGTACATACCCATTGTTGTAATACCAGTAGCATCGCAGTATGTACCTGAGCTACATTTGAAATAATAACTTATGACATTGTTAATATGCTGGTTTCTTGAGGGCAATTATTGTTGAGAACTCTCACCGAGTTCTATGTGGGTATCCATCACATTACACACATATTTTTAAAATGTATTTTCAAGAGCTAAGAACAAAATACAAAATACACAATTTGGAAACAAATCTAGGCCAGACTATATCATTTAAAAAAAAAAAACAAACTTCCTCTACTTCTTACTGATTTGATTCTCAGGACTCTCATTTCTAATTTGCTTCTTTGTGACTCTTGATTTTAATTACCATAATAATCCACTCAATCATCTGAAGATATATAATGAATGTTTGCCACTGATCCCTGCTCATTAAATCCTGCTAATGGCTGAGCAGATGAAGATAGAGCAAATTAGCTGTCAGCATGATGCTTTATGACCAGTGAACTTTAACCTGAGTGCTCTATGATCTATGATGGCTGCGCGCACAGCATTACTCCTCCATCTCCCTCTTTCTCAAAAAAGAAAAAAATAATAATGTATTCTACAGACACTAAAGAAGGGGGAGATCGCCCCGCAGTAATTAGCTGTAATGAGACATTGGGGAGAATCTCTCATTCTGTGGCATAGATTTTGTGTTCTGTGAATGTGGAGCTGCACTCCCCTCAGAGGAGGAAGAAGTTAAACATCTCCCCCTGAGGCAGGAAAGCTCTAATTTTCTCCTTGACTAGAGGCCACGGGCAAGTTCTTCAGACCTTGGGTTTCCTTTCAGGAAACAGTGAAAGGCCAACAAATTGGTTATCCCAAAATTAAAATGAGTGCCCTCACAAGTTGACCCTGTCCCTCTCATTGTTCCAAATGGTTCAGTGTAACAGCTAAATAGCAGTTTGAACACCAACCATCATGTTATTTAGGGCTCAACTGTAATTCCATTCCTAATTCCCATTACCATAATAATCATCTGGTAGAGTAACTTTCTAAAAGTAAAAAATCAAAAGCAGTTTCTACTGAGTGCTCCGGGCTGGTAAATTGCACAGATCAGCATTTAACCCATTGGTCTACATGGTTTTGTGGTTCTCTTCTGATTTCAAGGACTAAGGAGAGAATCGTACCTGAAATCAGCAGAGTTAATCAACCACAGCAATGTTGTTTGGGGAATTTCTATTCCTCTTCTACTTTGAAATGAAATCCATATAGCTAGTGAACAGGAAATGAGCCTTATTCTTTTTTGTGTGTGTGTGTGTGTGTTTATCTCGCTTGTACCACTCACATTTTCCAGCGTACTTTGATGAAGGATGCAAAGAACTCAGAGAGGTTGCACCTTTCGGTTCTCATCCATTTCCTTATGTGCAGTGCGGGCCCCTAACTTCTGTCTAGCTGTCAAGCGATCACATCCATGTGGTTCTTTGCAGTCCCTGTCTTCCAAGACAAGTGGTGAGACTCCCCTATTTTATAAAAGATCGACAATCCCCGCTTCTTTTCACTTACATGAGAGGAAAAGGCCCAAATTTAAGTTAAAGACCACTTGCTAGGGAGAGTTCTTATCCTCTGAGATGGTCTGTTAGCATGGAGAACGATTGGGATATTGCTGAAACAGTTCTGTCAGAGTCTGCGCTGTGAGTGGTCTATACTCTCTAATTTGGATAATTTCAAGCTTTCTTGTTTATAAGAACATATTTTAATTTTCGGTCTTACAGAAAGAGTCTGCTTGAAATAACTCCAGTCACTCATGCATTGATCATTTGGAACACACAAAAAGATTATTTCTCAATCCCTGAAGCTGAAAAAGTCAATGAAGTCGCCGTACGCTGGCCAGGCAGCAGAGGACACATGGCAGGGTGTGAGGGCATTATGACATTGGTGTGACCGTTCACGGCATGGTAATCTGGGATCCAAATGGCACAGCATGATGCAATCTGTAGAGTCTAGAGGACACCTTATTAATAAGTATAACTCTGAGACAGCTCTTTGTTATCTCTCTGAGGCTGTAGACATTGCAGGTTGAATTGGGTCTTCCCCAGATTCTTCAGCTGAAGCCTCAACTCTCAGTGAGGTGCATTTGGAGACCCAGCCTTGGAAGAGACAGTTTAGGTCAGGAGTCAGATCTTCACTTGGTACTTGTGGTCTTACGAACAGGGCAGCACCACAGTGCACACACGGAGACTGCCCAGGTGAGGACATGGCAAGAAGGCAGACATCTGTAGCTCAAGGAGAGAGAGAGAGAGGCCTTCCAAGATCTTGGATTGTCGATCTATAGAGCTGTAGAAAATGTCGATTTCTCTGGTGTGAGTCCCGTATGTGGCATTTCTTATGGCAACCTTAGAACACTGATACATGACTCAAAGCTGTTCCTTTAGTTATCTAACACCACTTCCAGGAGTGCAATGCAGAGGGAGTAGTGTAGCATCTGGACATGTACAGCGGTGGTTATGAGAGACTGTATGTGTGCATGCCTGTAGCTACTCATGAGAAACTTCTGTGTCACATAACTATCTCCGAATGTACTCTCAGGAAAAGTAGAACACCTGTGCAGTAATTTCTTCTAAGACTTCTTGGTTATCATGTTGAACAAACTGAAAGTAAAACCAAATATAATAGGTCAATATTGACTCCTCACATGATTCATGACCATTTGAGTTGAATGCTGCTAAGTCTCTCTATTACTTCAACGAAGCAGCTAATAGAATTCTCCAGAATATTAGCCATTATTTTGTATATTGCAAGTTATTGCTAGTGAATTGCAGACCTGGTATAGTCCAGAACTAAATAACTTGAAAGTAAAACCCAAGAGAAGTAAATCTTTGATAAATCATATTTTTAAAAAACTGCAGATAAAAAGCTTAAGGTACTGCAGGAATAACATCCTTGCTTCTGTGAATTGTAGCGTGGTACCTGTTTCAGGGTCTCGACTTGGCAGCTTTGCTAATAAACTAGGCTTGCGTGATAGTACTATGTAGTTCTTATGCTTTTATTGCGCTATATTTTTTCCATGTTTTTGTAATAAAATATGGTTTTGCACCAGTATTCTTGTTAGTTCTCATTGTTTAGAAATGGTTTACATGGCAAAGCATTGAAAATAATGAGTAATCTGGTTCTTGATGTTAGTAACTCAAACCATTTTCCTTTCTTTTCTTCTACTATGCCCTTCTCCTTTGACCTCTTCCCTTTCCCTTCTATCAGTTATAAACATGTAGAATATTTTCCAAAAGAACTTACTCTGTCTATGATTTTCTCCTAGTCATGGCTTAAAGGTTACTTTTGCCTATTGGGAGAGACCTGGAATATTTCAGTGTAAGAGAAACATTTAATTTCCGAGATGTGCACTCTGACATACGTCTTTAAATTGGGTCACTTGTGAGCAGCATCAGACTGAGACAGAAAATGTCCTGAGATGTCTTAAAATCAGACCTCACCCACCAAGGATGCTCCACGTTTGCTTGTATGGAGATGGTTATGAAGATGGCTTTAGATCCTTAAGTTTCTAAAAATCTAAACTGTTGTTTCTCAAAGATCTGAAAGAGCACCACAGCATGATTTTAAAATTCGATGTCTTGAATTCAACAAGCTGGTAAAATACAACCTGAGTGTTCTGAATGGTTACAGGAGTGTCAGGTGATTTTAATGCTCATAGGTATATTTTACCCACTCTGTTACCCTGTTGGCCCCCAACTCCTTTACCCTGTTGGCCCCCAAAATTACCATGTTACTCTTGTAAGCTGGTTAGAAAAAACCGTAATTTAGAAGTGGTGGTTTTGCACTATTAAACAACAAGGGACATTATTATAAATGACTTCAAGTTGAAAAAAACCTGGAAGGACAATTGAATCTTCAAAAGGCCCATTAAGTAATGCATGGGTCAACCCTGTTTGTCTTATGAAACACAACTTTATTTCCTTTAAGTATCATTTGTCCCATAAACTATTACTTTCCATTTAAATTTTTGTATTTTTAAAAATCAATTTGTAAATATGTTTTGATTTTATAGCTGTTGCAAAACTGTGAAAAAAAGAGCCTGAAACCAAGCCCTCCTGTCCGCCATGGGGAACAGGAAGAGACCCAGCAAGAAGCCGAACCATGGCTTCCTGGGAGCCAGTCAGTGCACAGACTGGGAGACCAGCATCTTCCCCGTCTCCCAGTAAGCAACTGGCTGCTTCAGAGCACTGAGGGTGAGATGACAGCAACTGAGGTGAAAGGAATAGCTTGATGCTTATATTGTTTGATTGACTCTGCAGGCCTGGGGCTGGTGGTCTGGGCATCTATTTGGAGGATGGCGGTGTGCATCATGGCATCTTGGCGGTTTGCGTTCCATCTTGTATTTGAAATCCAGTTTTGTTCCATTTTACTGTTTTGTTTTATTCCTATATCTGGTAATCTGGGCAAATATTTTGAAGATGACAATATGCAATATAGCAACCACTGTTAAATTCCTACCATTTTGTTTTGAAAACCTATTTTTGTGGTTGTTGTTGTTTTACTTTTGTTGTTATTTTTTAGGCTTATTTGCCTCTTGATCTTTCTGTTTTTCTTTTTTCTCTTTAAAAAAAATTAAAAGAATAAAGAGCCTGCATTACTTTCTTTTATATATGCATATCTTAATAGTATACTGAAAATCATAGTTAGTATTGTAGTAATACTGTGATTGTAATTGGCACAACAAAAATTGTGACAATTTTTTCCTTTTAAACTTTTAAATTTTTTCCTTTTAAATTTTTTCCTTTAAAAACTACATCTTTCTCTCTGAACTCCAGCTACCACTAATCTTTTTACTGCTTCTATTATTTCAGTTTTCCCAAGTAATAACACTATAGTTGGAATTAAATAGTACATGGACTTCTTGACATAGTCTTCTTGGTTTAGTAATGTGGATTTAATATCCCTTATGTCTTTTGACCACTCATTTCTTCTCAGGACTGACTGATATTCTACAATCAAGATGCATCAGTTTGTTTGTCCATTCACCTACTAAAGGACAAATTGATTGCTTCAGATTTTAGCAATTAAATAAGGCTGCAGGTTCCTACATTGATACAAATTTTCAACTCCTGGGGGTAGGAGCTAAGGAGCGAGTTGCAAACTCATGTTCTATGCTCAGGTTCCTAAGTCATTGCCAAGCTTTCCTCCAAAGTGGCAGTGCCATCTGGCATCCCACCCACCATGAATGAGAGCTCCCGAAGCTCCCTTCCTGTCAGTGTTTGATGATGTCTGTGGGGTGGATGTTGGCTCTTCTGATAGGTGCAGTATTGCTTCAGAGTGGCTTTCCTTTGTATTCTTTGTGCTGTGCTTTGAATGTGCCCTCCAGTCCTCACTGTGAAGTTGAATTGCACCGTGAGGCTGTGTGAGCTGGAACTTTTGAGAGGAGACCAGGTCACGAGGCTTGATGAGTGGGTTGATGCTGTTTTCAAGCGTGGATTAATGAGAGAAGGGTGGACTTGGCCTGACTGTCCCAGCTGGTCTTGTACATGCTGGCTCATAGTGACTTCCACCACAGGGGACACAGCAGGAAGACCTCACAGACGTCCTGCTCTTGGACACCTATTCCAGGGCTGCGAACCAGATGCATTTCTATTGTTGATAGTTTTCCCAGTCTGTCATATTACTTGCCACCTGTGAATATTCAATGAGGTGTTTGTTCAGGTCTTTTGTCCATTTTAAAACTGGGTTGTTTCCTCTCTGTTGTAGGTTTCCAGGAGCCCTGAATATTTCCAATATCAGTCCTTTACCACATGTGTCTTTTGCAACTATTTTTCCTAGCTTATGTCTTTCACAGAGCAGGACCTTTTTTTTTTTTTTTAAGTAAAACCAGCTTGTTAATTATTTGTTCCATGAATCATGTCTTTGCCAGTGTATTAGCAATTATCCAACTTAGTTAATAATATTGTCTTTCTTAATGTTTAATTATTCTGTTAAATAAACTGTTGATTGCTTGGTTCTTTTGTTTAAAGTGTGTTGTTTTTGCTTTTGGCTACTTTAAAAGAGGCAAAGGGGAATTTTGTTCAAGTTCTCTTCCTTTTCCTTTCTCTCTCTCAAGTTTTCTTAGCTGTGTCATTTATGCATCATCAGCATTTATAAAATTTATATTCTAATTGGTCACATTCTACTCCACATTTGTTTTTGATTTTGGGTTGCATTTAAATATGCACCGTGAGGACCATAAACTCTTCTCTCATCATTTCTGGAGTTGGGTTGGCTGAGGTTTAGTCTCTGGCAACAAACACCTTGGAGAATAGTATTTTCTGGTTTGCTGTCTGTTCAAAACTGTACCCTTTATACATATGGGATAGTTTGGCTGAATATAAAATCTTTACCCCATATTTTTTTTTCCTTTTAGAATTAAAGAAATGTGGTTTTCCTTCCTTTGCCATTGGATAAAGGTGCGGAGAAGTCTGAGGATCATGTAACAATTTTTCCATTATAAAATATCTGATTATTTAGATTAATTTTTTTTTAATTGTGAAGATAGTAGAACTACAACAGAATAAGACAGAACAAAGCCAATTGAGACAGTGCAGTGAATTTGGTACAGAACTTCACAGCAGGTTACCGGGATAACAGTAATAGGTGCCATAGTATATCTCGTTATCTTCAGAGTAGTTGTCTAGTCAATTAGGTACAGCAAAATCAATCCAAAGACAGAACATTATAAAACCAATCAAAACAGAATATTGAATAGATTAAAGCAATTAATCATAATGAAACAAAACTGAAAACATTAGCTTTCGAACAGAAGATAGAGGAGACTCCCCATATTTGCTATATTGCATACAGTCATCCTCCCAAGAGATGCTCAGACCTCTGTCCCCAGTTGCTAATGGGGGCGGGGAGCAGCGGGCGGTTTGGGATGTTTGATTCCAAGCCCGCGCACCGGTAGGCTCACAGGAGATACTACTGGGTCTCTTCCTGGTTCATGTCGGAGGAAGGCGCTCACCAAGAGGGCGGGCGAATTGCTTCTTTTTGCAGCCTCCTGGGTTCCACCATGGCCGTTCTTTTCTTATCTTGATATCCAGCAAGTTTACTGAATGGCTGTTGGTGCTGACTATTCTGGGCTAATATCCCCTAGTACAAAATGTATCCTTTCATTAAATACTTTTCAATCATCTTTTACATCAGGAAGGAGGAAAATAAATTAATGAAACGAAGCACATTAATCAATATAGTCAAACAACATAGTCAAAAGACTGTATTGAATTTCCTTTATCAATTTTTGTAGTTGTACCTTTTACCTTCACTGAAGGTTAGCTGTTTTAATACTCAGTTAAATGTAAAGTAACTTTCATTCATCTTCTGGATGTGTTCAGTTGTTTTCAAGGTACAAGACTGGAAATATATTTATTTAATACATAACATAGGATAATTAACAAATATGTAATGTACAAAATAATGTTACCACTTATGTTAAAGGATAAACCTCAGAAATTTTTGCATGTCCCCACATGAAAAAAAATGTTTCCCATGGGCACTTAAATTTTCTGGGGCATAGTACTGTTTTATCAATGTATAATAATTTAGTTAATCAAATCTCTATTAGGAACAGGTAGTTTCCAAGTTTTTCCAATTACATTCTTGTACCTAGAATCTCCTATTTGTGTCAGTATCTAGGAGAGTTAAATTCCTAGACAGGGCACTGCTGGGTTAAGATTGTGTGTGTATGACATGCAGTGTGTAAGAGGATTTTCTTCTGGCTCAAGCAGCAGGTGTGATGGGGAGAAGCAGAAGAGGACGACACCAGAGAGGCAGAGAGGGTGGTGAAGCCCATTGATACCGTGTTGCAACTGTTCTACAGAATGTCATTGATCTTATCAACCTTTCTGTCTTATCATGTAACAGGAAATGCCCCCCACACCCGACAGTGTATTTCAGTTTCTTAGTTGCAGGGAATAATTCTTGTTGCAGTACCAGTTGCTTCTGTTTCCTGGAAACCACTGGTCACTGTGATGCATAGCTGGTCACTATGATGGTCATCATAAGAACCAATCCCCAATTGACAGGTCATTCTGCCTCTGTACTTCCTGCTTGCTTGTCCTATATAAGCCCTAGACCACCAGAGAACCTGGCCTGGTATTTTGAGGAACAATTGATTCCTAGTCAGTGCCAGTCTGATGTTAAATAAATTTGTCTCCAAATCCTGGGTGTCATTTTGGCATTTCTGATTGCTGTAGCAATCAGTTCAAGCTGCTACTTTGGAAAAAGTAGATTGGGTGGTTTAAACAATCAGTGGGATGTTTCACAGCTCCGAAGGTGAGCAAGTTCTCAACAAATCTCCCAAGTTTCAGTTTCCACACTGGGCACATTCACTAGTCTTCCAACAGCCGACAACTCAGCTGGTGAGGAGAGCAAGCTCCAGCCCTTTGCTCTCTGTAAGTATATTTTTGTATCTCATTACAGAGGATCCATGCTCAAGACCTCATCCAAATCTCATTACTTTCCAGAGCCCTGACTTCCAAGTGCCACCACCTTAAGAGTCAAAGATTGGACACTAGAATATTGGAGGGATACGAACACATAGTACTTTCTAACTTGACAGGTAAAAATGGTTTTCTTATTGCAAGTATGCATCACCTGGTTGTAGGTCTTCTATGAGGAATTATCTTTGTCTCATGTAAGATTTCTATACTATTCTGCCTTAGACCCATATTAGTTCCTTGTTTACTCCTTGGTTTATGTTTCTTCATGTTTAGCATGATCTTTTGGTGACCCTTAGACTCCTCTCAGCCAAACCCCTAAGGGGTTGTATATTTTGTGGGATGAAATGGAACTCAGATTCCTCACTCTCCTGACTTTCTCTTGGGAAGGAGACAGTGGGTTCAGTAGAAAATCCTCAGGGAATTTTTGCCACATGTTAGCTTGGCTGTGGTATAACTTTCTTGTTCTTTTTGGCTCAGTTCATGAAATGTAGACTCATAATCACAGTGAACACGGAGCTTTACCATCCTAGAACTAGTTCAAGACAGAGTACCCAGTCTGGGCCAGGGAGGAGGTTGGCACAGTCAGGGCAGATGGCTCTCAGTGGAAGTCGAAGATGCAGACTGACTTTCTGCTGGTGCAGAGGGCTTTCTGCTGTGAGGTCACTGGCTGTGTGAAATCGGTTACTATTTCAATCTCCATAACCAGGACAGAACTACAGGTAGTTGATCACAAGAGCCAATTTTTCACTGCACAGCCATGGATCTGCAATGAACTACCCACAAACGCCCAGTCTCCCTTGTGGTGTGTGTAAGGGTCTCCATGCAACAGAGTGGAAATGCTGTGCAAGCTAGAAAATTCATGGCTTTTAAAGGAGCTGAGCAAACTATGTGACCTTATTCTCACCATTAACTAAGGTAGATAAATGACTAAATGATAAACCTGTGTAGACAGTGTTTTACTATTGAGGCTTCAAACAGATAAATCTGAAGGTTCATCAGACATATGTGGGACAGCTGATATAAACTCACATGCTTCCATAAACACTGTCCTCTCGTGGCTGAAGTCTTCAGGCTGGAGATATCTAAACATGAAGAGAAAATTTGTAGAAGATGAAGAATATCACCATGGGACCAAGAATAATATTTAAATTAAAGTGACATAGCTGTTAAGTCACCTACCAAATCCATTTTCTATGTATTTTCCTTGGGTCCCTTCGGATCTAGAATGAATTTTCTGTCCCTTTGTTCACAGTTATCCATTTGTGGTAGGACGCCAGATGTCTGGCTTCCGTGCTCTCCGATGGGTCAGGTGGAGGGGCCTCGCCAACCATCTCACTGCCTTGTGGAGCAGGGATCAGATGTCTCTCCTGGTTGTTCACTGCTGGCTTCATGTGATCTAACTGAATTACATAGGCTGAATGTCTTCCATGTCCCCTCAGAGTGATGAGCGAAGGGACGGTCTAGCACACCATTATGAATTTGTTTCGGGGCCACCAAAATTTATGGTCCAAGTAACAATTTAGATTGAGGCACATGAATTGATGGCAGTAGACTTATGGGAAATTTCATTGTTACTGGGATGGCTTGTTTTAGTATTTTTTTTTCATTTTCGTAGTTTTTTACTCCAGGTTGGATGTAATATTGTTTTCTATTTCTTCTGATCTGTTGCACAAACTGTAAAAATTTCTCAAAGGAATAATAATAGTTTCTTTGGTCTCTAGATTCAGAGGCCACGTGTGTGGCTTGTCAATATTTTGCCAAAAGCTTTGTTAAAATAAAATAGGCCATTATCTAATCTGTGTGGAAACTCTGGGGGTGGTAAGAAGGAGCCTTTTCTTAACGGGGAAAAATTAAATTTTGCTTTGGCTTCAATAGAGTATTCATTTCTCATTTGACTCATGAACAATTCAACACATGCAACCTACTCAGCCTGGGATCATGTTTAGTCTTAAGAGTATTGTTCCTAAGAAATGGCATTAGTGATTCTTTGAACAGTCTTTCATATTATTACAGGACACACATAGTTAAAGGAATTGTCTTCTTTCTTTTCAGTGTTTGTTTACCAAGAAGTACAACAAATAGTTAGAGGGACCTTCTTTCAACACTGAATCACAGGGTTACCTTGTTTTCTGAAGGGCTTCGGTTATCTGGGGAGCCCATGTACCATGAAGCATGCCAATGGCAACAGCTTACTCTTTGTGAACTCACTGTTTCTTCATGGGAGTTACCACCTCCTTGTGCCTGGCTTAAGACCTGGTGATGGAGTCTTAGCTACTCATTGAGTATTCTATTCCTGATGGAAGAATCTCAGCCAAAATCGCACTCCACTGAGGTCTGCCGTGACCCATCTTCCAGGAAGGGCGGTATAGTGTGGAACAAAGAGCACCAAAGTAGAAGTCCAGAGGGCGCTGTGCCTGCCTTAGCTGTTCTGCTGGTCATCTGGTCATGCATGGAGCTGCTTTCACATGGAGTGGTGATAACATGTGACCTGCTGAGAGCTGAGGGCAATCAATGTCTGGCATAATGTACAGCAGTAATATGTAAGTGGTTTTCCAGGCCATAAGGAGCTGGACAAGCATAAGGTATCACTCATATTTGCTTCCACGGAGGTTCTGCCCTACCTACTAAGTCTCCTCCTGTATCAGGGCCTGGTGTCTCATCCAGATAGGAATAGCAGGAACCCCCTCTTTTGAAAATGGAGTCATCCTCCAAGCTTGCGATTTCCATTTGAACAGCACATCTACCCCTCCACATCCATTTCTCACCATGCCTGGAAGCCACCACCCGAGGGAGGCGACCCAGTTGCCTTGCCACACACAGAGCTTCCTTCCCAGAACTTCGCCCCACAGGACACAGGGGAGCAGCTTGCTCTTCCACGCCCACACGCATGCCCAACACAACTGCATTCTGCAGGCCACATCCAGTGTGCTCCTTACCACGCGCCCTTGTCCCTGTTGTCTCTGGGTCTCGGAGGCGTCAGTGTGATTTCCCTGTCATTATCAATGTTCTCAGTGTATAATTTTCTCAGTATGACTCACTATGACTTCAAGTCTTTCTAACAATTCAAATCCTTCATACACTGAGCATTGGTGTTGCTAATGTACAAAAGGTTTGGCTCAATTTTCTGTCACCAGACAGGCCCTTACTGTGAAACAGAATTGCAGAGAAGTGGAAGCAGAATTCAGAATACAGGAAGATGAGGTCCACAGATGGAGAAAAAGGTTTTCAAAGAAGCAGCAAGCAGGGTATCTCCTCCGGAGGGCGGGATGGCAGAGTGGGGTAATGGTGCTCTGACTTGGGTTGCAGGAGCACAGTCTTGTGTTGGTGGGTGGAGGCAGCTCTCTCACTGGGACTGATTTTTACAAAGCAAGTCCTGTTCCAGGCTAGTCCTCTGGTGAGGTGAGGAGCTAGGAGTCATTCCTGAGGATCCGCTTCCAGTCTTCCTTTGAATCTAGAAAGTACTCAGTGTGCGCTAAAACTCCCTTCCTACTGAGATCAACTACAGTGGACTCCGCTGTCCGTTTTTAAGAACTCTGGCTAATAGAGGACCAATTGTTTCCTTATACTGATTCCTCCAAAAGAGGATTGTCCTTCCTTTAGAAGACGGAAGGAAGTGAGTTGGACCCAAGAGAACGGAACAGTAGATCCAGCCAGCAAAGACCCCCCACCCCAGCCTCTCCTTACAATGGCCTGTATGTGTCAGGTATGTAGATGGGGAAGGTCAGGAGGTTGAAATATCTGCTATAGAGAAAGTTGCCACCTCCTTCATGGGGACATTCTGAGTTACTCTTCCTGCCAGAGTTTTGCAGTGTCACTTCTACAGGCACAAAGATCTCCTTCCTGCAATGGAGACCATAACATCTGCCATCGTCTAAGAAGTAATTCCCCTCCCATGCGCCCCATGCACTGAGCCCCTGTTGTGTAGAATCATCCTGCATCCGGGCAGCAGAGAGCAAATGGACAGTGGGAGAGGGATGCCCCAGGGATGCCTGCTCCCTGCAAAAGGACCTCAGCTCCCCTCTCCCCTTAGGCTTCTCCATGACAAACTGCTGCACTGCTGTGTTGTTCCCTCTCCTTGGAGCAAGGCTGGGGGCTCCCTCGAGGTCAGGTCTGTTCCCACATTGGTTGCCCTCATGGTCCCTCAAATTCTCCACCACGGGAAGACACATAACTGAGGCTCAGTACCCTGCTAGCCAGTGTAGACATGAGCTTCTGTGTACCGGCTTGCAGTCTTGTGGAGATCTTAGCATTATGTTTTGTGATTTATACTTCATGGCTTGCTAGTGATTGAGCTGTGTTCCATGGTCATGTGTTAGGATTTCTCAGCATCTGCAAAAAAGAAATTAAAGAATATGCATTGAAAAAATAAATGCTTCGATACTACTGCACAGGAGTAACAGCCAGCAGGTCCCCATTGTTACGTTGAGAGATGCTTCCTGTCCCTTTAACCTTTACATGGTTCCCATTTTACTAATGAGAAAAATGTGGTCCAAAGGGGTTTAGATATTTGCCAAATGTCACACAGCTCACGAGTGGTAGAGGTAAGGTTTAAACTCTGGCAGTCCGACCCTAGAGCCTGAGTTCCTGAAACTCCTATTCAGAATCCATTTTACAGATAACAAACTGGAAACGTAATGAGATTACATAGATGTCACAGTGATTTCACAGTCGCTGACATAGCCAGCCTCAACGTGGGTTTGTTCCGAGGTGCAGTGGTTTGACTTATCCTTAGTAACCAATGTTTGCAGAGCACTTCACATTTCCCAGTATCTTTCATGTTAGTACATTTTGTTTTCTTGACTTCCTTTGTGTAGTGGGTTAGGTGCATGATGCTGTAGAAACCCACTATTCCATCCAGTCTTCAAATGTGCTCTGTACAATGGACAGAGGTAAGTTGTTATTTAAAAATAAAAACATCATTTTAAAATCAAAACCAGCACTTTCAAATGATAAAAGACAAATAATACAAAACTCATCCTGAACTCATTCTCTCCCACAGTTCACTCTGCTCTTTAAAAGTAACCTATTTCAAATTTATGCTTTTAGCTCTTCGGATGATTACATATATAACTTTAAAATACAGATTTTTAAATATGTACTTCTCAACCTATGATCCTCAGATATTATTTATTGACCAATTGCCAAGAAGAATGAGAATTTATCTGTCAATTTCCTCCTTTAGTTTCATTGTTTGATGTTTATATTAATAATTTTCTTCTTTACCTTTGCAATTTTAAATTGTACACCACATAACTTTTTGTTCCAAGTTTTTTTACTCAGGAGGTAGCCCCTGGATTTTTGCACACCATATTTGCACTTTGCCTCACAACTTTCCCTATTGCTTACATCATTAGTTTTATATCTTTAAAATTTCTGATATTTATATTTTGCTTATAATTAAGACATCCCTGTGTGCTTTGTCTATAAACTGATTATAAAATTCAGATGCCAAGAAATTGCTCCTATGTCATGGCAATCTGTCAGTCAGCTTTCTGTCACTGTGATAAAATCTCTGAGGTAATCACCTTCTGAGGAAAAAAGGTTTATTTAGCTCATTGGTTCAGAGGTTTTGGCCTATGGCCAGCGGGCTCAGGGCTTTGGCCTGTGATGGTCTGGTACATCATGGCGGGAGCATGTGGCAGAGGAGGTCTGTGTCACCACAGGCTGGCAATGAGGTAAAGAGAGAGATAAGAAGGACCAGTTCCCCACAACCTCATGTCCTTCCACCAGGCCCTGCTCCCAAAGCCTCCCCCAGCACCCAAGGCTTATGGGAGGAACTTCCAAACAACCTCAGCAGTGTGGGCATTTTTCACCCCAGCACCTATATTTTATTTTACATTTTGTTTTCTGCACCATTAATTGGGCTGCTTTAAAAACACAGTCCTTAGAATCAAGGTCAAGTAGATTCTCTTCCCTTCATGGCATCAATTACGTGAAATCAATGAGGTATAGTTAGGGCTTTGCATTTGGAACGAGACTCTTGGTTTTTCTGGAGGTTTCTAATCAATTTCTACCATCAAGTTCATCCAGTCCTTGGGATACATTGAATGAAGTGCCCCTGGCTGTTTCCCAGCTCTTGGGATCTTTGTGCCTGTTATAGTCTGCACCAGGGCTCTGCTGTTGAGCAGCAGGCTTGCTATGCTTGGGCTTCTAGAACTTCCTGCTCTGCTGGGCTGGGAATTCTGTGTCCAGGTTCCCTGTCCACTCCCTGCAGTCATCTCTCCTCTCCGTGTTTGAGCATAGTCTCATACATGGCAGTGACTGTTCTTAGATCATTGTTTCCAAATGTCTTATCTCATACCCCTGCATGCTGATATTTTGACTGGATATGGAATTCTAGGTTGAAAATTATTTTCCTTCTAAATATTGAAGGAATCACCACGTTGTCTTACAATATCTGACCTCTGTGCTGAGATATTGGAGTTAATTTAACCTTAGTTTGTTTCTTGCTTTCTAGTTTTTTCTTTTTTCTTTCTTTTTTTTTTGTAGTACTGAAAATTGAACTCAGGGTCTCTGCACTGAACTATACCTGCATCCCTTTTTAATTTTTTTCTTTTTAGACAGAGTCTTGCTTAGCTGCCCGGGCTGGTCTTGTCACATATTTTTGTTATCCAACCATTTTTAGAAATAATGAGTCAGATTCACCATGTCTTCTTATTTTTGCAAGATTCTTTTGCAGTCACGTGGTTAGGTCTTTTCCCAAAATGTCCCTACCGGTACACTCCAGTGTGACACAATTTTATGTACAAAGGCGAAAGCATGCAATGTGACCTTTATCTCAGGGTAAGTGATGTGACTGTCAGATGATGGGGGAAGCTTTGCTAAATATTGGGACAAAGAGGTTTAAATTCCTAAAACCCAACAGAAGCCTGAGTAACTGAACCCTTTAACTTCTGAAGGACACTGCCTTTTCTTGCAGATTTTAAGAAGGAGGGATGAGAGGCCCTGGCAGCTACTTGGTTCATCGACCTCCAAGCTTCTTCTTTATGTTTTACTTCTCATTTCTGCCTCTTAGCTTATTAGCCAGCTCCACGTGAGCCTCCGAAAGGAAGGGCGGCTTCTGCCTCCTTCTCTAGTACTGTCTCCACGGCAGTGCTCTCATCTATTCATCTTTCAATCAGCTTTTATCTACTTTCTGTCCCTCCACATTTTATTGGAAGAAATTAGAAGGAAAACTATTAAAGAAGAGGAATGAAATCAGGAGATGGAAGGCGTGGGAGAAATCAAAGTATGGCAAATGCATGCACCAATGTGTCCATCGTTCTGCATAATGATTATGCATTAATAAAATGCTTTAAAAAGGAAAAATGTTGGGACAGCTCTTCTGATTTTAGCTCCTCCCTTTATCTTGTTAATAAAATTATTGGTTTTTTTTTTCAACATAGTGGAATTTCCATGGAGTCCTGGGATCAAAGGGAGGCTTACTGTACTTTCTGGTTTCTTTCTATGAAACTGACGCACAAATATTATTGCTAGGATCACTGGAGATTACTGGTTAATCACTCATTCCCTCTTCTCAATTCTGCAACAACTGACAACAAAAATAAATCTTCCACTTCATAGAAAATGGTCAGCCAAAACCAAACTGTGACATTGATGCCTTATCCATTATTAAAAAAAGAAAGACTAATACATGTTCTGGCTCTCTCTAATTGCATCAGTTAATTAAGTCACTTCTTCCTCCTTGGAAAAGAAGAAGCAAAGATAATACTGGCTCTGTGTCCTGCTTTCCTGTAAGGTGAGAGTATTGTAAGTTTCTATCTTATTAGCCGGGTTAGGAACATGGGGAATAATGTGGTAGGGATGGCCTTTCTTAACTATTTTGTAGAAAATGTGTGTGAAAACGTTGGGAAGCTGATTGCTGAAGGATAGAGAATGGATAAATGATGAAGTTAAACCCTAGTATTTCTCTATTTGAGCCATTAATGGTTTGTTTATGCTGTATTCTTTTTCTATGTTATGGTGCTATGATCTTAAACATCAGATCACCAAGTCTAAGACATAGTCAATGAGATTAGCATTTATTTAGAATTATGCTTTCTCACATAGTCACTATACCGGAGTTCTTAAGGTGAGAAAGAGAACTAATATAGTTTTCAAATTCCATATATATATATATATATATATATATATATATATATATATCAACGAATTTCAGATTCTCATTGATTCTGAGCATTTTATTAATAATTTTTTTATTACTACTTTTCAAGCTTTCTGACATCCACTTCTCTACCTTAGAAAACAGTTTATTTTCTGAATTTCTCACTTCAGTCTTTGGGTTTCCTGGAAAAATTCAGTCCATCCCTGTAAGTGTGCAGTAGCAAATCACAAGTTTCTGTGCTTTCTTTGTGCCAGAAAACACTGCATCGGAAAGTGCTCCCTTACCAGATGGAAGTGGCGTGGGTTTCCTCGACCCTGCAGATGCTGGGCCCCAGCTCCAGTCCTTTCCACAGCCCCCGCCTCCCCACCAGCGCCTCTTGCAACATCGCCCATGATGACATCTGCTCATTTTCATGAAGCTTGATGTCTTCTCCCCTGCTCAGCATGGGGCTGGTCCTGAGTCACAGTCTCTGGTGGGACAGCAGAAACAGTAAAGACATGAAATTGCTGGCCCAGAGAAACTGCTGTCCTTCACCTGAGAGTCCCTTAAGGAAACTTAGCTGCAAGTATCAGCCTCAACTGGAGGTTTTCCTGATGTGCATTTCCATACTGTTAGAGGAAAAGAGACAATGAACCAGAGCAAAGTTTCTGATAGTTTGGGTTGCATAGCATAAAAGTGAGATGATGAAAGAGTGTTTGTTTTACCAGGTGACCCAGCTGGAGGAGGGTGACCGGGGACCTGCAGATCTGCGGAGCTGGAGCAGGCAGACTGGGCTGTGAGTGGGTGTGGGAAGGCGGCAGGTGAAGCCCTGACTCCGCAGGGGTCCCCAGTCTCACGAGATGAGTCATGAGCATGTTTAATACTACGGTATTAAACATTACACGATGAAAAGATGCGCATCAGGGGAGTGTATGAAGGCAAGTGTGGTGGAAGACAGCAGAGAACGGCAGCTGGTCTACCCGGTGCCTGAGCGATGGTCTCCGAATTTAATTCTTAGACATAAAGACAGCCTTTCCAGAAGGATAGGTAAGGGCACTGGAGGCGGAGGACCTGGAGCATGCTTTGTGCTCTGCATCTGCAGCCTTAGATTCAACCAAGTCCAGGCGGAAAGTTTTAAAAACACCTCCGCACTGAACGTGTACAGACTTCTCTTGCCACGGTTCCCTCTGCAGACAGCTCGACACCCTTCACATGCAGTAGCTTTAGAGCCATCTGATTGGCTCTAAAGGATGCGACAGGTACAGGCGGATGCTGTACCACTGTACATAGGGGGCTGGAGACTCTCATGGACTCTGGCCTGTGTGACAGGCCTTGGGCCAGCAGTCTGGTCAGGTGCTGAGGAATGGGCATATTGAAGAGGGCGGGAAAGAGGACAGCGGCTCAGGGCATTAGACCATCAAGGGTGCAGTGCTGTGCTTGGCCAAGGGAAAGTGAAGTGGCAGCAGAGCAGACCAGCAAATAGACAGATGCCACCATAGGCATGAGGAGGACTTTGAACACTGCCCTGAGATCCATCTTTCCTTCCATGTGTGCATGTGCTTGTGTACGTGCACTTGTGTGTGTGTGTGTGTGCATGTGTGTGTATGCGTGTGTGTGATTTTCTATGTACTTTTACATATTGAAACTTCTGGAGGTGTCCAGAGAAGTAAACCCACACCTGTAGTCCCTGTAGAGCTTTTGCAGGCATGAGTGGAGAAGAGCTTTGGCATCCTGACCTGATTGCAGAAAAAAGACATTTCTCTCTTGCTCCTTGGCCCACCCTGAGATTTCCCTGTACCACTTCACTCACCTGCCCCACTTGTACCCCTCTCCACCACCTTCTGAGCCCCCAAGTCAATGTGCCATGTGACAGATGTCACTGTTGGAGGGTTACCCTTTGCTGGGGCCACCAAAACATGTGCACTCATTCCGAGATCTGATAACACATCATGAAAATGACCACTTAGCAAAATGATCTGCTGACAGTCATTTGTAGGAATCCACTGACATGAACCAAGAGTGATATGAACACACTTATACTTCAGGGACTTAATTCTGGAGGGTGGATCATGTGGGTACATTATGGTCAAACTTTAAGTAGTATCCATAGGTATAGAAGGCAATATGTCCACGTAAACATAGAGGCATAAAAGTATAATTTTAAAGTGGGTGTGGTGACACATGTCTGCAATTCCAGCAGTCGGGAGACTGAGGCAAGAGTTTAAGCCAGCCTGGGCCACAGAGTGACTTCAAGGCTAGTATGAGCTATACAGTGAGACCCTGTATACAAACTATACAAAATAAACAAAAAAGCATAATTTTAGGAAAAAATATACCAACTGGGATTAACAGCTGAGACTCTGCAGCTAATCATCGTGGCTCTGAATATTTATCTTGTGCTAACCTAACCTATGACATTATATGGTGTCTTATAAAGTATTTATCTCAATTTCCTCATCTGTAAGGTAAGTATTATAATAGCACTTATTTCTTGAAATTGTGAGGGTTAAATGAAATGGTACATGCAAAGTAATTAGAATAGCACCTAGCATAGATGGACGATGTGTTCGGAAAAAGGTAGCTATTACAATAATAGACAAAGTTGATGGGGAAAATGAGGAAGAGGACAGGAGAGACAGGACAAACCAAACAGCTGGAATGATGATTAATTGCATGGGTGAACAGGACAAAATCTAGAAGGTGGTAGAAATTTAGGGATACCCACAAGAGCACGAAGAATTTCAGTCTTGGCAGTGTTCAGTCTAGGGGCTGAGCTCCGCAGAGATGGTAAGTGGTCAGCTGGATGCAGTACAGAAGTCTGAGGTTCACTGGAAAAAACTGGGTTGAACAGAGCTGTTGAGAACCGCCAGCCTCTACATGCAATTTGGGCCAGTGGGTAGAGGACATGGCCAGGAGACAGTGACAAGGAGGAAATGATGTATCTTTCTGGTTTGGCTGTGACTTGACCTCCAGAGACTCATGTGATGGAGATGTGGGCCCCAGTGTGAAGATGAGAGCAGTGGGCAAAGCTTAAGAGGTGGCTTGGAGGTTCTTGAATCACAGGGTCGCTGTCCCAGGAAGAAAGTGCTGGTGGCTGAAAGCCTGAGTGGGACCTGAGCCCTCCCTGTTCCCACTAGGAGATGTGAACACTTCTCCCAAATGCTCCCTGCCATCTTTCATGGGGCTTTTGCCAGAGCCAACACCATGCTGCCTGGACTTTCTATCTCTAAAAGTGTGAACAAAATAAACTTCCTTTTCCTCATACGTAGCCTGCCTCAGGTATTTTTTTACAGCAATGAAAAATTATTTAAAGGCCACTACTTAAAATATTCAGGAAATGATGTTTCATTTTAATGATATTGCAAATAATGTATGTTTATCACATAAAATTCTGAGGCGCTTTCCTAAATGATTTAAAAATGATTTACTAATGACTTTTTTAAAAAATCATTTGTGGTATCAGCAGTCAGTTTAAAATGGAGATCTTCACTATCCCATGGTGTGACTTCCAACACAGACACATGTACAATACCTTCCATTCTGTTGTCTTCAATAAAGGTCAAATGAAAGTAATCAGCTTGAGTCCACCCATCAAGGGAGGAAAACCAGCTGTGCCCTGTCCAGATGGGGAGCTGGGGGCCAAGTGGCAGGGGGATGCATCCCTTCCTCTGTGACGGACGGGGAATACTGGGACCCTTTGTGCCGCTGACACTTTGGCAGGGCAGGCTGGTATTGGGGAGAAAGCCTGTGATTACTCCAAGCATGGACATTTTCCCTTCAGTTTTGTTGCCGTGAATCTTGGAAGTTAAACTGCTAAGTGGCCACAGGGGCACGGGCTTTGCCCAGCTCCCTGTGGATGCAAAGGAAGCGAGTTGCTACCAAGGGGTCCCACGAAGTGGTGGCATCTCAGAGGGAGGTGACTCGGAAAAGCTTTACCTATAACCCAATGCGAGGTCTGTAGCAGGGTCCCTGCTCTGTCTCCTCTGTGTCTCTCTAGTCTCTGGACCCAGAGCAGCCCGGTCATGAATGAAACCACAAACTGCCCAGGTTCCACAAAGCTAAGCCACCAACTCCAGCCCCACCAAAACAAGAAGCTCCTGTGAGTTTATCCAGGACTCGGCCATGGCAGCGTTTAGAAGGAAGCTATTCTAATTTCCGCCTTTCCTAAAGGCGCACCTCACTCCTTGGGCATTATTCCGAGTTACTGGTGGGGAGCACTTCATAATATTTTCAACACTAAGAGCCATTAAGGATTAATTGGTCCCAGGCAAATGAGAAAACAAAATGAAACAAAACAAAACCCTTGGGACCTTGTGCCAGTGTTGCGCAGGGGATGTCTATCCCTCGCTTACTCTAAGGCCGTGCTCACCAGCGCACTCCCCTTACCTGTGAGGGGGAACAAAGACCTGTGTTATCTCTCCAGACCTGTGGTGGGCTGCTCGCATCCGTTTGTTGACCTCCTCGGCTGGATGGGGTGCAGTGCAGTATGAGCTGTGTCTTTCGGTCTCTCGTTCCTTTGCTGCCAGCCTTTCACTCCACTCTAGCATTTGCCACTTAGCCTCGGTCACTCTCTTTACTGTGACTCTGCTTTGCATTTGGAGGCCTCATAGAGCTCGGACTTGGCAGCTGACGACTCCCTGGTACTGTGTGAGGCTGTGAGGGAACTTTGCCTGTGCCCTTCGACAGCGCAGTCACCTTTGATCACAAATACTCTGCGCGGTGCACTGGGAACTCGCTTCTTGAACTTCTAGAAAACTTCTGTAACTTCTAGAAAACCTGCAAGAGTTTACAAAGCTAAAACAACAAGCAAACATAGCCAGTTTGAAAATGACTGCAAAAGCCTGAAAGATTTTGGGAGTTGGCCAAGAAAGTTTATTTATATAAAACCCAGATTTCCCCCACTCTGTGTTTCCTTGCTTTCCCTGGGGTTTCAGACTGCAGGACCCTTACGGTGTCACCCTGCGCTCAGCGCAGTGAGAGGACACTCTTTCAACTCTGACCATTTCATCCTGCATTTCCATCTTCAGGCTCAGATCTCTGCTTTCCCTTCTTGCCTATTTTTCTTACTGTTCTCCCTTCCCTATACATTATCCTCAGGGAGATGGGAAAGTTGTACAGGACGCGGATGTCTAAGAGAAAAGATTTGGGGGATTTCTTACTTGACATTGAAATAAAGAGAAGCCTCCTCCCTGCTTTCCAACCCCCCTCCCGTTGCGACTGGAACTGCTTTCCTGCTCTGAAAGGACTTCAGAGAGAACCCAGATCTTTGTGAGCAGGAGTAGGGAAATTTTGATAGATTAAGAACAAATGTTAACAGTCAAGTCTTCCCAAGAACTTTCTGCTTGCTTGCTTCGGGAGTATTCGGCTGTGCTCCCCTTGAAGGATGTAATTGCTCTGTGACATGAAGTGGGTGCTGGCAGGGAGTGCAATGGCCTGTCAGTCACTCATTAGAAGGAATTTCTTCTCTGACTAGAAGGATATGGGCTTCCCCAGAAAACATGGGAAAATCAATTTTTTGAGAGCAAACAGCTTGAGGGGGAAAAAATTTTTAATGCCTATAATTAATTCATGTTGTTAGAATCAAAACAGAAACTGACTTGGATATGTGTGTGTGCATGTGTGTGTGTGTGTGTGTGTGTGTGTGTGTACAAGGGAATTAAGATGATTTATATCAAGATTTGTTTCACTTCCAGAAAAGATTAATTTGGGAATCATTTCTTTGAGCATGTTGCTCGTAATTAAAGTGATTCTTCATTTTCTTTGTTCCTTTAAAGTAAAATCTTGTGGCTTTATTCAACCTTCCATCAATTAACTCTCTCCAAGGAAGTAACCGTGAGCCCTATTAACACGCACGCTTCATCATCCCTCCCTGGCAGAGGGGAGAAGCAGGGGTTGCCGCCGCCCTCAGCGCCTCTGCCTCCCTGGAGCTCAGGTCAGATCCCTGGGTGCCCCAGCTCCGGGTTCTTCGCTGGACAGGACTTCTGCCTTGGGAATCCTGCCTCCTGCAAGTATTGCCAATGTGCACGGTCATGCAAGTCTGAGGAGAGCTTGCTGTTGGAAACGATGGCACAGCAGCGTTCTGTGTTGAACATGCTTTGATCTCCCTTGCGTTAGGCACTAAGGCTGCATAGTGAGCGAAACCAGCACAGCTGCTTCCTCCATGAGGCTTCGGGACTGGGGGCAAAGAGAAAAATTCACCAAATGACCAGTGCGGTGCCCAATGCAGCAAGGTAGAAGGCACTGGGAAGAGCAGCGCTGGCTGCTTTGGCAGTGTCAGGTGTGATTTACGCAGAGTAAGAGGGTGGTAGGAGAGTGAGTGTCGGGAGGTGGGTTCCGAGGAAAGGTCTGATCCGATAGGTGACAGGTGTGCAATACAGCGACTCAAAGCAAGGAAGGGACAGACAATCTCCCTCGTCCCCATGCTTCTGTCTCCCTTCTTCACTCCTGCCTCTAGTTGAGCTCCGTGACTCAGAGGCTGTGTCTGGCTGGCTCTCCACTGTTTCATGACTGTCTGGCAGGACACTTTGCCTCTTCAGCCTGAGCCCAGAGCAAAGGCACATGGGGTCACAGGGAACACGACACAGCCCATGAGGTCCCGGTTTCCTCTGCACAGCTACCTGGTGATCGAGGGTACATTTCAATTTTCAAAAAATGTATTATACAGCAAGACACATTGCCCCACTCCCCACCCTATCCCTGCCGAATGTCCCCCTTGCTTTGCATGCATTTATCCCATTGTTCTTGGCACTTTCTGAAGCAGTTCTGGAACTCCCCTTTCAAGAGAGTCCAGTGTCTATCGTTGCCTTCTCCTGGTTTCTTCCATATCCTTTAGTTCCAAATGCTTCCTTTTCATAGTTATTTTTACCTTGAGGAAGATCCAGAAGCCAGCTCGTGCCAGACCCAGTGAATAAGGTGGGTGAGGACATTCTGTCAGGTTTTCACGAGCTACCTCCCCATTGGATGCACTGGGCAGCTGCCTTCACCATAGTTTTGATCACATCTTGCAAAGATGTTCATGAAAGAGGAGTTTCAGAACTGCTGCAGAAAGTGGCAGGAGACGGGGTGTGTTCAAAGCGGGGTGTTCTGAGTAGGGTTGGTGGCAATATGTCTTCCACTGGAATAATGATTTCAAGTTTAAACACACAGTTCTTTTTGTTAACCGCACCTTTTCCATCTTAAAGAACAGGATAACATGTGTGGTTGTGTCTTCCCAAAGCTTAATTACGCCTAGTGTGTGTGTATTGAGGGACAAAGAGACTGTCTGACCGATTGTTGACTGATTTAAGAAACCAGCTCATGGTATTGTGATGATTGAGAAATTCCAAATCCTCAAGGCAAGCAGCCAGCCCGGCGGCCCAGAAAAGGGCTTTTGCTTCATTTCAGCCCAAAGGTCCTGTTCTTTTGGCTGATTTCATCAGGAGCAGCACATGAGGAAGGCAGTCTCTGTCCCTCAGATGGAGCCATTTATTTCAGATATTCATCTCACTTCAACCTCACGCTTACTGAATCATCCACAGTGGCGTTTGAACAGACGTCTGGACACCATGGCTCAGTCAAGCTAACACAACTGAACCATCGAAACTCCTGTGGTGTCTCATCTCAACATCTGCTACGTTTCCCCCCATCAGGTTCCCTCCTCACTGATGCTGCTGCTTGTAACCACTCCATCACCACCCACTGTCACTGGCCCCCTCTCTGCCCGACTCATCACTCACCCATAACTCCTGTGTACCTTCCCCTCCCTTTAAATTCCAGAAGCCGCTGCTGTGTCTCCTCCAGCCCATTCTGCTGACTTTCCATCAGAAACGCTGAATGCAAGACCATGAAAAACTGCGAAGTTTGCGAGGGAAACTGGTGTTGAGCCAGAGATCTGGACTAGTATGAAGACCTGCAAAGATTCTTGAAGCCTACCACACACAGAAGTTCTCCAGAAATTTACTAAAGCACAGGCTCTGGCAAAATAAAAGTGATGAGCATTAGGGAAAATTCATAAATTAAAGAATAGTAATTGAGCAAGGATGGCCCTAAAACTTATAGTTAAGTCTAAGCAGTAATAATTGCCAAAGTTCCAGAAATTCTCAAGAAAGGAATGAAAGGGAAAGAAACATAGTGGATGTTTGTGTTTGTCTAGCTTTACATGTGTTAATTCACTCAAAATGTTGTTCAACAAATAGGACTCTAGATAGAGTCTCTTTCCTAAAGACCTCATAGACACGCATTAAATGGTGAAACTACATCAATTATATTCAAATGATTCAAGGTAAATTCAAGCCAAAGTATTTGCATGCATTCTAGGTATCTGTCATCAATGGAGATCCCTAACTTTCTCCTTCCTCTGTTTAGTTATCCACATAGAATCTCCATGGTCTCTTACATCTTTTGGCAAAGACAAGGCTTTTACATTTTCAGCATGTTTTTTTAACATAATTCTCTGGTTCTGCTTCAATTCTAACCCTTACTTTTGGCTCCCATGGTTTTGCATGGCAATCTTTACTGGTTACAGCCTCACCCACTTAATCACAAGTTGCTTTAAATCGAGGTTGAATGGTGTTCACCTTGATGGTGTTATGACTATTACTTATGGGGATAAACCAGAGAGCCAAACTTTTATCAGATTTTGGCTATCAATGGAATACCTAGATATTAATGACTGATCACATAATTTGACCCATATAATTGGCTGTTTTCCACTGAATTTTTTCCACTTCTTGAAGTTCTGATACTGTTGCCCACCACTTCCAGAGAAGAGGAAAAATGTGTCAAATGTTGTCTTTGATTTTTATTATTGCGAAAACTCAGTTTCACATCTTCTTTTTACCTTATTAACAAACTCAACTAATGATTGATACATTCTACAGTAATATCTGAGAGGAAGTTTTTGACTTGTGTTTAAATTATGTCAGGTTTTGTCATAGGGTTGTAGGACAGGTCGGCAAAGGATTTAGAAAAGCAACTGACCAGCTTGACCTCTCACTTCACATAAAGCTGTTTCTAAACATGGTGTTTAACTAGAAATCAAAGATTCCTCTTGCTCTGGAGTTTAGACTGGGTGAATGTTAAACAGCAGAGAAACACGTTTGTGAGTCTCCAGCCATTCTGAGCGCTACCTCTGCCTTCAACATGGGCTTTGAAAGAAGACGGTCACAGGAGCACTGTAGCCTGGGGCCAGACAGGGGACAGGAAGGTCACCCCTGCTCATGCCTTCCACCTTCTGCCAGCCATTGTGCCCACACACGTAGCTGCAGAGTTTTTGCTGTGTATGACAGCTGCTCAGGTTTGGATCTTGAAGATGAAGCTAAAGAATTCTACTGGGATTCCATAAGAGATCCTGTTCATTGCTTCTCTGTCCTACAAAAAGTTCTTTGCACAAAATGTCTCATGCTGGAGATCAGGATTTCCTCGTGTATTGGAGGGAACATCTGAGTAGGAGTCAAGCTCCTTGGTGGTCAACTCACGCCTCCTACTGCTAGTCTAATCCCCATAAATCTAGACTGGCAAAGGGATTTTGCATCACCCTTGTAGTTTATAGGTACCAGAAGGAAACACTCACATCCCCTGCCCACCAGTATTCTAGTGTTAATGGGGAAAGTAAGAACTCAGTTACCCACTGGCCCTTGCTGTTGGCCCAGTCACCTCCCGCAGTTCTCCGCAGCCCGGCTTCACTTGCTGCCCTCCTTTAGGTGGCCCAGGACGGGGCTCTCCCTCCTACTCCTATCCCAGGGCACTCAGCTGTGGGACCAGGCAGAATCACAGGTGTTCACTCACCTCAGGCCCTATAAACTCACATTCCCTTGTAATTAAAAACAAAACATTCAAACCAAAAGGAAACATTTTGATTATCAATATTTTGTGTTCTCTGTATCAATGTACCTCTCTAGTATTGGTTACTGAGATTCAGGAATAGTTGCTAGTGTAACATAGTGGGGAAAAAATCCTCACTGTTAAAATCACAAACACGATGACAAGTCTAAATCAAACACTGCCCCCCCACACACACCATGGACAGCAGCCCCGCACCAATGGGTACAATGGAGGGCCAGTCACGTAACAGGCCATGACAAGAGACTTTGAAAACAAAGGATATCTTCTTTTGGAGGAAACAAAAACACAATAAAAACAAGTGGCAGGTAGGAGTAAAAATTGTTCCGTTTTTGTAAGCCTGGGTGGCACAAATGTAATACTCAGTGGGATCCTTATTTCACCTCAGTGCCTGGCATGGACTGAACAATCAGTAAGTATATTTTTAGTAGGTAAAATGTTTGGCTTACAGATCTGCACTTGGCCAAAGTCTCTGAATTTTTCCATCATTCCCTAACAATCTGTGATTATCTTGTTTCTCTTGACTTTAGTCACACTTTGGTTCACGATATGGTCTATTGTCCACTGATGATTTTTCCTTTTAGCCAATCACAAGGCCAAAAATGGTGAGAGGATACTTGCACTATTTCCAAGGTCAGAGTGAGGAGCTGGCCAGGCCAGAAGGCAGAGCGTTCAGAGGCACAGCTCGGGGCCTGTCGCACACGTCCAGGCCCCTCCAGAGTGCCTTCCTCCTCCTTTGTCCTGTCCCTCCTCCCTTTTCTCCTCTCTCCTTCATGGCCAGTCAAACTGCAAGGCAATTTCTGTGTCGACAAAGTGAGTCATTTTTGGATTAAAAGTCTTACAGTTGCAAGCGAGTAGACTGAAGGTTGTACTCCAACTACAAAGGCACGGCTTGGTGGGAAATGCAAGCCTGGAGAAGCAACTGAAGGGAAGGGAACAAGGGTTTTTGTTCGAACTAGCAGAGAGACAGAGTGGGAGGGGGTGGATTTCATGCAACCCTTGTCTGGTTTTGTGGAAACAGCCAAGACATTGATATGTAAGGGAAATTTCACTTGGCACTTGGCCATGGTTGTTTGGGGCCCGATCGTATTAGCTCTTTTGATCAGAGTGAGTAACTTCCCTGCAGAAATAATACCTGCAAAGCAGTCATCCTACCTGTCTGGTTCATAGACACTGGAAGATGATAAACCAATCTCCTTCAAGAATCTGACAAAGAGTCTGTCACCTCTGCTTACCTGTACATCGGAGTTTGCAGGTTCCTGCCTGTCCACATTTACAGCCACACAGTGAAGCACTCAAGTATTTCTTAACAATGTGAATCAAATAGTTTGAACATAATCTTGCCTTGATTTGAATAGTTATATTCAGAGAAGTAGCTCTTTTTTTATGATCTTTCCTATCTGTGAAATAGTTGACAGCAAAGAAATTCAGCCCAGTTTCAACATGTCACTTGCTCACCCGGCCAAGAACACAGTGAGCTGATACAGAGGGGCTCTGAAAAAATGTTATTTATTCTTGGGAAAAATGGCATGAAAACTGTGATTTATTTTAAAAACTTAGAACGAGGCTATATGCTGTTGCATTTTGGAGAAACAAGTTCATACAGTAAGCACAAGATACTGTGAAATTGGTATTTGAAACAAAAATACAGTCATTTCAAAGTCTGATATTTTGATAGCTAAAAATTCTTCATCTAAGTACAGCAACAGTTTTTTTTTTAAAAATAAAATTAACTCAATTTTTTTAAAACCTGAGCTTTTCTTCCAAGAAAAGAAATTCAGTAGATAAAGCCATCTGTATCCTTTTGGTTCATTTATACGATGGATGTGAAAAATTGCCACCTATTTAACCCTCATAGGACACAGCTACCTTAGAGGTCTTCCCATATTGATTGTCTCTGTTCTATTTTTTTTTAAAGCACTTATCAGAAAGTACAAGCTTATCAATAAATTAATGTATCTTCTTTCTTGGTGCCTTTGAGTAGGATTTTCAAAGGAAAGTCCTAGTGCCACCTGCGTTTGAACAATTTGGACAACTCAGGCAGATTTCAGGGTTCTGACACAGATCTTCTGGTTCTGACTTTCTGAGGTTAAGATGCAGAATTTTGTATTTTCAACAAATTCACCGGGTGATGTGCACTAGATTTTCAGACTTCTCCTACATTGGAAAGATGCACCTCCCAGGGAAGAGCAGCTTTAATTAAAAGTGGGGATGGCCAGGAACTCCACGCTTTCTAGTCAAGGGAATCCAATCATACTTTAAGTAGAAGTTTTATAAACTTATGCAGTTAAATGCTTGCATTTCTAATAATGCCTGTGAGGAACTTATCACACCGGTAATTCATCAGCAGGATTGGCTGGGTATTATCAGAGCTATGCTTAGCATAAGGAATATACACTATTCCTTATGGAAAGTCTAAACATGACATGGAGTTATATCACTGCATTGTATCCCCAGAGAACTGTGGTCTTATGCATGGTCATCCCTGTAGAGTTTTCTGTCTCCTGGAACCAGGGGGATCTGGAGCTCCACAGCCTCGCCATCCTGGAATGACTATTCCAGGTACCTGATCTGACAATGAATAGTGTATGATGATAACGCTGTTGGCAAGACAGGTACACAAGAGAGGGATAATGAAGTATCAGATACAGAACAATCACTGCCTCAGCCTCCATCCTCCATAGCCTCCTTAGCCAGTGTGCTCCTGAAACAGAAAAGCAAGGAGGATCTTTGTCTCTATTAGTCAATCAATCCAGAGAACCAAGAAGGGCACTGGGGCAAATGTCCTCCATGCAGTGTCACTGGGACCCACTTGTGTGAAAGCCAATTGATTGGCCCTGACCAAAGTGAAGAAGCTGGCCATGCGTTTAAACACAAATGGAAGGCCGTCATCACCAAACATGAGAGAATCCTCTAAGGGACAGATAGCAAGCAGAAATGAGCCACTCTGGAGCAAACAGAGCTGATAAAGAATTTAGTGGGAAAAAATTTTACTCATTAATACAAGAGAGATCAGGCAAGACCCTGCATCTATAAAACAGAAACAGAATGCTACAAAAAATAATCAGGTAGAGAATAAAAGGAATCCAACAGTCTCCATGTTTGTGAAATGAAAGAAGAAAGAATAGCTAAAAGAAGTTGCAATGTCTTTTGGTTGTTTTTGTTCTGTTTTGCTGCAGCAGGATGTCACTATGTAGGCTCAGCTGGTCATGAATTTACCACGTAGCCCAGGCTGGCCTGGAGCTCACAGCCATTCCCTGCCTCAGCTTCCTGAGTGCTGGAATTACAGGCTTGTACCACCTCACTCACACTAAAAGAGCTTACTGATTAACCAAAATAAAGATAAACACGTTGGAAAAACAGAAAATATGAAATAGATGTTAAGACATTTTATCAACATGGGCTTATTTAAAAGGTCATATCTTATTTGTAAGAATTTTAGACAAAGTGTAGAGAAAACAGAGGTGATGAAATAAAAGAGATTTCTCAGAGTGTGAGCTAAGTGTGCAAATGTAAAAAGCCTAGTGAGTAGTCCATAAATTGGACAGTAAACTCCACTCATGTGGTCACTGTCACACTCTCTGACACCAGCAAGGAAGTTATCCTAGTAGATTCCAAGGAACAGACACAGGGTAGCAATGAAGTGACAACTAGAAGTTTATCATCCACTTCATAATAAGCTAGTGCCTTCAAAGTTTTGGTGAAAAGTACCTTTAAAATCTTACAAGAAAGGAGCCATGCTGTTCAAAGAAGTACACGTTACAGGACATTCAAAAATGTAAAGTCCCTGAAAGCTACTTTCTGCTACTACTTTTTAGGCTATTTCTTGAGGTTGTCTTGTAGCACCATGAGATGTTAACTTGAAATAGAGGAAAAGGTGAGACCTAAGCAATGGACAATCTGATCCAGAGAGGACAGAGAGCTGGAAAAGGAAGTCAGAGAGGGTGGAGTGGGGTAACAGAACTTGGGGGGCATCAAGAAAATAGAGATTTGGTACTGCTCTTGGGATACCGGAAGAAAGAGCTGGAAAAGACGGACAATGGAAGAAAAGAGAAAAAGCATTTAGGAATTCCTAAGTAAACAAATAAACCAAGAAGAAACTGATTGTAGTAATAGTATACTACGTGACGGCAGTGAACGCTGTTTATACTGCATTTGAAAGTAAATAGTGATTAATGGCTTTCCACTCTAATAGGCCACCTAAAGAGATGGTATATAATTGCTTAGATCATAGGTTCTAAACAGCTTCCTTGCTGGGTGAATCCAGAAAGTTACTTAATTTCTATGTTACTCAGTTTGTTTCCTTTCTGTTATCTGAGGATAACTTCCCTATTTTATAGTCCGCTGTGAAGCTTAAATGAGTTACTTTATGCAAATGACTTAGAATGGAATTTTGTATAGTAAAACCTCAATAGATGTCAGCGAAAATAAGAACAAACCACACACAGAACTACCAGGATTCATTGACATGGAACAAGAATCAAATGCTGTCAAACTGGATGATATAAATATATAAATTCAGATGCCTAAATGTACTCAGGAATCATGAGTCAATGTCAAGAAGTACTGTGTAGAGTGAGCAGAAACAGAAAAATAACAAAAACAACTAAGAGAAAAACAAAAATTAGCAACACAAATATGTAAATGAGTTAAATCATATTACATCCTGGCGGGATGTCAACAGTAGATTATAACTATGGTTAATAGGTCAGAAGCTGCCATGTAAATTTATATCGATGAGAAAAGACAGAAATAAAAGCGTTTCTCTCTGAGGATCGCAGAAGGTAACGGTGCATTTTCATGGCTTTCAGTTCCAGATATTTGATCTTTATCCTGAATTTCTGCTGAAAACCCAGTGGGAGTGATGGGCCATGTGGACAGTCTTTTTCTAAATTAAGAAAATGTAGAATGCTCCTAAAAACTAGAGTTTACATTGATGAATTTCATCAATTTGTCTTAATGTGTGCCTCATAGAACATGTATTTTTTTTCTTTTTGGCTGTTTGATATCCTTTATTGTTGGTCAGAATCTAAGACCTTTAATTTATAATCCTGTTTAGTTGTTTGCATGGGCTAGAAGTGTTAGCGATGAAAACATGGTCTGCTGACCATAATCAGAATTTCTTGGGAGCTGGAAGTAACCTTACCCTGGCAGCTTTGGCAGTAGGTCACATTCTTCCTATGCAAGTGTTTCAAGAGGTTAGTTTAGAAATGCTCCTTATTAAAAATCTTATTTCTTTCTTCTAAATTTTATTTAAAGAGAAAAAAAAGCAAAATAGAAAAAAGGGAAGAAACAATACAGAATTAAAAAAAAAAGTAAGAAACCACTAGTTGATAAATTACATATTGTCTTCTTAGATATAGTTGTTCAAGTTAGAAATTAAAGCATACAAAGTGGACATTCAAACAGTGAGGTTGCAAATAGTTCTGTTCAGTGATCCAACAATAACTTAGCAACATGGTTATCAATCCTACACACTTAAACATACATGCAGTTATATCCTTTAGAGTGCTTTCTTTTCCTCCTTTTGCTTTTTAAGTCCATTATCTATTTAGTTATATCATGTTTAAGTTTGCTCAGTACCTTACTGATCTGTTTTGTTGTTGTTATTTACTTTTCATTTTTATTTATTATTATTATTATTTTTTTAATTTTAAAGGTAGTAGAAATAAAACAGAACAAGACGGAACGAAGCCAATTGAGACAGTGCAGTGAATTTGGTACAGAACTTCATAGCAGGTTACTGGGATAACAGTAATAGGTACCATAGTATATCTCATTATCTTCACAAAAGTTGTCAAGTCAATTAGGTACAGCAAAATCAAACCAAAAACAGAACATTATAAAATTAATCGAAAGAGAATATTGAATAGAATAAAGCAGTTAATCATAATGAAACAAAACTGAAAACAACACTTGCTTTCAAAGAGAAGATAGAGGAGACCCGTCATATTTGCTATATTGCATACAGTCATCCTCCCAAGAGATGCTTAGACCTCTGTCCCCAGTTGCTAATGTGGAGAGGTGGGGTAGGGTGTTGGATTCCAAGCTGGAACACTGGTAGGCTCACAGGAGACCCTACTGGGTCTCTTCCTAGCTCCATGCAGGAGGAAGGCACTTACCAAGATGGCGGGCAAATTGCTTCTTTGTGCAGCTTCCTGGGTTCCACCATGGCTGTGGCCAGATCTTGGGGGGCTGCTCTCTGGTTCTCCTCTTGACTCACACTGGAGGAAGGTGCGTACCAAGAGGGCAGGTGAATTCCCTCTCTCTCTTCTAAATGCTACAGGAATGTTTGTGAAATTTCTAGCTTTTTTTTTAAAGAAAAAAAATGAAACAAAAAGAGGGTAGAAATAATACATAATTAAAAAAGAAAAACCAGTAAGAAATCACTAGTTGGGCCAGGGATTTAGCTCAGTGGCATAAGCGCCTGCCTGGCAAGTGCAAGGTCATGAGTTTAATCTTTGGTACCCCCCACAAAAAAGAAATTACTAGTTGATAATTACATATTTTCCTCTTAGAAGTAGTTGTTCAAGTTACAAAAGTAAAGCACACAAAGTGGACATTTAAACAGTGAGACTGCAATCAGTTCTGTTCATCTATCCAACAAAAACTTAGTAATATGGTTATCAGTCCTACACACTTAAACATGCATGCAGTTATATCCTTTAGAATACTTTATTTTCCTCTCCTTTTTTACAATAACTATAATCAATTCTTGTAAGCTGTTTAGAAGTTTTACACATGTATAAGTCTCTACATGTATACCTAGCCTTTCTGTATTAGAGGGAAAAACAAATCAAAACAAGTCAACAAAACAAATTCCTAGAAAAATGTGAAATGAAAAGAACATATAAAACCACAATACTAGGTGATCTATGATAGTTACTGTGATGTCTCTTGTTATTTTCAATAAAATTGTTTATATGATCAGGCATAGTATAATTAAACATAGTAGTACATAATTTACTATTAATAAAAACCAAACATTGGAGACATTATAGGACTTCAAAGGCAGTTAATAATCAAACCAGAATGGGTATCCTATTGAATCTTGTCATCTTCAGAGTAGTTGCCCCTACTCTCAGACTTGATACTATCAAGCATACCAGATTCAAATAAAATCAGTCAAGACAAAACAGTGATATAGCCAATCTTCTCTGCCTCATCCCTGCTCTGCTATTTTTCTGTCATTGCTGTTTTCTTTTTTCCTTCATTCCACTGTCTGCCCCTTTCATTGAGAGTTTTCTGCCATTGTTCCTGGGATCCTGGGATCTGGTGATTTTCCTCTCTCTCTCTCTCTCTCTCTCTCATGTCCTTCAATATTCTTTGCAAGGTTGGGTTGGTGGTCATGAATTCCCCCAGTTCCTCTTTGTCATGGAAATCTCTTGTCTCTCCATTAGTTCTGAGAGACAGTTTTGCAGAGTATATCAATCTGGGTTGGAGGTTATTTTCTGTCAGGGCTTGGAATATTTCACTCCAAGCTCTTCTTGATTTGATAGTTTGCATCGAGAAGTCTGCTGCGATTTTGATGAGTTTTCCTTTATATGTAATCTGTTTCTTTTCTCTGAGCGCTTTTAATATTCTGTTCTTGTGATGGATTTCTGGGATCCTGATTATTATATGTCTGGGTGTAGATCTATTTGGGTTGTAGCTGGCTGGAGTTCTGTATGCCTCATATATTTGAACATCACTTCCTATGCTTGGGAAGTTTTCCTTAATTATTTCTGTGAATAGACTTTTTATTTCATTTGTATTTGTCTCTGCATCTTCATTCACATATTTTATTCTTAGGTTATAAATCTTCTTGTCATCTTTGGCCTTTGTATCGTTACTTCCTGGTTCCTTGTTATTTTTAAGAGATCCTTCCTTTCATGATCATACATTGCAAATCTATCTTCAACTTTTGAAATTCTGTCTTTAGTTTCTGTCAAGAAGTTTTGCCAGCTTTCAATGGGGCTTTTAATTTCCTGATATTCTCTTTGGATCTGTTTCATGTATTCTAGATTTTGTTTATATTCTTCATCAAAGGCTTCTCTCCTTTCTCTGCGTTCCTCAGTTCTTCCATTTGTGTCTCCTTGTGGAGTGCCCAGCATTTCTTTTTATTAATTTTCATATATCTTGCTTCACCTGAGTTAGAATTTCAGATTTAAATTCATCAATGAGGTCATGGAAGTATTTCTTTATTTCTGATGAGGTCATGTCTGATATTGCATGTTTTCTGCCCTTGATCTCCTCTGTATTTACCTCTCCTGGACTTATTTTCCCTCGGTCAGCAGTTGGAGGCTTTCTGTTGTTTCTTTGTTTTGTCATGTTTCTGGTTTCTTTCAGACAGATGAATGGTGGAGGCCTCAGGACCTTTCCAAATTGCTTACAGTTTTTCTGAAGCATGCTGGCTAGGGGATTGCTGCCCTCTCCAGTTTGCTGTTGATCTGTGAGGTGCATGCAGGGGCGATGTGGGCTGGCCCTTCCCCTCTACGACAGTCAACCAGTGAGTGTCTTCAGCACGTTAGTGTGTGCCCTGCAGATGTCACAGGTTCAGAACAGCCTCGTCCCTGGCTATTGGGTCCTGACCAGGGGTGTGGCCCAGCCCAGACAGATCCCACCAATCTGCTTTGGGCCAGGAGCTGCCAACTGATGCCACCTCAGTTGTTGATTTAAGCCTGTCCTGCCCAAATCCAATATATCGTAGGCGGTCATTGCACTTTGGGGAACCCAGTTCTCGGCACTCACCAAAGTCCATGCAGCTCAGTTCGCCATTTCCACTCCCTGTTACAGCATCTCCTGCTGCCAAGGATCCCGGGCTCACCAACCCCAGCTCTTGGTGGGGATGAGACCTCAGCTCACTTGTGAGCCACCCGACTCTAAGACATGCCCAGTACAGCGACGGGAGCGTGCCCAGCTCCAGCCTTCCGTCCACGCTTTTTCTTTTTCCTCAGTTTCTTCCTGAGTCATGAGAATTCCTCGCTTTTCATCTGGTCTTTTCTACGGTGTTAGATTCCAGCATCTGAGCTGTTCCCCTCAGAGAGGCACTCTGTTGTGCTACCTATCAACTGGCCTTCTTTTCCTTCCCTCAGATGAAATTTCTAGCTTTAATGAGATGTGGAAGAAAATATAAATGTGCTGCACATTGGGAAACACCTTGTAAGTGGTTTATGTCCCATTCTCATTACGGTGCTGTGAGATGTGTGCACTTTCTCTTCCTTTTCTCTCCATCAGAGAACATATACTGATTTTCACGCTAAAGATACACACACATTCAACAGGAGACTTCAAAGGCATGTGGAAGGGACTTTTCCTTGGCCTACGGCTACACTGAAGGCTGCAGGTTGTTACACTGGCTTCCGTGGGGCCGGCAGCAGAAGGCTCAGGCTGAGGAAAGAGCAGCCGAGGATCCCACTAGCATCTGTAGAATGGAAGGAGAGTGAGGAGGGAAAGTGATGGATCCCACAGAGGAGAGAGGACTAGGACACAAGGCTACTTGCATAAAGGGTGGGGAGAGAAGGTGAGACTTCCCAGGCTTAGGAGGATTTTGAAGGACTTGTGCTTTGGGAGAAATGGGAGGTTACTGGGAAGTTTTAATCAGTTTCAAAAGGATTATTCTGATTGCCTAAGAGTAGCTTATCTGATGCAAGAAGGAAGGAAAGAAGGAAGGAAGGAAGGAAGGAAGGAAGGAAGGAAGGAAGGAAGGAAGGAAGGAAGGAAGCCAAATAAGCCTGCTACAGCAGGTCGGCTCGTAGATGATGGTACAGGAAGGCAATGGTGAACGGAAGGAGATGTCATGTGTTTGATGATATGACGTGCTGACCACTTGGATGTCGGCAAGAAGAAGAGAGGAGCCAATGACAACTCCAGGGTCACAGCCCGAGTAACCGGAAGAACGATGTCCTCTACTGACTTGGAAATGTCTTGGGTCAGTGGAGAGAGGGTAGGAGTTCAATTAATCCACATCGGACTTGGTAACTCCCGTTATACATACAGACAGATGCTGAGATTAGTAGCTAAGAAAGAAACTTCTAATTTTTAAAACACTCATTCCCCAAATTGATTTTACCAAGACTAAATAGCACAAGGTAGATTTCTAGTTTGATGATAATTTTGGATCTTGCATATAAAAATGTTATCACAGACCTTCTGCGTTTTGCTGTTTGTTGAGTGACAAGCACATTTCTAAAAAGATCCTCAAAACAGAGCGTAACAGTGAAGATCTAAGATAAAATCTTTTACTCCTGTTCCCAAAAGTGACACCGATGAGCCGCAGAAGCCTGAGGGCCCTTCCTATCAGACCATATAATAACCATTGTTAATATAAAGCGCATCATGTCAAAATTCGTCAGGCATTTCACAAAGCATATTTTATACTTGACTTGCCCTTAAGCATTCAGATATTTATTTCTCCCTGAAGCCACCTGTAAAGTTAGATTAGATAATTCTTAAGGGTTTGATTTTACTCAGGTGTGCTGGCAAGCACACACAATAAATCTTTGGGAAATTTCCAAATTTCGGTCGTTCTTTGTCTGTGCAAGTTGGATGAGTTACAGAAACAATTTCTAAAAGGCAGACTTTCATTTACTTATTTTTCTCTGTCTTGAAAATTGTGCAGTTAGTTTTTGCCATTTGGCAGGGGCCTTCTAAGCCCTCTGTCCCGGGGGAAATCAACAGTGGAGCTCGTCCCCTGGGTGACATCACAGTGTTCACGTCCTGGAAATGTCCCCCTGTGGACCTGGTACCCTCTCGCTCCCTGATCTCCTCCACACCCTCTCCCACATGTGACGTCATCCCCTCACTTGTGTCCCCCACCACTCTGGATGAGCAGGTGGCCCAAACACCGAAGTGATGCGAGCAATTCCATGGCCTCGTTTCTGGATGCAGCATACATTTGCTGGACCCCCTGCTGCCAATGTCTACGCCTTGCTGCCCTCCTGCACCAAATTCAACACTCGCGCCTGGCTTTCTCAAGGTGGCTGGAAATTTCCAGATAAAGCTACATCTTACCCTGTGAAGAAATCACACTGACCCTGGGCTCTGTAGAATTCCACTGCCCCCACTCCATATTCTCCTGCTGGCACAGTTCAATCATTGCTGGCAAGAGTGGGGATGTGGAAAGCACGGATTAGGAGCTGTGCATTCCTGGACGAGGCAGAGTCTGCGTGAGGAGTCCCCCTGCTGTGGCTGTGAAGGAAGCCAGGAACGACTGCATTTGCCCCATCCATAGAAAAGTCAAAGGCAAATGAACGCGAAACATAGATGACCTTTAGCTTCCATGATGCCTTCAACTGCTCGCTTCCAGAGTTGGGGATTTACTGAGGGAAAAGAAGTATAGGAAGCCACTGAAAATTCCTCAGCCGCATAATAGTGAACTGACCTACGATCTCCCTGCAAGATTTCCAAGTTCTTTTCAATTTATATGACCTTATTTGGCTATCATTTTGTCACAAATTGTTCTCTGGCACTGGCGCTCAGCACCTGGGCTACTGCAGTGGAGACACCTGGTATGTGGGAGGCTCTCAGGAGTGTATGAAGCCTGCATGGCCAGAGAGTTGCCCAACTGTCCTCCAGCGGGCCTGCAGTATTTTCCTGTCTAGCAACACTGACCACCTGCAGCTATTCATGAAAAGGTGGATGCCAGGGAAAGAAAGCAGAAAGCTGTACGGCAATAACTGCTTTGGTCAGCAGTGCGTTCTGCATTGGCTTCATCCTGAAACAGGGTGAGAGAGGGAGCGGGGAGGAATAAACCTTGCCAGTGAGGTCAGACCTCACAACCAGGGTGGCTTCAGTGTTTCTGTTTCTGTTTTAAATGCATAATCATTAGTCAGATTTATCCATCGACTGTCAAAAATTCCACCCTTTCTAGTAATTTATAACCAGAGGAAATTCCTGGGAGAGTTTTGAAAATTTCCTTTGTCCATTATTGGATGAGCCATGGGCTACACAATGCTTACATAACCTTTGGTGTAGAGTCTGAAGAAATAAAAAGTGACTCAAATGGAAGTTTTATGAGACTTCTGCAGGGTGGGTTTCAGGATGGTGTTTTGATTTTGCGATTGAAATCATAGCTTATTTTCAGCATTGGCTCTGTGAAAGATTTATTTTCAGCTCATCACACACAATGGAAGGAGTCTTATGTGCTTTTCCAAACAACTTCCAACTTCTTTGAGGAGCTGGGATCACCCAACCAACAAAGAGAGAAAAAGTAGAGCTTTGTAGCATATGATTTCATAGTAAAAAAAGAACCTGAATTGTCATTGAGTGCAGACAAATAAGCCTATTTTTACTGACATGTTTAAAAGAAGAAAAGGCTGGTTTTGGGAGTGGATGTGGAGGAGTTACCAAACAGCTCACGTCTGCTCACTCACATGAAGACTCAGATTCCTGCACCCATCTAGCCAACCTACATCTTCCCTCTTTCTGAGTATCAAGTACCCTCTAGGATTTCTTCTCCATCTTTTTCCTCCTCCCTAATCCAACCTGTGGTTTTTGGGAAACTCAGTTCCTAAGAGAAGACCCCATTCATGGGTGTGTGCCTTGATGAGTCCGGGAGCAGGAGCTCCCACTGGCTGAACATTCAGAGCTCTCTGTTAAGGGATCTGAATCCCTAGGTGACAAAAAGAAATTCACTTTTTTCACACTGGCACACTGGACTTACAAAGCTGGGAGAAGGACCATCAGGGCCTACCCTGCTCTCCCAGTGTACCCAGGGAGAAGGTGGGTCAGTCTTCCCTGGGGAGAGTGAAGCTGGCCCCTGAGAGGAGGGAAAGCAGGGAGAGGGAGAAGGGAAAGAGGAGGAGGAAGGGGAAGGAGCTGGAGAGGGGGAGGGAGAACAAACCCTGGAAGATTCAACCACATTTTCTGTTGGTCTAAAGCCTGGATGCATCTCTGGTCACCGTATTTCTTCACTTGTTAGTTTCCATGAACCTGTAAAGGCCCTTGAATATTTTGGGGCCCTAAACTAGCTAAAGCCCATTTTTTATTAGGTTCAACAAAAATCAAATCAACCATCTGCCACTCCAGAAAAAAAAAAAAACCAAAATGAAACAAAAAAATTTCTTGGTCCTCTAAAACAAAATAAAAACAACTAGAAAAACAAATACAAGCCGTGCGATAAGCCTGTGCACAGCTGGGTAGATCCAGCAACTCTAACACCATGGCGCGCTTGCCACGGGAAGGTTGACTTGAGCTTCCGAGAGTCCCTGAGACTGTAGAGTGCAGGAATCCATAAATTAGAATGAGCAGAGAGCAACCCACAAGCTGACGAGCTGGCAAGGCCTCTGTCCCCCACCCAGGGAAGTGTGGCGCCACTGCAGCTTAAGGGAGCAGAGGTGAGTAACTCAGAGCTGGTTTCTTCTTTAAAACAGGATTCTACTCAGTTCACAGGGAGAATGAGTGTAGGAACAGCTTGGAGCCCACCAGCCTTCCTGAGCTGCTTTTTAAGTTAAAGAGAGAACAGAAAGGGAGAAAGACACATAAACTCCCTGGTGAGGAAGGACTGTAGCTACCAGGAGCCCCACCTGCAGCTGACCACACTGGGCTTCCATTGATTAGACTCACAGATTGTGTGATCCTTCCCCGGTGACCAACGCAGACAGCTTTCCTTGGGGGAGATGAAATACTCTTTATCTGCATTATGGAGGAAAACAAAAGCATAATGGAAAACAAAAGAAAACAACAGCAACAAAATGCTTTAAGATTCAAATAAAAGAAGAAAGAAAGTGGAGAAGCAAGTTCTGGTTACAAACCACAGACCCGTAATTTTACACCCTACAAACATCTAAATAAGGAAAATCATGCAGTGTAAACACGGCTGAAAAGGACTAGCCCAGCGTTTAGCAGCCTCAGGCGAGAGAGAAGACAGTGTATGTATTTTTTTTTCCACAAAAGAAACATTCTCTATAGTTTCAGAAGAAGTATTGTTTCTAAAGAAACTAAGCACTGTCTCCAATTTCTCATTTAAACTAAGTATCATAAACAGGGGCATTTAGAGTGATTAGGATGTTTGTGAATCAAAAGTGTCCATAATTTCTAGTAAAGCATGTAGTTTGAGTAGCTCTCGAAAACACTGAAGTAGCAATTAATCAGTACATATAATATGCACTTATTCAATATTAACCAGAAAGCCAGCTCTGCCTGCCATGCCTGACCTGGGGCTGGACGGGCCCTGGCAGTTCTCCTTGACGTGCTTGGACACACAGGCATATTCTCACTGTCAGGTCCTAGACTTATAATTCTTGATTCAGGGGAAAGAAAAAAGAAAAAGAAAGGAAAAACCAATAGTCAAAAGCAGTTTAAGATCTTCTGCTGCTAAAGTGGACAAATGGTAGGAAAGGGGTGGATCCTGTCACAAGGTGTTAGACACAAGCATGACCATGGCACAGCAGAACCCAGTGTTGTGTGTAATTCCTATGCACTGGTAAGGAAAGGTCGCTTCCGGTTGAATATTACTTTACACTGCAGTCTGCCTCTGGAGACAGACAAGAGCAGTTCTAGGGGTGTCGCCTCTGAAGATGGTGACAACAGTGATCCACGCACACCCATGTAGTGATGGTGCAACCCCTAACAGCTACCCCTCAGACTCCATCTCTACCCCTACCACCAAACGACTGGAAAAAGAAACTACAGTATTTACATACAGTGGAGTACTACTCTGCCACGAAGAAGGACAAACTTGAACCATGTGCAGGATGCATCTCGAGACCACAGTGTTAAACGCAATTGAACCAGCTTAAACATTGCACAATGTCTCTGAGATGAAAAATCCCAGTATAAATAATTTAAAGAGCTAAAGAAAAGAAAGACCATAGAAAATAGGAAGCTAGGTCTTTGGAAAACACAAAGGGGATCTGAAGATGGAAGGAAGGAGGGAAGAAGAAGCAGGGCCAAATAAATCAAGGAACGTCACGCGGGTGGTCTAAATCCCCACGACGAGCGTGGTCAGTGTGACCACAGCCTGTACCAGTGGAAAATTGTGGCTAAGGGTCTCACAGCCTCCCTCAGCCCCGCTCCCCACCTGGCCACTTTTAGCAGTGCGTGTCTTGTTCGGCTGCTGCTCTCCCTGGACTTGGCTTTCTCCCTTTGAGCTCTGCTCCCTGGTGGTTGCTGCTCTTTGCCTTTCTTTGCATCTTTCAGGTCTCACGCCCATTTCCAATTGCTCCTTCCTTCCCTGGAGCTCATTTTCAATCTTTCTAGGGGACAAGACAATCTTACTGTTGGTGGTCTTGCTGGGGTACGTTATTCCACGTTACCCTTTTGGTGACTGGCCAACCAGCAGATTGACTCCTTTTCTGTCAGGAACTCACTCTCGGCCTCATTAGCCAGGCCTTTGGGTGGCAGGGACTAGAAGTTGTTTTTATTAAGGGACTTGTGATTGGGAGTGATCATGCATGCCAGTAATCCCAGGACTCTGGGAGGCTGAGGCAGGAGGATCACAAATTCAAACCCAACCTGGACAATTTAGCAATGTAGTGAGAGCCTGTATGTAAATACAACTTGGGATAATAACAGCAACATTCTTTTTAAAGGCTGAGGACGTAGCTCAGTGTAAAGGGCATAGATATAACCCAAATATCATATAGGAGGCATGGACTGAAGAGCACTTGGAGTGGCCTCTACTCACTCTTTGTCTTTTTTTCTGCCATGGCTTCTAGCAGAGTCAGGAAAAGACAGCAATTTAGAGCATTTGAAGTGAGAAATGAAACAAAAGAAGTTGTGCAAAGCTCGCACGGTGTGTGAGGGAGAAAGCTTTCACCGTCACAGTTGTTCCCATCTTAAAGAAGAAAATCACCCCCTCCATGTCATCCACCGCCTGCCTGTTCTCTCCTGCAGCCTCGGGGGACCCCGTGCACTCCTGTGTGGGGGACCCCATCTCCTTCCTTCACCCAGCTCCCTTCTGCCCCATCTCCACTCAGCCCGTCTTTTTTGCTAAGATCCTGGAAGCTCCATGTTGCTGCTCATGAAGGATGTTTTGAGTCCTCCTGTTATAGGATCTCTGTCAAGGAGAGGTGCCCAGATTCAGGTGCAGATTACGGGGAGCCCATTGTCTGCTCACCTGGTTATTATACAAATCTCTGTGTGTGCACATCTTCTGCACTCGGTAATTATGCTCCTGGTCTGCTGGGGAGGGACAGAGGTGTGGCTGACATCAGTGCTTGGGCTCCTTGGGGAGACAAATGCAAAAGATTCTGTGGACTGCACTGAATTAATGCAGCTAAGGAAAACGTAGCCAGTCTCCATCAGGTAGGGAAAATACCCCAACGCTGCTGTGTTCTGACTCATAGGATGCCAACCAGGTTTCCATTTTTAGTAAGTTAATTTCGGTATGCCTCGGCTATTTAAATCACCGGTCTTCAAATGATACATGATTCGGTCTCAATAGCAGGTTTTATTTTCTCTAACTTAGGAGCTGAATGAATTTTTTGCATACTGTGAATTCTATCTTGTTACGAAAATCAGGTTTCTAAGTGTTTGAACCTTGGACCTTGGGATCATTCAGGAACACTGGACAATATCATCCTCTAGGTTCAAATGATCTGTTTTCCAGGGAGGAGGTAAGGGGAATGAACCCAGGGTCTTCACACAGACCCATATCCCCAGGTCTTCTTAACTTTTTGTTTGTTTGTTTGAGAGAGGGTCTCATTAACTTTCTCAGGCTGGGCTCAAACTTGCAATCTTCCTGACTCAGCCTCCTAGCATGCTGAGGTTACAGGCGTGTGCCCCCATGCCTGGCTTACAAATGATTTCTTACATTGCTTTCTATGACAGGTCATTCTACTAGGGTTTCTTGTACTTCTCTGGGTCACTCTTCTTTTGTTTGCCAAATCTTTCCTCCTTTTATTATTTAGACATTGAAGTACTTGGAACTTGGTACTTAGCCCATTTCTTTTTCCAGGGACTTGCTCCATTCTTGGCCTTCAGCAACATGCTGAAATTCACCAGGTGGCATCTTCCCAGGTTGATCTTGTCTTTCTGTGTATGCATGTGATATATATGATTTGGGTGATCCACGCCACAGAAAGCTTGCAGTCTCAAAGCCAGCATGTTTAATAGTCCGGAAGACCATCTTTGCGAACATAGAAATACAGCAAAATTACCACAGTTATCTTAAAGAAATACTCTATGGAGGCCAAGGTAAAGTACAGCAAGGGATTTGTGTCTCAATAGACTCTGTGTTTTATCGATGCAAATCGCACTGTCTGCTACATTCAGCGAGTTCTTCCTGCTGAGAGCAGTGAATAGACACAGCCCTGGCGCTTTCCGGTCCTGTGAGCTCACACAGCACCTGGCTTCGTGCTCTTTCTCCCTCCTCCATCTCCTTTACCCCAGTGATACATACCGATCATACACCAGTTACTCATATCTGTGATATCTTGATTTCCCTCATACACGGGTTTGTAGACTGTGTTTTCAACCTGCTCAGCTAAGCCAGGTATAGCTGATTATCCCGGCCGGGTAATTGCTCTGCCATGGTTGGGAGTCCCACGATCGAGTCCCATCTCGTCCTTATAACTTGAGGGACCAAAGCACTTGGGGGGAAGAAAAGAGAAGAAGCCAATGGGGTGTCATGGAAAGGTAAGGCTCATGCGGTACACAGTGTGTCACATGGCTGTCATCCTGGCCCGGCTCTTCTAGACACATGAGTGGGGAGTGTGGATTTTGAAAAAACAACAAGCACAACTAAAAAAAAAAATGTTATTTTCTCCCAGATCTCCCAGGGGCATTCAGAGGCAAAGGTATCAGGCTGAGAACTGCCCCCAGGAGTGGCCCTCCAGGCGGTGACAGCTGTCCTGGGGGCGCATTGCAAGCAGCACCGCAAGTGGATACACCAAGGGCTGCAGCTGTGCTGGTTGTCCATGCGTCTGACCTTGGGTATGTGTTTCTACAGGCAGGAACAGCTTCTGCTGAGAGGGCAGTGGTGACACAGAGGCAGTGGTGGCGGCATCTTGAGCAGTTGGCACAGATCTGCTTTTGGCTGGCACTGGTAGGATTCAAGACCTAGGAGATGGGCTGCGGGCACACATGGCTGTGGAGAGCCTCCCTCCCTGCACACACAGGAGGGCCCTCTGCAGGATCCTAGCTGAGCTGGAGGTCACTTCAACAACAGGAGTAGTCCCTTTGGTGCACAGGAGGGTAGACACTGGCTGGCACTTGCACAGACAGGAAGGACAGGTTGTGTGGATACCACAGCAGCAGCCACATGTTCCTGACCCAGGTCCCTCACTGGTGTTGGAGGGGCAAAGGCCAAGACGCCTCTGCTGCCAGCACTTGCTGTTTTGACCTGCATTCTGTGGCGCTGTCTCTCCGTGATTGATGTCAGGACCAGCGTTTGTGGTGGAAGAGGAGTGGACGGTGTCTTTAGGAAACATGAATAAAGCTCAAAAACTGTCCACTGCAAATGGGCCACTCCACTCTTCAGGCTGACATCCCACGCAGTGTCTTTAGCACAAAGAGCTGCAGGGCGCTTCCCCAGGTGTCCACCTGTGTCTTTGGCCATGTGACCCTGCCCTGGCCATGGTGAATGAGATGGGGGACTGAAGGCCACTACAAAGGTAGCTCATTGAGAGCCACTACGACTGCTCAGTGAGGCCAGTGGCAGGCTGAACTAATCAGGGTCTTTGTCTTGATGAGTTTGAAAGCTGGACATGCCGAGGTTTGGCAGAGAGGAGTGACAGAGAGGGAGAAGGGTGACAGAGAGGGAGACAGCAACAGGGTGGCGTCATGAAGGGGACGAAGCGCAGAGGTGAGGAGAAGAGCTGGAGCAATCACACATGGTCGGGAGTCTCAGGCGTGAACGCTGGGGCAGCTCGTGTCACCGCTGTCCTGGTGCTGGGAAGGGAAGCGCTTTCTCCCGGACAGCACTGCAGTCCTGTCCTACTGACTCGAGGCCACTCGTGTGAGTGGGCCACTCGTGTTCACCGTCAGTGGGGTGGGATGTTAATGCAAAGACTATCAGAAAGCCGAGAGCGAGGTCCGGGAATTTGATAGGTGGACCATTCCACATACACACGAGAGATCCGTGGGAAACTCCTGGGTCTGTGTTCTGTTTCGTTTTTGGTTTTTGCTTACTTTGCTTGCGCGGTGAAATGGAGAAAACTGACACTTCAAAACCCGTAATCTACACCAGATCAACCCTGCGGCTCATTTCCACCTTTTCTGATCTCAGCGGGTGTTCTGTTCAACCCATCCGAGTTTCTCTCATGTTCTCAAGAGAGCTTCGTGATTCCTGTTCATCTCAGGATGCCTTTTAAGATAAACCTCTCAACCTGAGGCAGAGCTAGTGTGTTTCTGTGTTTCTAACACAGCATGAGGTGCAAGGGCAGGCAGGGAACAGGGTCTGTGTGTGCCCCTGCCCTGAATGACGCGTGTCCACACACTGGATCCAAATGACCTCGGGAACTCTGCGACGAATCTTCAGTGGCTCCCCACCCAGTGTGTTCGCAGGGGCTTCTCCTCGCCTCCACCTCCGCCCAGCTGTTCTTTTCCTTCCCCACAGCTCATCCCAGGTGATTCCTGCTAAGGGAGCGTCAGGCTGCAAGTGATCCCCCAACACCTCCCACTCTCGGGGTGCTGACAGCGAGGACAGCGCTCTCACACCTGGCTGACGCCCTCCTGGGAAAAGCAGAGCTCGAGAAGGATGAGCCTCCGCCACGTCCACCGATTCTAATCCATGACAAGGACAGGGCTAGGCAGCAAAGGCCAGCCTGGTCTTGGGGGGACTCACTGAGGGCAAACGTCTCCAGGGTCCAGTCGGGTGCACGTGAAGATCAGGCCTTCAGAGCTGCACATTTCTCCCAGCTGCCAGCAATATTGTTGCTATAAAATTAAAGGTGGATTAAATTCTTCTCCAGAAGGTTCCAAGTGTGTCTGGTGTAATACATGAGACATCAATAAGCTGCTAGGAGAGAAAAGCGGTTATTAATGGGGTTTTTCTCTGCTAGATACTGAGTTACACTACAAGGCAAGTTTAATTAAAACCTGTGGTTTTAGAGTAAACCCTTACTGAGATAATTTTCCATAAACACATCAAAAAGATCATAAAACTATAAAATACATCTTTAAATTACTGAACAATGTTATCAAAACATCTTAGAAATATAATCTTGTATTAAAATTGTCAGTTTGCAAGAGATTGATACATTCAAATTCTGTGGAATTAGCTATAAAGACTAAAGATTTTTTACAGTTAATTGATATTTCTTTAAAAAGTAGAAGTTAGATCACTAAAAAGTTTTAATTTGTAAACATGTGAAATATGTTGATATGTAAATCACATTTTGCAAACATGGTTTTTCACCATTACCTGATACATAAAATGTACTGATTTCGAGAAAATCTGGAATTTTACAATCATTAGTATATTCTTTGCCTTAAACAAATAACTCTAGGGTGAGCCTGAAACAAAACTCAGGTAATATAATACATTTGTTTTCACGGTAAATAATTTCTCTAAATTTTGTAACTAATTATATGTATTATTATTATTTCTAAATATTGTGATTATTCTAAATATTATAATTGTAGTTGTGGCAATAATTAAATTATAAAAACACATCTAAATTAATGAAAGATATATTTAAAAACCCTTAATCCTTATTCTATTTCACAACAATAATGGATAACTTTTATTTTATTTGATAGCATACTGTTGGTAGTTAGAAATTAAATATGCATTAATTTTACAGTCATATCAGCAATATATTAAAAACTTGTAAGTTTCAAGACCATATTTATGCTATCATTACTAAGCATGATTATGAATCTAACTCAACGAATAAGTATCACTGAGAGTAATGAATATATTAATAAACACTTTAAGATCTGTATCTTCCCCATGTCCATATCTACTGTCTTGTAGTAACTGCTTTATACCCATTTCAATACAATTGGAATAGCTAAGAAATGTACAAAAATAGAATTGTATATCTTTTAGAACTTCAGATAAGTGCTGTAGATAATAAACTCACTTATTAATTAAACAAAATTAAAGTAACACATAGCAAAGTCCCAAAGAAATCAAAGCACTGAGAGATGGATTATTTAATATACAAATGAATTCTCAGAAATTCACAGTCTTTTTGGCCCCTTTGCTTATGTGATTGAGAATTTGCAGGTAGAACAGAAAATACACACTTCTGCGTCCCACTGTAAAGCTTCTTTGGTGTTTTGCTGGTTACATCATGAGGCAAAGCCACATCCTGGTTGACAGGTGTAGAATTTTCACTGTTCAGAAGGAAGAGTTGGCCTCTCAGTCGCCTGGGGCATGGTGACTCTTAGAGCAGGAGATGAGTCACGGAGAATCCTAAGGTGCTGCAGTGCAAGTCTGGGGACAGTCAGGGTCAGGAGGTGGTGATGGAGACCAGCCCAGGTCAGCTGGTCCCGTATTTCGGGAATGAGGTGGGTGGACAGTGCTTGGGTGACGGCAGCCAGGAGAGAGGGACCAGCAGAGTGCAGGGCTCGGGAATCGGGCGAGGCTGCCCATCTCCTGTGGTGTACACGTGATTCACACATTTGGAGAGCGGCTCCCACACCCTCCGGAGGCGCCCTCACTGCAGAACAGGAACTGCACCGTCCCACCCCAAAGGTCCGCCACCAAGGCCTAATAGCAACACTTCACTCACTCAATACTGTAGAAAGAGGAAACAGAGTGTGCACAGCTCTTGTTTTATTTTTGCCACAAAACTCTTTGTTCAAATGAAAATCTCACCCAGAAGCCCAAATACATCAAAAAAAAAAAGATCAAAGCTGGCCCGGTCATAGGAGGACTCGGAGACCAGAGCACCACACGCTCACAGCTGCTGATTCTCTCCTCAGCCTCCTCTTCAACCATGTTTCAAAGGCTCTGAAAAGCCCTTAGGACTCTGCAGGTCAATATTAAAAAAGAAAAAACAGAAACATAAACATCCTTTGGAAGTGAGTCTACATACACTTGTCAGCAGCACTGAGAATCCACGAGGTAAGAAATATTCCAACAGTGAGGAAGAGAATTGCTGGAGTTCAGGTAAACAAGTGGGAATCAGGGAGAAGGCTGAAGAAGCAGCCAAACCAAAATGTTGCTTTAAATGGAGTTTTTGAAAAAGCCTTTTCAAAATGCGATGACATCAGGAATTTTTAACTTTGTGCTTTTTACCTTTCTGCATGTTGTTTTTATTACACACAAAGAAAAAAAAAACAGGTGATGGAAGAAAAGCCAAAATGCAAAATCGGTAATGAAGAGAGAGAAGGTTCCAAGAGCGAAGTGGGTGCTGAGTGTGGGTGGCAGACTGCTTGTCAAGGAAAAATGGGAAACAGCACAGTTTAGGGTTCAGGCTGTAACTTCATCAGAAGTGAGAAGCCCTGTGTGATGTCTAGACAGTACTTTTTGCCACGTCTTTCTTTCTGTAAGCACTTTCTCTTTGGTGGCTCAAATTTTTTCAATATTAACAATCTGAGGTTTGTTTGTTTATTTGTTTACATTCTCTGTGTACAACCAAGGCAATGAAAAGCCGAGGCAGCATCTACATACTAGCTTTCTTCTGCGGCAAACAACAAACTGGAAAATCATTGTGCAACTGTTTCCTCTAGATACCAGGTTACAGAATAAATGCAGGCAGTTAGGAAGAGTCCAGGTGCTAATTTTTCATTATCTGTTTAGTATAAATACACACGATGCTTTGATAGTGCTGGAGGATCATGAGTGAAACAAAGGTTTGTTTTCTGTAGCTGTTGCACACCCAGTGTATGTTAGGCAGCTTTGTTCTACTGGCTCAAGAAGCTGAGATCATCAGCGTATAAAGTAAGGCTTCATTTTTAGCTCACAGGTTCAGGGGGTTCAGTCCCTGGTGAGCTGGCTCCATTGTTTTGGAGCTAGGGTGAGGCAGAACACCATGGCCAGGAGAAAACTGCTTACCTCATGTCTGCCAGGAAATGGAAAGTAGAGATGGGAAGTGACCAGCACACCCCCAGGGAGAGATAACTTCCCTTCTGCCCTTGCTCTTAAAGTTTCCGCCACCTCCCAACAGCTCCAGGGTGGAGACCACGTCTTCAGTATCCAGGACATCTCAGGTCCAACTGCAGCACAGTGTCACAGCCAGAAAGCTTCCAAGTGGCCTCTGCTGCTGAGGGAAACAGCACAGGCATAGCCCAGGTGTCTGTGACCTTGCCAGCAGGGGACACTTTGGGCCAAACTCCTTTCAGGAAGGGATCCTCCCTGCTAAAGGTGGGTTTAGAATCCTAAATTTGCTGCAGAGAAGTTACCCAGCTGGAGAGTCAGAGGGACCGCAGCACAATTAATCAAGCAGGACATCAGATCCGCTTATGTTAACCTGCTGGTAAGCGCAGTGCCTACAAGGCTATTTTTGGTATGGGCAGACTAAAAGCTACTTAAAGGTAATCACTGGACTCTAAAATAACAGGCAAGCTTTGAGGAAAGACTGGCTTGGGATGCACAAGAGGGTGTCCAGGACTGGGGAGGAGAGAGGTTCTACTTGGGCCAGCACCCTTCCTATGCAAGTTCGGGTGAAGTGTCCTCAAAATCTCCTTCAAGACTGGACCCGGAGGCTCATCACAGGACTCAGGGGCCATCAGTATCCTGCATGGTGTTTTCCTGCCACTGCTGCTGCAGGGATCCCTGGAAGACACATTCCGTAATACGTGTAGAGTCCTCCCAGGGTCATAAAATAGTCATACGGAAAGGCTACTATTTTAAATTTTTATTTTTAAAATTTCATTGGTCCGTGTTCGCCATGTACAATGATGGCCTCGGTTGTGGGGAGTGGGTGTGGGGGTAACACGTCTTCGTCCTTTTGTTCATCCCCTTCCTCTCCCACTCCTCCCCACTCCAGCTCATGGTCCCTTCCCTTTTGCAAAGGATCTGTCTTCCATTCTCCTATTGCCATCTTTTTATTTTGCTCTTTATTCATACCTCGGGTTTCTCCTACAAGAGAAACTATGCAATAAACTTGTGTGTCTGCTTTATTTCACTGCACACAGTGGTCTCAAGGTACATCATTTTTCTACAAATGACTCAAGCCTGTCCTTCATAGCAGAGGACGAACATGCTTGACAATCTCTTCCTCCTAATCGTAATAATCCTTGAAAATATGTTTATCGAGCTTGGATGCATTTACCACAGGCACAATATTCAAAGAGGCCTCGATACACTCAGTACTGCAAACAAATGGTATTTTAATACAAATTTTAAAAGTCAAAGTCAACATAAATATTCATGAAGAACAAGGCCTCATAATTTTAAACAAAAACAGGCTGCTGGTTGTCCAACAGCCCCGTGTTATTGTGCAATAGAAGCGGCGTTCCCTTCCTTGGCACCGTGCAGTTTACTGGGGTTGACGGTGTCCAGTGAGGGGATTGGCAGCCCTGAGTTTGAGTCCAGTTTTCTCGTCTCACTGGCACACTGCTATGGACTGTTCCCCTTTGACTCACACTGTGGGTGGGTGTTTTGATAAATGTGCATAGCAGTACACACTCTACCTCTTGTCTGATGTTCCACTGTGGCTCAGCAGGGGATTGTGTATTATTAGTGGCCTTTCTCCGAAGCTTAGAGGAGCAAGGGAGCTTGCTCAGGGCCACAGGAGCTCGGGAGGACTCGGGATGGGTTCTTCCTAGCTCACACTGCTTCTTCCTAAGCCCACCACACCACACACACCAGTTGATGGAGTTGGCTCTGCATTTCTTCATACTGTGTTCAAGATTCTGGTCTTCAGTGTGCAGAACTATGCAAATAACATGTGTCTGATACACATAAGGGACAGAGAGACTGAGACAGGGAAAGGAGGGGAGAGGAAGAGGACATGAAAAGAATTAAGATGTGCTACATAACGTGCACCAACTCCTCACGATGAAAGTGATCATTAGATACTGTGAACACACACTAATAACAATAAACATCTAAGGGTGAGGGTGTGCAGCCTTCCAATCAGTGTGCTGGTTAGAGGTTGCCAGGCTTGTCCTGGGAAGCCAGAAAAGGCTGTGGCGACTGACATGTCATTCTCCTCTGGCAAAGGTCCCTTCCCCGTGATGCACTGTGAAAAGTACAGTTAGGACCCTATGCATATATAGATGTGGACACACACACACCACGATGCCAAGAAGTTCGGGAGGTTCAGCTGCGGTTGGGCCCGCTCTCCTGTCTGTTGGGGTTTCTGATGCTCTGACTCTCCTGCACTGCCCTCCTGCTCTACCCCAGCTATAATTAGAACCACGATACTCTCATCTGTCAGTTTGAAGCTAGACATTTCCATAAGAGCTTCTTGCTTCCTCCTTCCATCACGTCTTCTATTAACTATGTTCAAATCATCTCTTCCATGAAAATCATATTCCTCGCAGTGGCTGGACCTTGGCTAGCACCTCTGCACATCTTTTCCTCTAGGAATCTGCTACCGCATGCACTTCTCTTCACAAATTCATTGAACGTGAACATAGTTTGCTCTGTGAATGTTTGCGTGTCAGTTCACCTTTGACCCTTTGATTTTGTAACTTAACTATTTCTAAGAGGACAATATGTAACTCATCAACTATAATTTCTTAGTGTTAATAGTTTCTTTGAGACTATGTAACACCTCTACCCACTTTTCTGTTTTTTCTTGTTGTTTTGCCTTCTTCCCTTTTTTTTAAATAAAAAAAAAATAAATGTTAATCAAAATAAGAATCAGAACAAGAAAAGGTCTTGCCTTCTCCTTCCAAGAGGAGATCTAGGAGAAATGCAAACAAGTACCAATCTATTTAGAATTCTTAACTCTAATGATCTGGTCAACTATGACTTATGATCTTCATCTTATTATTAGCTACTTCAAGAATTATAGTTTCAGGCATCAGACTGTCTAATGCAGATGATATGAAGAAACAATAGATCAGTTTTAAATCCAAAACTAAACCTTGGTTTAGTTGCTAAAACTGCAATTCAAGTGACAATTGCTTTCCATGAAGGTGCCTGCCTACCTGTGAGATGACAGATACGCTGAGTCACCAGGTGAATTACTGCCACACCATAAAATTTACTAGGGATCACTTCCAACATTGCTTGGAGTTACTTCATAAAACAGCAGCAGCCATTTTCTTTCCATGTGTTTGTAACACCTGGTTAAAGGTAAACTAGCTTGAGAGTTAAAATTCACTTGCAAGTGAAGGACAGGGTGTATTATTAACTCTGCATGGAGGGGCTTTTGGGGTTTCTTTTGTTTTTAAAAGCAAGGCTTTCTCTGAAGGCAGACCTCAGTGGGAGTCGAGTTGCTTAGTAACCCTGCACCAACTCCCTTGCACCCGGGAGGAACCTGCATGTGAATGAGGAAGCTGTCAGCAGCTCTGCACTCTGGGATTTTGTCTGGTGTGCGGAACTCCGAGCTCGGAGGAGATGATTCCAGCATGCCAAACCCCTGGGATTCTGGCTCACTTGAATTTTCCTCCAGCCTATCGCATATATATTTTTCACACATATTGTCATTTGTTTGCATTCTGGAAATATAAAACCATTTAAGAAATGGGGGCTAAACTGATGGTAAGAAACTTCTCTTCCATATTCAGTATCTCACAACGTGTGTGGTAGGCAACCGAGTGATTTATCTTATTCTCCTGTGTGTTTGGCTCCCAAGCTGGGCGTCCTGTCCTCCGGATGGAATTCATCTGTTGTCCTGCTCACAGGACGATGTGAACATAGGAAATTCAGGGCAGATGGACTGGAAACACTCTTTTCCATTGTTTTGCTCTTCTTGATAATTTCTGTCCCAGACACTGGATCAAAAGTATTAAATATTAATAACGCGGGGCAAAAAGAAGAAAGTAGAGGGGAGCACTGCAGATTTTACAGTGGGTGATGCACTGTGTCCTTCAGTGGTCACAGGAATCTATTGAAGTTGTGTGTGTGTGTGTGCGTGTGTGCGTGCGTGCATCCGTGTGTGTGTGTGTGTGTGTGTGCGCGCGTGTGTGTGTTGGGAGGTGGTCCTATTATCTCAGTTTTGCAGATGAGACATTGCAGCTGAACGATGTAAAGTACCCTTCCAGGTCATGAGCTAGGGATTGGAAGGACCAGGTCCTCAGTCTTAATGGCTGTCCCCCGCAGTTAGCTCCGTGGAAGGGTAAGTGGGCTACAGCATGCTCAGTTAATGTTAATGACTGCCACAGCGTACTCAAGTGCTAAAATCAAAATAACTCCCGGGTCTCCTAGCAAGATGCTCAGAAGCAAAGTGTCTGGTGTTGATCTCCACCAGAACGCGGTTCCGCAGGAAGGTTAAGGACGCCATCCCTTGCTGAGCACGGGGCTCTATAGCAGGGTTCCGAGCCACTGGAATTTCCCCCGATAATTGACAAAGCACGGCTTGTCCTGCCAGTGTGTGTTTATTGGTCCCTCTGAGGGAGACAGGCACACAGGAAGGGAAAGGCGAAGAGCGGTGGGTGTGTGAAAGGGCCGCGGGAGGAAGCAGCCAGGCTTTCCTGTCTGTGGGAGGGAGCTGGGCTCCTCTTTGGTTCGTGCTGCATCGTTTCCTGTTCTCTCCTTTTTCTCATCGCCTTCTTTGGGCAGAGTGACAGCCGCGCCGCCAATTAGGGAGACCCTGAAGAGGGGGACGGTGCCACACAGCCGCCCCGCTGTCGCAGGGAAACAGCCCCTGGCTGGAAGGTGGCTTTAGTTGCCCCCTTTGTCTTTCCCTTCCCAGGGCCCTCTCAATCAGGCTCCTTGGCCGAGCGCCTGTGGGTTACCGGGAGCCAGGTCAGCAGTAATAAGCTCCCACCCAGGTGGTTTGAATTAATGTACAGACAAAACCTAAGCATTCTGCTAGGATTATCCAGCTCTCCTGGCCAAGCCCTGCATTTACAGCAGAGTCTGTCAAAGCCTGCACCCCAGACCCCCTGCATCGAGGTTCCCTGGCAGAGAGCTGAAAGGGCAGATGTCAGCACAACACCTCAGACCCACTCGGTCCGTCGCTAAGGGTGGCTCTGGGAATTCACAGAGGTACCATGATTTGAAAGTCGCCTGCACCTTGCCAAGTGCTTTTGCATACTCCACCAGGCTCATGTGTCAAAGCCTCCAGAGGTTTGGTTTGTTGTGTTCCTTTTTGTGCTGCTATGGTTTCCTCTCCAATCAGCCTAAAACCTCAAAATGTGTAGATCCTCTCAGAAGAAGACTGGATAAACCAGATCTCTGTTGAAGAACACAGTGAAAATAAAATAAAACATCAGAGACAGGAAGTCAGAGGCCAACCTGTGGGCAACCTGGCATGGAGGATTCAGTCTTACCTGCTCTTTGCATAGTGGCTGGAGCAAGATGGAACTCAAATTCACCTTTGTCACTTTGCTTTAGGTTCCTCATCTGTAAAAGAGGACAAATACTCACCTTATAGGGTTGTTGTTTGGGTTAAATGAGTTACCACATGTGAAATGCCAGAGGGGCCTGGTCTCAATCATAGCAGTTAATCAACTAAGCTATCGTAGTAGTTAAAAAGCAACAATTCCAAAAACTCACGGGAGTTACCGAGTTTTAGCTATAAACTTTAAGAATGATTGTCATTCTTTGTTTTCTTGCATAAGCATGCAAGAACAAATACCACAGAAGTGGATCTGAAGGAATCTAAATCTTCATCAGAACTTTTCAAATTTAGCACCACTGACATCTTGCGACTGGTAATTCTTTGTGTGGAGCCACTCTTCTGTAAATTGCAGGGTTTTTCCTTCCCCTGGTATCCCTGAGCTCGACCCCCTCCCCCATTTGAGAAAAAACCCAGTGTTTATAGAGAGATCACCCAGTATTCCCTGGTAGACGGTGCAAAAATCACCCTTGCCTGAAAACCGCTTCACCCCCACCAGTGCACAGTGACAGAAATGTCCACAGGCATCATTTTCTCACACTTCCCCAGGTAAGGAAGGGCAAACAGTCTATCAGGGCTCACAGTTCATGAATTCCAAGCTGAGATAAAGTGACTTCCCCAAGGCCACCTCAGTGGCTGTCAGCAATGATTGTGTACCAAATTTGGTTCTCTATTCATCAATATAATCCCCATCTATGCCCAGGATGTGCTACAGGGTCCACACATTCAAACAAAATTTCTGTGATGTCTGATCATCTTCAATAGTTTACTTGATAAGTGTTGTACGTTTACAGTCTTGCTCTGCCTAGGGAGCTTTCCTTCTAGAAATTTCTCAGTGATAACAAGAGGGTGTCCACGGGCTTCTCCTCCTCAGGAATCCACCGATCTATTCTTTTCTTGGACACTAACCAAGCATCTACCATGTAGTGATTATCATGCCATCCACTGGGGAGTGGAAGCCAATCAGGATGGAGAGGCGCCCCTGACAGAGCCCACATGCTGGTTGTTACACACACACACACACACACACACGCACGCACGCATACGCATGCACACACACAACAGAGGAGATCATGGGAGGGCATGGATGGGGGTAGGAGAAGGTAAAGGCAATGTGGGAGACATAGGCATTTTGAAGAGATTAAATCAACCCTCCCGGATAGGGAGGAGGCTTTTTCTGGGAAAACTTTCCAGAGCTAACACCAGTGATGCCAAACCCTTCAGAGATGGGCACCCAAGCTGCGACCCCAAACCCACTTATTTATCACAAAGTGCCAACACCGCAGTTAAATCTGAACACAGAGGTTTCATTTTAGAAAAAAAAAATTCACACATTAACATCTTTGTCCTTAAAGAAAAACAAATAACAGGCGAGCCATACATTCACCACCATTGGCTTATACTGTTGAGGCTTAGTGTTGTTGGATAAGCAGAAATTAAAATATTAATTACTTCCTACACTCTAGGAATTGTCCCATGTGCTTGGCACATGGAATGTAAATGTGTTTAATCTTCCCAGCTACCTGCTGAGACTGATATGTTATCCTGGCTCCAGATAGGAGAAACTGAGGCACACAGGGGTTAAATAATTTGCCTAAGGTTTTACCGCTAACAAAATACTAGAGTCATAAGGTGTGATGATTTTTCACAGGCTGCATAATTCTCACTTTTAGGCCAGGTAGAGCTGATGGAATGTGCTAGAGTGAAGTTACTCCAAGCTGGGGAAATGCAAGAGGGTAGAATGGGGGGAATCCATCTGTGCAGAAGCAGGATGCAAAGAAGCTAAGAGGCAAAGAGAGACCCCACGGTAAAGGGAAGCCAGGGTCCCCTTCGGGGGTGTCTTTCATTCTCTCAGCACTTGGGAGACAGTGGAAGAAGAGAGACCCAATCAGAAAGTTTTAAAAACAGTCTGGCCTGGATCAAACAGAGAGAAAGACCAGTAAAAGGATTTTGTCTGAAATTAAAACCACTGACACTGCTATTTTTTCTTATTCTTCTCTCCCCTCAAAGATACTCAGGAAAAAAAAAAAAACCACCCCATCTTAACTACTAGAAAAGATACAGCTGCTGTGGCTGGCCCACATGCACAATCCTTTAATACTATCTTCTGGATAATATACATGTGTGTTTACTCAAGCCCCAGATTTAATTGGATTTAAATAAGAATCTGAGCACAGTCATGCAGAAGGCCTGACATAAACAGGACAGTGAAAGAGGTCAGAGAAGATACATCCTGTCTGTTCCTATTGAAAGCAGACTCTTGCATTCCGCACCTGCCTATTCTGCCCCTCTGGTAGGGAGCTGCTCCTGTGTGACCAAAAGACAGATATGCACTTGGGAAGCTCATATCCTCTCCTGCCCCTCTCTCCTGCCCACACCCCCCAGAAAGGTCACCCAAATGCTACAGTTCGGATTTGCTTCTCTCATTATCTATACCCAGCATGACAAAAATGCTTTGTTTTTTTTTTTCTGGTGCTCATAAATACCCTGCACCATGACCAACGTAACTATAAAGCTAAAATACGGTTAGGACATCGGCCATTGTGTGCAGAGCTCGATTCTTTGCCTTCCAGACAGGGTTGCTTCCCTGCTTTCTGAGGAAGCGCTCAGCAGGCAGAAAGCAATGCGGGTATCAATCAGGGGCTGAGCATAAAGGCTTCGTAGGCTCATGAAAGTCAATAATGCTGTGGAAAAAGGAGGAAATACAGTTCTTAATTAAAATATCCACTTCTGATCTCCTTCTAAAAGGAGATCAGAGGCTGTCAGAAGAGTGAAACCGACCTGTCTGTGCCAACAGTGAGGACGAGGTATGGGTCGGAGACACAAACTTAGGGAGAAAAGATTCACCTCTGGGTGCCAGAGTGTGAAATCCATCGGTGCTCCAATGATGGATGCACAAAACCGCTTTGAGCAACGCGGGGTCTCCCGACCGGGTAAGCTAGCAGAGATCCTGGTCTGGCTGAGGCTGTTCCTACATCTAAGGGAGTCAGGCTCTGTCTGCCCGTGGTGAACCACAAGCATGGTGGAGTCTCTGGAGTAAACCCTGGCCAAGCGCCACCAGGAAACATGCTTTACACTATTCTCTTGCCTCCTCAAATACCCACTCTCAGAGAGGGGTGCTCCCCATTACCACAGCCCCCGCTCCCTTATCATATGGGCCACGCCATCATCTCCCCTTTGCTTTGATTCCATTCCTACCCAGCGACTCTCTGGTGACCATGTGGTTTTCCCTGCTGTTTTCCCATAGGGCGAACACAGGTGCTTGGTGGCCTTGTCTATCAGGGCTTCTCCCTGAAAAGTAGCGTCTCCCTGCTGAGTCAGCACAATTAGTGTGCACCCATTGGATGAGTCAGGCTACAGGCAGGAGGAACATTCATCCAAGCAGTCACTCCGAGACACCGGGTCGCCCAGCAAAGTTTTCTTGTGATCCTTTCCATAGACTCCCCTCCCAGCCTTTTCCTTCCTCTGATTTGCCCATCTCACTGGCCAGCAAATCCCACCCATTTTCGACCCTTCTATTGCCATGCTGCATACTTTCTCTCCAGGATCTGTGTCTTCACTTTTCTTTCCAGGCCAGCAGTTCCCAAAAGCCAGGGTGGGAACCACCTGCCTAGAATTACCCAGCTGTGGAGTGCAGTCACAGTTGAGAATCACTGTCCAGATTGGAGCTTCTCAAACCTCACTACAAAATCGAATCACTCTTAGAAATATCACTGCCCAGGATTTACTTGGAACAAATCAACCCCACTTTTGTGGGAGGTGAAGTATGGGCGTAGGTTGTACTCTGGAGCTGAGAATATGGGCTCAGGACAATGATACTGTGAATGCGGTATCAAGACCACCAGCAGCAGCCTTACCCAGGGACTTGGAGAAGTTCAAACTCAGCGCCTTCTTCATACAGGGTCTCACAATCCCTCTGGGTGATTCTGAGGTTCCTTAGCTTAGCCTGACTTTCTTTCCCAGAATGCCCAGGTTAATTTTCTGTGGCCAGTTCCTCCTGACCTGGCATGTGCTGATAAACTCTGGTTTTCCCTGTAAGTTTTCACAGAGAGAGCACTGACTTGCCTTCTTCATTTTCATGACAAAAAAATTGTTTGCCATTGTTTCTCTGTTAGTTGGTGAGCTGATCAATCCTGGAAGGTGGGTTCAAATGTTGGGGCACCGATGGGTCATTTAAGAGTGTGGTAGAGGCCCCTCCACGACCCCTTGTGGTGTCTTCCACCCCAGGCATCAGAGGAGTGACAAGGCACACCAGCGTGGCAGGAAAAGCTCTTGGGGACCATGGACCACTGCCACAGAGGCGAGTCCTGGTGTAGACACCACTGCACACTGAGTCTCAGTCTCAGGATGAGAGGACCAGAACGAACTGTCATCCCACCCTGCATGATGCCTCAGTGACACAGACGCACATCTCACAAAGACGTCTTCACTTTACTGTTCAGAGTCTTGACCACAGCATTCAATGGGTTGAGAACTTGCACTGATTTTCTTTACCAGTTTCTGAGATCATCTAATTATTTCATAAACTCTACTGACTCCTCATTCTTAGTTGTGCAGCCAGCTGTTGAAAAGAGAGGCAGAGGAGCTTTGCATTAAGGTAGGCAGTGGAAGACAGCCTTGTAGCCATGAGTGTAGGGCAGGGAAAAGAGGGAAAGGGAAGGTGTAGAATAGAAAGCAATAAAGACACCTGGAGAAAGACCTTCCCCCTCCCTATTACACACACACCAGAGTAACCGCTTTCATACACTGGTGACGGTGCTGTTATGTACAGCTTTACAAACAGAAAAACTGTTATATTCAAAGTGAAATAAAAAATTTGTTATATTCAAAGTGAAATAAAATTATTTAAGGTCAAGTAGTAGAAGTGGAGTCAGGCTTGTGAGATCAAGACAGCTTTGTTCCCAGTTGTACGTGCACTCACAGGGGAATCAGGACTCTGTACTGGAATTTGAAATCTGTGCCATCTCACGATTCCTAGGCAGCACAGCAGCTATGGGTCGAGTGTGTGGGCCAAAATCTGCCCTGGTCCCTGATGAAAGCCCCTGGGAACTGCTGATTTTCCATATCGTCTAACTGCATATTAGGAGACAATAATTAAGGAAATGATATTCCAAATGAAGTATTTATACTACCCAACATAAAATTCTTCTTTTCTTCTTCAGAATAAAGCTCTGACATATTTTTCAGGCGTGGACCTGACACCTTCCTCCAGAGGGAATCTTGATTTTGGAGCATCCTTATTTTCTTGGTGCTGGAGATCAAATTCATAGCCTTGTGCTTGCCAGGCAGGCATTTATGCCACTGAGCTAAATCCTAGGCCAGGAATCCTGAGTTTTGAGCTAGCACTTTCCAAAAGAAATATAGAGAACCATAGACATAATTTAAATCTTTTAGTAATGATATTGTTGAAAATATAAAGTAGAGGTTGGGTTTTTAGCTCAGTGGAATAAACGCTTGCCTTGCAAGCATGTGGTCATGAGTTCAATCCCTGGTACTGATAAAAAAAAAATATAAAGTAGAATCAGGTAGAGTTAATGTTAATAATATATTGTATTTAATCTATTACATCAAAAATACTATCCTAACAGATAATCAACAGAGAAAACTTATTTAAGAGCTATGTTTTTTCATATTATGTTTAAGATCCAGTGGAGTTTTCACAATTAGCACATGTCATTTTGGACTAGCCACCTTCACGTTCATACAGTCATGTGCAGCTACTGGGTGCCATTTTGGTCATTGAAGAACTAAGCCAGTTGACATGACCCCAGCAACTGTGTCTGGCCCAGGGTCTAAGATGGCCCATCCAGGTGACAGCAAATGCATTTTCCATTAACAAGTTTCCCCTTTTTTCTCCTCTACTGGCCAAGAACAAGATAGAACTATGGCCCAGTGAACCTGTCAGCCTGGGAATCTGAAGAAAGCCAGCCTTGGATGAAGCTGACATAGAAATCAGCAACAACAAGGCACAGAAAGAGACACTGGGGACGATACTGGGTTGCTGATCAAAATTAATTTGCTGTGACTCTGGATTTCCCATTTGTAGGGACACCAACTGTCTGAATTGTTTAATCTGACTGATGGTACTTGTAGTCAAGAATCCTAACTGTAATCAACTTGTAAGATGACATGTGATTGTTCTTTGGCCCTAATTAGTGCACTCTGTGAGGTTACACAGTAATAGAGGAAGAACTAACTTGCACAGAATTGGAGGGAAATGAGTATGTTTTGAATTCACTGTAAGTAAACATGATTTAGGGAAGGGGGAAAAGCCAGGATTAAGCCTCTCTCCATGAGTCAGCGCCATTCACAGACTGCAGAAGAAGAGAACAAGGCCTCACCAGGAAGCCATCCCCACCTGGAAACCATATCACTTTTATTGCTTTTTGGGTTGGGTTTTATTTTCTTTTGTTTTGTTTGATTATGTTAAATCTGATGGCATGAACAGCTATTTGAAAGATAGCAAGATAAATTATGGTAGCCATTTGGATTAGTATTGGCTTGTTTGAAAGTCCTTTATTTCATTTTCCTCAAAAAATCTGTTTATACAATGAAGTCCTGTAACGCTTTCCTTCTTTTAAATGGTTTTATAGTATTTTGTTATGTTTGATATTATGTGTGTGGAGCTAAGCTCAACTATGTCAAAGAAAAGAGACACTACGGCAGCTACTGTTGATGACCAATTGTCTTGCTGTGAAGTGCTGTGTTGCTTACATTGTTCTGTTCTGATTTGCTTTGTTCTGTTCTCTTTTGTTTTATTCTCTTTAAAATAAAAAATTAAGAAAATAAAGTCCTTGATTGCATTCATTGTTTCTATTCTATTCTGTTCTGTTCAATTTTTGTGTCTGGAGGTATCTGCAGCTATTTTGAAGCAACAAAAGGCATCATGGTTACTGTTGTTGGGTTTGTGAGGTGTTGAAGTCCGGTATCACTTATACTGGTTTATTTTGATTGATTTTATTCTGCCTTATTTTCCTTGGTTTTATCCTCCTTAAAATAAAACAACAAACAAACAAAAACAAACACAATTTTAAAAATGAACAATAAAATAGCCACACGTTTAGTAAAAAACCATTTGCAAAGCAAGTGTCTTTACTTTCTCTCCCTCAGTCAGGTCTTTGAGTCCTGAGAGGAAGCGAAATCTAGGGGGAATAAATCAGCCCTTTGCCAGTTTTATGAGAATAGTTATCTTTATCCATCTATATGAACTAACAATTATGAAGACAAAGGAAATTTTTCAATAAAACAAAAGCCAGTGGTACTCAAAGAGATTCTGATGGAAATGTGGTTCTATTTTAAGTTTCTCACTTGGCGCTAATTAGAACATGCATATCAATTAGCATTAGACTGCACTTCAAGAAGTGTGTTATTAAATGACCCAGCATATTTTGATGTTTGCAAATGCCAGCACTCTCAGCTTGGAGGAGTCTTTAATGATAATATATTCCCCTCTGGTGCCCAATACTTACTGTACTCTGGGGACCAGTGTGGCCATTGTCAGAGGAGAATACCAATTAGCAGGTCTGGTTTCTCAAAGAATCAGGGATTGCCCCCGAGGTGAAAACCTGGCCTCAGAGGAAACACCTTTGAACTTTAGCTGTCTTTATTGCTGACCATTAGAAGTCAGCAAAGCATTTGGCTTCTCCCATCCAATTCATGTCCCCATTCCTCAGTCCAAAACTACTTATCTCCCCTTATTATGAAGGTGATGATAAAGACAGCAAACTGACCGCACATGAAAGAAAATGTTCACTTTCCACCACTTATAATGGCACTTTCTCTGCTTCCTTAAATCACTTAGGCCCCAAGGGACAATCAACAGAGGATTTTGCATACAGATTTTGCATGGTTGCTTCCAGGCCAGTGTAATTACCAGGGGCTCCATCAAAGTAAAGGCAGTAGCTTGTAGGCTGCTGAATAATTCATCACTGCATGCTTGACTCATAGATAGATGTAAAGAACAAAATTTCAATCATTATGTGAATCACACTGTTCATCTTTATGCATTCACTTAGGCACTTGATTCAACTAATTTTTTAGTGTTTATCACTTGCATAATACTGAACTAGTCATGATTATATCATGAGTAAGATGGTGGAGTCTTGTCCACTGAGCGGTGGGGCAGTCAGGGGCTTGGAGATGGGTAGGAAAACAGACAGCTAATTCTCTGCAAGTGCTGCAACACCTCTAGGCATTGAGGACCACAAAGGTTTTTCTCTTTTTAAAGAATTTTGCCACATTTTTTTAAAACAGGAGAGGCCTGTACCTTCTATATTTTGGGGAGAAGTCATCCAACATTTAATTACCTTTCTGACTACATGGTAAGTTCAGTGACTATACTGACTGGTAAAAGATGAGAAGGAATTTTTCTTTGCCTGAAAATAAAGCATTTTTTGAATGTGCAAAGTCAATATTTTATCATAAAGGCATTCATATAGTAGTGGGAAAGCTCAGATTCCAAGAGCCAATTTGGAATTTAAAACCCAAGTTTTATTTTTATCAGATGTGTGACGTAAGCACATTGCTAAATCTCTGTTTCTCAGTTTCTTCAGAAGAAATTTCATAGGCTCTATATCTGGGTGTATAAGGAATTAGTATCCTAAATGGACAAATATATTGTGAGGATTAAATAAATACATTTACTTGTGCCCCACGTATAGCATTAGTAATATTTTGTCTCAACACTATGGAATGATGTGTTATGTGGTGTTCAGATTTGAAAACCAGCAAGGAAAGTGAAATTTAAACATACTGAAATTCTTCTCGAACGGTCTTAGGAAGTTACCTTTTTGGGGATCCGCAGTTCACCTGTCAGGGTTTTAGCACTGTCAGTTTCCCTCTAGGATTAGAACAATTTTTGTTTCTCAGACTGAACACCAAATAGCACAACAGGTTTGCGTGGAGAGACTGGGCCACATGTATCACTTGTTTTCCAACATTAGACTTGTGCTGAGAGGTATGAAGGAGATCCAGAAAGCGAAGGGCAAACTCCATGTGGTCATTTAGTGACATGGCAGGCAAGAATCGAGAACCAGTTCCTCCTCTCCACTAACTCCTCCTTCTGTCTCTCTTTGCCAAGATAGAATGATGCAATGCACAGCACTTAGATGGGAACAGATACTCTTTACTAACATCCAGAATGCAACTCTGGTTATCACTGGGAAGAAGAAATTGAGTGTGTCACAGACACAAAACAGTGCTTCTCTTCTAAGTATCATATTATGATCAACATATCATTTCAAGAATAGCAATATTAAACCACTTTTCTACTTGAGTGTTACCAGAACTAGACACTCTCATTGCCTCCAGAACTAACCCCCTAGCTCCAAACCTTCCCACGTCTTTCACAGATTAGGCGGCAGCCTCCTAACTGGTACCACTCCTACCTTGTCCTTACCTTCCTGCAGTTGCCAGGTTGGTCTTGCAAGGTCCCTCTTTTTTATATTTTATGATGAGTCTCCATTTTATTCACAGCAAAAGCCAGAAGCCTCTTTTATTTTTAAAGAAAATAATTACTGAGGTTCATGATATGTTCCAGGATACGGTTTATGATGGCAAATCTACATGAGTGCATAAAAATTGCTTGTTTTGCTACTGCTGTGTGGGTGCTCATACCCAGAGCATGCCATACGTCTTGCTGGTTGACCGTGCTGTTCAAATCTCCTATAGCTGTGCTGAATTTCTATCTCGTATTCTATCAGTGTTTCAGCAGATGTTGAGACATCAAATTGTGGATTTGCTTATTTCTCTTCTCAAATTGATTCTTCTATCATTATACAGACTTCCCTTCGATCTCTAGTAGTTTCCTTTGCTTTGAAATCTACTGTCTTAATCTATTTGGGTCGCTAGAGCAAGATAGATTGGATTCTGAAAAGCAGGTACTTATTTTTCACAGATTTAAAGGTTAATTCCAAGAGGAGAGTACTGACAGACTTGGTGTCTGATGAGGACCCTTTCCTCACAGCCGGTGCCTTTCATCTGTGTCCTCACATGGTGGAGGGAGTAAGGCAGGTCGCTGGATCTTCACCACAAGGGCTCTCAGCTCACTCTTGCTTTCGCCACCCTCAGGACCTCACCGTTTCCTAAGGTCACGGCTTCGTGTTGTCCCACCGGGAAATGGGGTTAACATGCTAATTTTGTGGATCATAACATGGACCTTATTAGATGGTCCTTATGGATGCCCCTCCACTGGTAATGGGGCTACATTCTGATAAACTCTCATCAACTGAAAATACTGTAAATCAAACATGCATTTCATATGCTTAGGTTACTCAGCATGGCAGCCAGCCTTCCGTGAATGTGCTCACAAATTGCTTCCCTTGGCCGACGGTTGGGCAAAATAATTGATCACAAAGCTGGTGTGATGGTAAACAATAGATTATCTTATGTCATTTGGTGGATATATGTATACAAAAAAATGCTGATATCACAGGATATTATAGCACATCCATAGGCAAGGAACTGGGAATCTTAGAAGGCATTGTAACACACAGCACTAGTCCCAGAAAAGACCAAAAACTGACCAAAATTAGTTCATAATGAATGTTTATTGCTTTCCTACCATCACGTAGCACCAAAATCATTAAATCAGATCATCAAAACTTAGGGATCATCTGTATTAATAGTCACTCCTACCTTTTCAAAGTCAATGTATATGTATGACATAACTTTTTATACCTTGGTTTCGATCTATCTGTGTTATTGAATTTGAAATGAATTTCTTGTAAATAGCATACAGTTAAGGTATTTTATAAAGTATAGCCTGCCATTTTCTGTTTAATACTATTTGATTCTTTGTTTTCTTTTCTCTCCTTTTTGCACTGTTTCTCAGTTACATATTATCCCTTTGGTTTGTTTTTAAAACTTCTCTTTCTTTGCTAAGATTTTCTATTCTTTTCTTAATTTCAAGACAAATTGCTTTTTTGGTAATTGTTGGATCATTTTTATGTTAGTTGCGACATCTGATTCACCTTTGTAGTGGTGCTGGGTAATTGCCTTTTCTCATGCAAATTGTCATAATTCTTGGTAGGATGGGCGATTTTCTAATACATCCTGAAAGCTTTGCTATTATCTTAGGAGACTTTGGGCTGCATTTACAAATTTAACTTGAACATTCACTTATGCTCTTTAGAGTTAGCCTCCAGATCCCCATCTACTTTCATGGGCTGAGGTTCCAATGGCCATGTCATTTGCAAAAGCCTTTAGGGAGCTCTCTTGTTGGGTCTGGCTTAGCTTGTGCCATAGAGGCACCCGCTAGAATCTTGGATGTGACCTGACGGAGTTGAGAGCCATGACTCCAGCAGTGCTGCCTGGTGCCCCTGGGCAGGAAAGATGTCCTTGGGAGCTGAGGTTGGGACATTTTCTGGATCATTACTTGGATCTGGATCTATCCAGAGGATGTCATGGGACTTCCTCTGCTGGTGTCTTTGGGTTGGGAAGGACAGAATTCCTGGGCTGGGCCCATATCCTGCCACGCATTTCCTCTTGGGGTGCTCCCAGGCCTGAGAGGCCTCTGAGTCTGTGTGGAATCTCAGAGCCCCTGTGAGTTGGGGCATCACTCCTCTTGGTGTCCCCAAGCCACAGGTGTCCCTGGATAGGGATGGGCAGTCTCAGGCTTGGTGGAGAGAAAGAAAGACTTATCTGACCATTTATTCTCAGTGAGATTTCTGATTGATCCCGCTTGTCAAGCTCAGCTGGTGTTGCTGGTGGGCCTTCCACTTGATGCAGGGAGAATGGGCCTCCTTGCATAGCGTCTGTTGCTCAATTGGGGACCAGACAGTCTTGGCTTCGCCCCTCCTTCTGTTGGGTGGTGGGTTAGAAGATACCATCTGCTATGCTGCTTTCTTTCTTTCTTTCTTTCTTTCTTTCTTTCTTTCTTTCTTTCTTTCTTTCTTTCTTTCTTGTTAAAAATTGAAGAGCACCTGTAAGAAAGAAAAAGGAAGATGGGAAATCATGCAAACTGAAGAAAATAACAATGTGAGAAAAAAGAGAGTTGGAAGACGTCCATGAATATCCACACCTCCAGTTCAATTCTCGTTCATCTCCCTCCCACACCCACCGACCATCCAGACAGCCCTGTGGGGCTTTGTTTAACCAGTTGTTTGCAGAAGTTTCCCCCCTAGCCCGGGAGCTTCAGAAGATCAGGGCTCTGTCTCACTCCCTCCTCCCCACTGGCACCATAGTCAGCATATAAAAGGGCTTGATAAATATTTGATGTGTGCATGTGTTTTATGAATGAATAAATGAATGAATGGTGAAAAAAAACCACTTGGTTCTTTTGAACAAAATCCTTTACTTGGCAGAGGCTTTCCTTATTCTCTTTGCTTTACTTCACTTATTTTTGCACTAAGAATTCCTTCTGCTCCTTTTGCCCAAGGCTGTAAGCTTTAAATTCCTTTACGGGAAATTCCCTAATAGCAGCTGCCTTCATCAGAAACAATTAGACCATAGAGACATCTACTCTGCGCTCTGTCCTATTATGCTAATTTCCTTTGTATATGATAATAATTAATGCAGAATGAGACAGAAATTAAAAATATTACAGTGTGCTTCCATACCCAATGTGAGCATAACATTGGTAAAGTGGCTGTGAAACAGTTTCTAATTTTATAGGAAATCAGGGAATTTTTGTCTCTGAAATGTTGCTTTTGTTCACTTGACATGGTTTCCACCGTCATGTTACCAGTGATTTTCAAAGTTTGAGGGATAGAAACATTCTGATCCCTGAGGCCAGTAATTACTGTGCAAGGGGCTGAGAGCTGTACCATTTGCCTCCTGATTGGCTACAGAGCAAGTGTTAAAAGACGCCTCTGTGTTTTCAGAGTGGACGTTGGAAAGCAGCAGCGCTGCTGATGTTTGTGCCAGCACTGCAGCGGTGATGCTTTGAAAGGCTCTTTTCTGTTGCATCTGCCTTTTACTGTAACATGCCTCAAGCTTGAGTTCAAAGGGCTGCCTCTCCTTTCACTCAATCTCGGGGACTTTGAAATAGTGTGAGTTTGCAACCGAGTTCAATCCCAGTAATTCTGATTCTTAACAAGTTTCCTCTTCAACATCTCTGTTGTCTTCTCCATGTCCTTCCAAAGTCTCCTTTTTGTATTTTCTGCCATGAATCTTTCCTGACAGCAATTGTCACTTTCCTGTCGCTGGGACAAAGTGCCTGATACCTGCCATGCAAAGGAGAGGTTTATTTTGGCTCACAGCTTCCAGTGCATGTGGGCTGGATCCATGGCAGAAATTGCACCATGGCAGGGCATGGCCAAGGGAGATGCTCACCCCAGCGCAGCCAGGAAGCAAAGTGAAGGGACAAGCCAGGGACAAGAAAGCACCCTTCCAGGTGTCTCTGTGATGCCCTCTTCCCTCCAGACCCCACCTCCAAGCACTTGAGACTTGGGGGGGGGCATTTTAGATGCAAACCAAAGCGTCAGCTAAGCTTATGTCCCATGCCTGAAGGATGCTGATGAGAATTAGTCATCAACAAATGTGATTTTGGATGATAATAAGCTCTTCTCAGTTAATATTATAATTCTTCAGGAGACTTTCGGAATATTTTCACTCTACACATATGATTTCACTCAACATCCACAACAGTCTTGTGAAGGAGAACACATGGCTTGAAACCCTGGTTTTGTGGATGACAAAACTGAAGTTCTAAGGACTAAATGATTTGCTGATGGTGACATGCAAATGGCACAACCAGAACTTAACTTAGGGTGAACCAGGATAATGCCTGCATTCTTCCACCTTCGTCATGCTTGGAGACTGGGTGGCAGGATGAGACAATTTTAGGCAATGCAGTTGGGCCACAGGAGAGACTGTGCGTGAATATCAATCATTCAATGATTTCTTAGTGCGCCTCTCTCTGATTCTTGAAATATTTTTCTCTTGCTTCTTTGACTCTCCTACATTCTCCTTCTCTGATTCCTTTTCTGACAGTGCCTTCTAGTTTGTTAAATAGATTGCTTTTTTCTCTGTGCCCCTTGGAGCATCCATGGAGTCTGACCCTTTTCTTGGTTCACTCCATACTTTCTGTGGACATCATGTTAGGTGCTTCCTTGGTTGTAACCATGATCTCTATGCCAAAGATTTCATAAACATAACTATCTGAGAAAACAGTGGAAGCAGGAAGGTAGCTCTCATTTTTACCCATCTTTTTTCCCAGAAGCAGCTCACAAAAGTCCTCATTTGGAAGGTGCCCACTGTATTCTGCAGGGAAGGACCATCCTTTATCTGAAGGGACAGAGTTTCAGAGAACAATCTGAACAAATGAGTTTGCTAGATCCTCCTGAGTCTGTTACTACTTATTTGCTGATACCCCTCTGTCCAGTTACAGTTCTCTACTTTGTTCTCCTTCCCATCAAACCCAATACAAAAAATATACAGGCTAAACATTTCTTCAGGTCTTTATTCTCTTATGAACATGCCTGGGCCATGGTAAACTTAAATGAAGTAGATTTACATGCTTTCCCATAGCTGACCTGTCTTCCATTCTAGCAATTTCAACCATGAAGCCAGCTGATCCTAGCCCTGTAGTATGTTCACACAAATATTCAACCATCACTGATATCTAATTCCAGAACAAAGAAACTTACACCAAGAAAGAAAGCAAACTTATACCGAGTAGCTATCTCCATTCTCTTCGACTGCCAACCCCAGCCAAGCACTGACATCTTTTCTGTCTCTGTGGATCTGCCTCCTCTGGACATTCTATATAAATGGAAATGTATAATCTGTGGCCTTTTGTGACTGGCACCAAGCATAATGTTTGCATGGTGAGCCATGTTTTAGCATATGTCAGTATCCCGTATCTTCTTCTGTGTAAACAATATTCTATGTACATATAGGCCACGTATTGTTTATGCGTCCATCTGTTGATGGACATTTTAATTGTTGCACTTTTGGGTTATTATGGAAGCTTATGCTATGCGAACTCACGTGCAAGTTTTCACGAGAAGAAGTGTTTTCACCTAAGAGAAGATTTGCTCTATACTCCCTGTTTAACCTTCTGAAAAACAGCTTCACCAAAGCAGCTGAACTATTTGAATTTTTTTTTTACCAAGTTGCATAAAAATTGCATTAGATTATTCAAATTGTGCTTGCAATGCAATAAAAAGTCTTTTGTGCTGGGTAGAGTTGAAAGTAAGGAGGGTCTTACTTGGGACTAGTTTAATAGGAATGAGAAATTCAGCTCTGAATCCCCCAAGGACAGCTGGGGACTGATAGGCCATGGGCAAAGCACAGGAACTAATGAATGGAAAACTACTGGGGAGGAATAGGGTGGGTATCAAGGTGGGTGAATCTTGCCATCCTGGCTTGTCACAGTTCTTGCTGTTGTGAGCCTAGCTGACCACAGACCTCTGAAGAATGGTCATGTGGAGAAGAAGAGGCTGATTACAGTTCAGGCAAGAAGGGAGTTTTTGTCATTGGCAATGTTTAAGGGTTCCAGTTTTTCCACGTCTCTCTTTTTCAAATGTTACTGTAATTTTAATTCATATTAAATGCTCATATCAGTGGTTTCACCTGACATTTCCTTAAATACTTAAAACATGTTTTGACTGTCATATTCACCTCCATGAGCTCCTCATCTCCTTCGTACATTCCAGTGGTCTGACCTAGAAAGCTTACCAGTTGGTAACTCTAAGAGGAAAGGTCTGATCATGTATGGATATTAAATTATATATCACTGATGATTGAAAATTATCATTGTCACAAAGACTAAAATGACCTAAAATCAGGACATTTGTGGAAGTCTACTGCACAGCAAGCACAATTACTAGGATGATGTTTATCTGTTTCAAAAATCTGTTTGGAACATTGGATAAACTTGCTATTTCCTAAGGTCTGAGCAGGGATCTGGGATTTTGTGTGTAAAAGAATTGTCCAGGTAAGTCTCATGATTAGGCACATTCAGGAGACTGGATAATGTGAAAAATCCACCTGACATGTTTGCTAACTGATTAATTAACAGATAAATTAATGTGTAGATAGTCAAATGATCAATCATGAATGTGCAGGCAGCTTCTGTACAGGATCTTCGAGGACAGCAGAAGTAGAAGCCATCTGTCCTTACACACACCACTAGTTAGAGTGTGGAGGATGCGGAGTGTGTTGAATTTATTATCCAGTTGACTTCTAATAACATTCTTCCAATGGAAAATAAGCTCTCTAGGGAATGGCAGCATTACTATTTAGGATGAATATTTTTGGAATTTATTATTGATAAACTAAGACATGAACATGTCCCACCAATCCAGAAAACAAAGAGATGGGGTGGAAAAGAGAAGTGTAGGCAAAGTTCATTGTCTGCTCTGCTTTTAATAAACCCTCAGTCAGAGCTTTCATGCCCTATAAACTGAGTGGTTGAAATGGGAGATTTGAGACAATTTTAAAAAAAACTGGGTCCCTAAAACTTGTGGTAAGCAAAAGTCTGGCCAAATTGGATGAATTAGTTGCAAATCAACAGAACCATGTGGGACATATGTATTCATACGGTGAATTAGGGTAAATGCGCTGGAGAGCATATTTTGTGAAGACCGAAGTTCAGATGTTTCAGAGATAATTCTGTGGCAGTTTCACAAAGCAGAGCATTTGCACTTTCTCAGCATTCTGACGGCAGCGTACTTATGTAACGCTCACTCAGCTTTAAACCTCAGGTGACAGAAAGGATCATCTCACAAAATCACCCACAATTTTACTTGAGCACTGGCCTGGCTGTTCTCTCCTAACTCAGTCACACACTTTTTAATACTTGTTCTTTAAAAAATATTTTTATTTTTCATATTAGAATATATATATAATATTAATATAAATATATTAGTGTTATAAATATATTATTAAATGTAACAGAAATGTATTTAATAGAACTATATTAAATATATAAATGTATTAATCATATATTTCCTATTATATAACATGGGAGTAACACAGAAGTAAATGGTATAAAAATCAGTACATATCCATTCTGATACCTTCCCATTGCTTTATGTGCCTTTTGTAAACGCAAACAATAAGTAGAATTCTCATGTATTCTCCAATGCAAGTTCTCGAAAAAGGCAACAGTACACAAAATTAATATAATGCTAAAAAATAATGTAGTTAAAAGGACATTATGTGAAGAAGAAAAATATTTTACCTGCAATTTACCAGCTGCAATTTTTTCATTTTAATTTTTAACTTAATATTATTTCTAATCCTTCCCAGACAATTGATAAAATACTAGAATATTTTTCTGATTTCTATCTATTTAATGTGTGTACTTAAAAAACAAAAAAAGGCAAACGAGCCAGGGACTGTGTCTCATGCAGGTAGTCATAGCTACTTGGGATTTTGCAGAGGGATGGAGGAACACTTAAGTCTGTGAGTTCAAGACCAACCTGGTCTACAGAGTGAGACTTTGTCTCAAAAGCAGACAAACAAACAAATAAAAAAAAAACCCAAGCTGACTGGATGCCAAAATAACCCAATCAATCTGAATATTTGATCATATGATAAAAACATTTCACAAAGCTCAGTTATTATGTTAAAAAATAAAATACTCATTTTACAAAGGTCAGGTTTTCAATGAAGACAAGAGACAAAAGTTTATGTATTTATTAGCTATTTAGTTATTTATTGCTTTTTTTGAAACAGGATCTCACTGTATAGTTCAGGTTACTCTTGAACTCACTATGTAGCCCAAGCTGGCTTTGAACTTGCAACAATCTCCCTGCCTCAGTCTCCCAAGTGCTAGAATTACAGATGGGTGCCACCATGTCTGGTTTAAAAATTTATTGAGTCTGTAATACCTTTAAATATTCCCAGTAAGCTGTGTGCAATTAGTGTACAGCATTTTCTCAGCGTGTTGAAGTTTGTAAGTTGCTACGTTAGAGCTGAGGAAAGGACAAAGGAGTTTCCATGAAGGTCTCAGAGCTTCCTGGCTTGAGGCTACCTGTGAGATCCCCCTGGACCAGAGCAATGGAGACAGAGAACCCTGAGGAACACCTCCTCCAGACTGCGAGCTTCCCACCACTCATTTTTACAGTTCTTCTTGTATAATCTCAACACCCAGTAACAGGTGACTCTGGGTGAAGTTTGAGACTGTCAGGAAGTTTTATCTTAGGCTATTTCTTGAACAGAATCTGAGGTGAAGTTTATTTCATATAACTATCCATTTCATTCCCTTGGGGGAGATGGTCAATTCGAACAAGCTAAGTTTGTGATGCTTTTGGGTTTCCATCCATAGTGAAAAAACATATCCACAGAAATGATAAAGAAGAGTTTTACTGGATTTTTTGCAATTGTTTTTCTGAAATATAATAAGAAACTTCATCCCACTACTTGAAGTCATTTTAAGAACAAGAAGGCAACAAGACAACACAAAACAGAACAGCCTGTTGGTTTACCCTGCAAACAATCCTCTCTCAAACTTCAAAAAACATGCACAATGCCTGGAGCCCCTGTTCACACTCCTGTTTATCCGTAAATCCAGCAGGGCAGGAGACTTTTTTAATTTTAATTTTTTTTATGTTAAAGAGAACAAGACAAAACAACAAGACAAATAAGGACAGAACAATGCAAGTAACACAGGACATTACAAGACAACAGGAAATCAACGGTGTCTCTTATTTTCTTCTAAATAGTTGTCTATATCTTCACACACAATACATCAAACAAAAAACAAAATAGTATAAAACCAATCAAAACAAAAGAATGAAAGCATTATAGGACTTCAAAACAACAGGAAATGAACAGTGGCTACCAAAATGTTTCTTGTTCTCTTCAAAATAGTTGTCCATATTCTTATGAACAATGAAATCAAATAATAGAAAACAGACTAAAACAATAAAAAAAAGAATTAAAGCATTACAGGACTTCAAAACCACATAACAGGAAATGAACAATGGTTACTATAATGTCTCATTTTTTTCAAAATAGCTATTCATACCACCACACAAAATACAATCAAACAAAACAAAACAATAAAACCAATTAAACGAAAGGATGAAAGCATTATAGGACTTCAAAACAAGATAATGGGAAACGAATCATGATTACCGTAATACATCCCATTATGTTCAAAATAGCTTCCCATCCATCAGACACTGTAAAATCTTACAAAACAAGACAGAAAGAACCAAACCTAATAAAATTGTGAAAACACTGCAAGAGTTCAAGACAAGACAGTAAGAAACATTGGTTATTACTTTCCCCTGCTAGATGTTTCCTCCCCTATCACTTTTATAATGTCTATTGTATATTTTGATCCCACTAACTTCTTCTGTGTTTTATACTAGTGTTCACCCATATGAGTTCAAACTGTTTTACCTATGAACATGACCTCCAGTTTCATCTACCTACAAAAGCCTCGAGATTATCTTACTTTACAGCTGGGTACTTTTTCTTTGGATGAAAATATCATATCTTTCTTATCCATTCTGTGCTTGATGGGCAAATTATCCTTTCTCTTTTTCTGGTCTCCTGTTGCATGGAACAATTGTTTTCTTTCTTTTTTTCTTTTTTTTTCTTTTAAAGAGAATAAAACAAAAGAGGATGGATCTAAGCATATCAGAACAGAAAAATGTAAGCAACACAGCACTTCACAACAAGACAATTGGATATTAACAGTAGCTATCATAAAGTCTCTTTCTTTCAAATAGTTGAACTTAGCTTTACACACTATAATGTCAAACATAACAAAATAGAATAAAACCACTCGAGAATGAAAGTATTGCAAGGCATTCTGAACCAGATAACCGAAGATGAACAATGGCTACTATATTATCTCATTTTCCATAAAAAATTTGTTTATACTATCATACATATTAAAATCCAATAAGACACAACATGATAGAACCAATGGTAATAGAAAAACAAGAGCATGGTAGGACTTCAAAGCAACATGACATCAAATCAACAATGACTGCCATATTGTCTTTTCTTCAAAGTAACTATTCATGCCATCTCAAATATTAAGATCAAACAAAACAGAATAAAACCATTCCAACCAATGAATGAAAACATAAGACTTCAAAGCAATATAATGGTGAACCATGATTACCATAAAATCTTCTATACCCTTACCGTTTCTTACACTAGGGAGGCTATATGGTATTTGTAATGTGAATTTGATTTATTTCACTTATGAGTATGGATTCAAGTTGCATCCATTTATTTAAACTACCTCAATGTGATCAATCTTTATAGCTGAGTGGTACTCCATTGTATAAAAGTACCACAATTTTTTTTATCCATACCTCGGTTGATGGGCACTTAAGTTGTTTCCAAGATCTGGCTATTACAAATTGTGCCGCTATAAACATGGGTGCTCATATATCACTGTGGTAAGATGTTTTTAGTTCTTCTGGGAATATGCCTAAGAGTGGAATAGCTGGGTCAAATGGGACCTCCAACCCCATCTTTCTGAGGACTCTCCAGATTGACCTCCACAGTGCTTGCACCAGTGTACACTCTCACCAACAGTGCAGAAGAGTTCTTTTTCTCCCACAGCCTCTCCAGCATTTGTTATTGGTAGTTTTCTTGATCCTGGCCATTCTTTCTGGAGTGAGATGAAATCTCAGTGTGGTTTTAATTTCCATTTCTCTAATGACCAATGATGATGAACATTTTTTCTTGTATTTATTTGCCATTTGTATTTCTTCATCTGAGAACTGTGTGTTCATCTCAGATGCCCATTTTTGGATTGGGTCTTTGAATTTCGGGGGTCTGACTTTTTTTAATTCTTTATAAGTTCTAGACAGAAGTCCTTTGTCTGAGGGACAGTTCACTAAGATTTTTTCCCAGTTTGCGAGTTTTCTTTTCACTCTGCTAGAGATTTCTTTCGACATGCAGAAACACTTTAACAAGACGTGATCCCAGTTATTGATTCTGGGAAGTATTTCCCGTGCAGTTTGGTTCTTGTTCATGAATTCTCTACCTACACCTATGTCTTCAAGATTTTTACCTACTTTGTCTTGCAACAGATTTAGTGTTTCTGTTTTAATATTTAGATCTTTGATCCATTTGGATTTTAGTTTAGTACATGGTGATAGGCATGGATCTAATTTTAGCTTTCAGCATATGGATAGCCAGTTTTTCCAGCACCATTTATTAAAGAGACTGTCATTCTTCCAGTGAACATGCTTGGGCCTTTTATCAAAGATAAGGTGGCTGAGTGTTCGTAGTTGTATCTTCTAGTCTATTCCATTGATCTTCAGGTCTGTTTTTATTCAAATACCATGTTGATTTTATTATGGTAGCTTTGTAGCATAACTTCAAGTCAGGGATTGTGATGCCTCCTGCCTTGGCTTTGCTGCTTAGAATTGCCTTTGCTATTCTAGGTCTCTTCTGGTTCCAGATGGATTTTAGGAGTGATTTTTTTAGATCTATGAGGTATGTTAGTAGTATTTTCATTGGGATTGCATTCAATCTGTATAACAATTTTGGGAGAATGATCATTTTCACAGTATTTATTCTTCCAATCCATGAACAAGGAATGTCTTTCCATTTACTGAGATCCTCTTTGATTTATTTTTTCAGGGTATTATAATTTTCCCTATACATTTCTTTCACATCTTTCATTAGATTAGTTCCTAAGTATTTCATTTATTTTCAATACTAGTTTGAAGGGTGTGGCTTCTCTTATTTTGCTCTCAGTGATTTTGTTGTTAGTGTATAAGAATGTTATTGATTTTTGAGTACTGACTTTGTATCCAGCTACATTGCTAAATTTATTTATTACATCTATGAGTCTTTCAATGGGTTTTGGGGGGTCTTCTATGTAGAGTATTATGTCATCTGCAAATAATGATAATTTAACTTCTTCTTTTCCTATCTTTACTCCTTTTTTTTCTCTCTTGTCTAGTTGCTCTGGCTAGTATTTCCAATACTATGTTGAATAGAAGTGGTGATAAGGGACATCCTTGTCTTGTGCCTGATTTCAAGGTCAAGGCTGTCAGTTTTTGGCCATTTAATATGATGCTGGCTGTTGGTTTGTCATAGATGGCCTTTATCATATTGAGGTAACGACCATCTATTCCAATTCTCTGTAAGGTTCTTATCATGAATGGGTGTTGAATCTTATCAAAAGCTTTTTCTGCATCTATAGAAATGATCATGTGATTCTTACTTTTGGCTCTATTGATATGGTGGACTACATTTATTGATTTATGTATGTTGAACCATCCCTTCTTGCCTGGGATAAATCCCACTTGGTCATGGTGTATAATCTTCTTGATGATTTGTTGCATCCTGTTTGCCAATATTTTATTGAGAATTTTTGCATCTATGTTCATTAGGGAGATTGGTCTATAGTTCTCTTTTTTATTTGGGTCTTTCTCAGGTTTTGGTACTAGAGTAATATTTGCTTCCAGGAATGACTTAGGGAGAATTACTTCCCTTTAGATTTCTTTGAAGAGTTTGAGGAGTGTTGGCATCAAGTCTTCTTTGTATTTCTTGTAGAATTCCGCAGTGAATCCGTCTGGGCCTGGGCTCTTCTTTGTTGGTAGGGACTTGATTACATTTTCAATTTCATTAATAGAAATTGGATTATTCAGCTGTTTTACATCTTCTTGATCCAGCTTGGGTGTTTCATACATTTCTAGGAATCTGGCCATTTCCTCTGCGTTATCGAACCTATGAGAGTAGAGGTTTTCAAAATAGGTGTTGATGATCTTCTGTATTTCTACAGGGTCAGTAGTGATTTCACATTTTTTATTCTGTATTGCATGAATTTGAGTCTTTTCTTTCCTTTTTTAAATTAAGTTGGCTAGGGGCTTGTCAACTTTATTTATTCTTTCAAAGAACAAACTCTTTTATTCATTGATTCTTTGTATTGTTTTCTTAGTCTCTATTGCATTAATTTCTGCTCTGATACTTATAATTTTCTCCCTTCTTTTGGCTTTGGGCTTGGCTTGCTCTTCTTTTTTTAGCTGTTTGAGGTATAATATCAGTTTGTTTATTTGTGTTCATTCTGTTTTCCTAATGTGGAAACTCGGTTCAATAAATTTTCTTCTGAGGACCACTTTCATTGTATCCTGCAGGTTCCTTAAGTTGTGATTATTAAATTTGTATTTTCATTTGCTTGTAGATATTGTTTAATTTCTTCTTTAATTTCCTCTGTGACCCATTGATTGCTCAAGAGTGTATTATTCAATTTCCATGTGTTTGTGGGGTTTTTGCAGTTACTTTTATCATTAATTTCTAGTTTCATGGCGCTATGATCCAATAACATGCATGGGATAATTTCAATTCTTTTGCATTTACTTAAATATGTTCTGTTGGTTAGTATATGGTCTATTTTAGAGAATGTCCCATGTACTGCTGAGAAGAATGTATATTCTGATGTTGTTGGATGGAACACTCTGTATATGTCTATCAAATTCATTTGTTCACAGGTGTGATTCAGTTCTGTTATTTCTTTGCTGATTTTCGGTCTAGTTGATCTATCCCTTTGTATCAATGGTGTGTTAAGGTCTCCTGTTATAATTGTGTTATTGCCTATTTGATTTTTCATTTCTGTTAGTACTTGCTTTGTATAGCTGGGTGCTATGGAATTTGGTGCATATATATTTAAGATTGTTATCTCTTTGTCTTGCATTTTTCTCCTAACTTGTATGTAGTGACCTTCTTTATCTCTTCAGACCATTCTTGGTTTGAAGTTCACATGGGCTGCAAACAGAACTGCTACCCACACTTTTTTTTTTAATTCCTGTTGCATGGAGTATTGTTTTCCATCATTTGACTTTCAGTCTATGAGTTTCCTTTTGGGTTAGATGGGTTTCTTGTAGACAGCATATGGTTGGACATTGTTTCTTGATCCATTCTGCCAGTCTGTTTCTTTTAATTGGTGAATTGAGGCCATTTACATTAATGGTTATAACTGTCATATATTGGTTTATTGTTGACATGTTATCTTTCTAATGTTGTATCTTAACTTTCCATTCTTTATAATTATCTGTCTTGCTTAGTGGTTTTTTCCTATGTGTATCTCTTTCAGTATTCTTTGTAGGGTTGGTTTGGTGATCATGAAGTTCTTCAGTTGTTCTTTGTCATGGAAGTATCTTATTTCTCCATCCATTTTAAAGGACATTTTTGCAGGTACATCAGTCTGGGTTGGAAGTCATTTTCCTTTAGTATCTGAAACACTTCACTCCATGCTCTTCTTGACTTCATTGTTTGTGTTGATAAGTCTGCTGTGAATCTGATAGGTTTTCCTTTATAGGTGTCCTGTCTTTTCTCTCTAACATCTTTTAATATTCTGTTCTTATGTTGGATTTCTGGGATGGTGATTATTATATGTCTGGGTGTAGTTTTGTTTAGGTTTTGACTATTTGGAGGTCTATATGCTTCACTAATCTGTGTGTCAGTTACCATTCTTGTGTTTGGGAAGTTTTCAGCTATTACTTCTGTAAATAGCCTCTGGATATCATTTGTGTTTTCCCATTCTTTTTCATTTATCCCTATTAATCTTATGTTGTTCTTCTTTGCATCATCTTGCAGCTGTTGAATTGTTATTTCCTGATTTCTTGTTATTGTTAGAAGATCTTTCCTTTCCTGTCCACTAGCTGCAATCTTATCTTTGAGGTCTGAAATTCTATCTTCACTTTCATTGAGGTGGTTTTTGCAACTTTCAATAGAGTTTTTGATTTCCTGTGTATCTCTTTGAATCTGCTTCATGCATTCTGTTTGTTTCTTAAACTGTTCATTCAGGGATTCTATTATTTTGCTTAATTCCTCTAATTTTTTAAAAAGCTGTGTCTTCATTGGATGCATTCAGTATTTCTTTCACTACTTTTATCATTTCTTCTTTTACCTGAGAGATTATTTCTGATTTGAGTTCCCTCATAGCTTCCCGTATTTGCTTCTTTATTTCAGTTGATATCATTTCCGGCATTTCAGGTGTATGACTAGTATTTTCTTCTATGTACATGGCTCCTAGGCTTTCTTGGGATAGGCTGGAGGTTTGAGATTGCATTTTGGTCTTTCATTTTGTCATTTTCCTATATTTCCATGTTTCCAGCAATGTTCCAAAGCTTTCTCTGGATGTGTTGGAAATCACCTCCTTCACCCTCCACTACTGGATGGATGTGTTGGAAATCACCTCCTGCACTACTTCCACTACCCTTCACATGGCTTTTGCTCCCCTTGCACGGTGGGCCTAGTTTCCCTGGTTGAACGAAGTTCACTGGGCATTGTCTAGTCAAGCCTGTGGAATCTCTGGAGCCTATTCCAGTGTCCTAAGAGGGCTGGGCAAGCATCCAGCTGCTGGGATCAATGGTCTGAAACTTTTCTGGGCCTGCCCTGGCGAGCTGCAACTTACCTCATGGAGGTGGCACAGACCTATCTCCCCTTTTGGCAGGCCTGGCTCCCCTGGTTGAATGAAGGTCGCTGAGCACGGTCCACTCCAGAACAATTGTTTTCTCTCCTTTGATTTTCAGTCTATGAATTTCCTTTCGAGGTAAATGTGTTTCTCATATACAGTATATAGATGGAGTTTATTTCTTGATCCACTCTTCCTCTGTTTCTTTTTATTGCTGACCCGAGGCCATCTACATCAATGGTTATAACCAGCATACATTGGCTTGCCTCTGCCCTGCTATCCTCCTGTTGTTGGCCCTCCACTTTTTCCCTTCATTCAATTGCCGATCCTCCTCTGCTGCTGTTCCTGGAACCATGGTCATCTTTATCTCTCTCTAAACTATCCTTCAGCACTCTCTGTAGGGTTGGTTTGGTATTCATGAATTCCTTCAGTTGTTCTTTATCATGGAAGTATCTCATTTTTCCATCAATGTTGAAAGATAGTTTTGCAAGGTACATCAATCTGGCTTGGAAGTTGTTTTCTTTCAGTATGTGAAACACATAAAACTTTCCCTGACTGAATGGTTTTTGTTGAGAAGTCTGTCATATTCTGAGGGGTTTTCCTTTATAGGTGATCTGTTTCTTTTCTCTAACAGCTTTTAATATTCTATTCTTGTGCTGAATTTCTCTGATCTTGATTATTATATGTCTAGGTATAGATTTACTTTGGTTATGGCTAGTGGGAGTGCTATATGCCTTGCTTATCTGTATAGCAGGTCCTTTTCCCATGTTTGGGAAGTTTTCTGTTATTGCCTATGTAAATAGCCTTTTTATTTCATTTGTGTTGGCCCCTTTTCTTCCTTGATACCTATCACTCTTAAATTATTTTTCTTTGCATTTATCTTGCAGCCCTTGAATTGTTATTTCCTGGTTCCTTGTAATTTTTGTAAGATCTTTCCATTTCATAATTTCTAGTAGCAATCCTGTCTTCAAGGTCTGAAATTCTACCTTCTGGGTCTTTCAAGTGGTTTTGCCAGCTTTCGATTGATTTTTTAATTTCCTGAATATCTTTTTAAATCTGTTTCTTTCATTTTAATTCCTTTCTATATTGTTCATTCAAGGTTTCCATCATTTTTCTATGCTCCTCTTTTTAAATCTAAGTTTTCTTTAGATATGCTGAGCAATTCTTTCATTATGCTTTTCATGTCTTCTTTTACCTGAGACTTTATTTCTGATCTGATTACTTTTGTGGTCTCATGAAGTTGTTTCCTTACTTCAGTTGCTATCCTCTTGGAGATTTCAAGTGTGTGACTTCCATTTTCTTCCATATCTGTATCTCCCAGACTTGTTCTGTGTGGGCTGGAGGTCTGAGATTGCCTTTTGCTTCTTTGTCTTAACATTCTCCTGGGTTCCTCCCAAGAAACTGGTTGTGGGGCTCCAGGCACTTCCCATGTTGGCTGCCCCTCTGCAGTGTATGAAATGGGACAGGCACCTGTGTTCCTCTGACCCCAGATTTACAGGAAGGTAGCAAGGCATGGAGCAATCTTCTCCAGACCTGTGCAGCTACACTGGGGCTTCCCTGATGGCCAGGGGTGTGTGGTGGTGAGGCTACTTCTCTCAGCCTGCATGTCTACACTGGAACTTCCATGATGGTGGCAAGCACATGGGTGTGTTTGTCTATTTCTCCTGGTAGGTGATGGCTGCCCAAAGGAAGCAAGGCCCTCCAATTGTGGCCCACAGGTGGGGTGCACAGGGCTTATCTGGTGCCCTATTCCCACTGGCTGTCTGCAGGGAGCAAGCCTTCTACTGTTGGTGGCCTGGTAGGCAGAGGTAGATCTGCTGGTTCTCTCAAGGCAGGAGATTTTTGCACATCTAACAACACCCTAGGAAGCACTGGTGTGGCTGTCCCCAAACACTGTTTAAGCTTCAGAGATATCAACTCTGAAACCCACACCCAATAGTTTCCCAATCCCATTGCCACCACTGGTGAAAATGAAAGCAGACACACAGACCAGCTGTCCACTGATGCAGACCTTCATTCTTTGACCTAACACTGGAACATATGAGAGGGACAGTTACTTTTTGTGTCTTCAGACAAATAGTATCTTTCTGTCCACATTATCAAGTTCAAAACTCAAGAGAAAATGCATAGTGTTTTTTTTTTTTAATCAAGTCTTGAAACCCCAGCCTTTTTCCATGAGTCAGCACCATTTGCGGGACTGTGGGGGAAGAGAACAAGATGTCACCAAGGTGCGAGCCCTCCTGTGAATCAGATGCCAGCTCCTTCTGGTGCATGGGCTACAAAACAAGAGCCAACCCCTCACGATGCTGTAAGTGACCAGCTGATCTGGAGAAATGCAGGCTGCTATTGAGGTAAAATACAACTTAATGCTTGTAGTGTTTAGTGTTTCAGTGACTGCACAGGTCTAAAGCCGGTGGTCTGATCATCTATTCAGAGGATCACTGTATGAAGTATGACATCTGGGAGCATCTCCTTCCAAAAGTGGTAGCCATTGTTGATTCCCTATTATCTTGTTTTGAAGTCCTGTATCACTTTCATTGGTCTGATGGGTTGGGTTTTATCCTGTTTTGTTTTGTTTGATTTTGTTATATCTGATGTCATGGACAGCTGTTTCAAAGAAAGCAATATATATTATGGTCGCCACTTTGGATTTAATATTCTTTTGTTTTGAAGTTCTTTATTGCACTTACTGTTTTGTTTTTATTGGTTGTAATCTGTTACTTTGTTTGATTTTTTTCTATGTCTGAAGATATCTGTAGCTATTTTGAAGATAACAAGAGGCATTTATGATAGCTATTGTTGATTTCCTATTGTTTTGAAGTCCTGTATCACTTGCATTGGTTTGTTTTTATTGGCTTTATTCTGTTTTATTTTGCTTGGTTTTATTATCTTTAAAATGAAAATTAAAAAAAAATTTAAAAATTGAGCCCCTCGTGGTCTAGATGTATGATAGAATTTATAATGTTCTATTTATGGTGTTTCATGGTCAGTGATTACAATCAACAAAGGTGACAGTGAAAAGATTTGTGAGTATAAGTTATAAGATATTTATATGAAGGAACTTATTTAAGTTTAATAGGTGCTATTGTACAGTTATGGACTATAAGAAGGCAACAACAAAATAAAATACTCACACTTTGATTCACTGAGTCATTCAATATACCAAAGAAACAACAAAGCTATTACATAATCACTGTACTCATTACCAGAATCCACTGGTTATATAATTGAACACACTAACCAATTTAGTCAAAAGCATTCATCTCTATTAAAGTTCTAACACTGCTGCTTTTAGACTTTGCAAATCCAGTGAGTCACAACCCCCAAATAATGTAACAAAACTTTCCACAAGATTTTGCTGATTTGATTCCTTTGGAAATACAATTCTGGAATTACTTTATAAAAGCTTTTAAAATTGGAGATGGGGCTACAAAGAAAAATAAAAGGCTCTGTCAAGAAACAAAAGAAATAATGCAAGAAAGAAAAGAAGGATTTATGTAGAACAGATATTAAATGTATAGTGCTGTATAAATTCTAGTGAAGAAAATATATTCTGACAGCTTACAATGTTTGATTGATTAGGAAAAATTTGGAATAATAACAAAGTTCATGAAAGGCATGGAAAATAATTTCAAAGGAAAAGGGGAAAATAAAAAAATTCTTTCCTCCTTAGTATTGGAGAATATTATAATATAATAACAGACGAAGGTTTTCTGGAGTGTTGCCATGCATTTCATGAAAGAAGAAATAACAAACAATAATATGTGTAATTAAAACAGATGCCAGCTTGGCTAAGGCAATGTTCTTTGGCTAATGTCAAGTGACTTAAAATACCCAAGAAATACCAAAGCAAGAACCTTTTGGGGTATGTTATTTACTTTTGCATATAACCCAACAGTAAATCATTTTTACGGTGTGTGTGTAATAAATCCGAACTTCCCACTTTTTGATCTCTTCTGCCACAGAAGTAGGTAATGACATGAAGTGGGCAGCTTTTAGACTATGCATCTGGGCACACACAGTCTTAAATTTAGGGGACACAAACAACTTATAAAAATGTATTTGAACTCAGCACAAAGGAAAGTTCAGTCATATGCTGGGGGTATGGTCCATGGAAGATTTGAAAGAGAATCAGCTAAGGAGTTGGTCCAAATACATAGCCCAGACTTTGCCAGCACCATTCTGTTGGGGGGGGGGATTGGGGTAGGGAACCTGAACCCAGGTCCCTCACATATGTGGTTCTCACCCTGCACTCTGAGAACCTGCTCCAGAACTTGATCTCCAGATATCACCGGCCTCCTACTTCCTCCTGATGGAGTCATCCTGCAATTCCAAAGGGAAGAGAACATTCGAAGAACAAATCCTATTAGCTTACTTTGTTTTTCTTTATTTCTTCTTTTCTTACTCCAGTACAAAAGAAGTAATTCATGGTGCCCTTCGATCATGACCCATGATAATCATTGTTGAAAGCAAAGAATTTCTCTTCCTTAACTGGTATCTTAATATTTTACAAGTACTAAACTATTTTCTTTTCTTTCTTTCTTGGTGCCTGCAGACAGTTTATCATCTGCCTTGTGTATGGCAAATTCTTAGATACCAGGAAAGCTCAAAAGCACTTGGACAGTAGTGAGAGTGTCAACTTCCTTTTCTGTATCTTCATGCACTGACATAAAGCAAACCCAGCTGTTTCTCTGCTTGCTGCAGCCCACTTAATCTGGGCCTGAGATTTCCTAGGCCTTTCAGGAGCACTGGGACTGGGGGATGGTCACATCAGAGAGGGCTCAGGTTATGGCTTTGGTAACAAGTTGACCTGCTTCTAGTTCATGGCTTTCTGGCCAGGTCACAAGTGATTGTACCACTGGAGGCCTGGGGACATTTCAATTTTCTGACGATTCCAACATTGACCATGGGAAGGTGGACTTGCCCAAAAGGAGTCTGCCCACCAGGGATCAGGGAGCAGCACTGGGGAGACCTGGGTGTGGGGAAGTTTGGTACTCCCAGGGTTCCCACCCTTTCTGCAAGAGATGCTGCTGGGAGTGGAGTTCAGGTGCTACCAGTTCAGGTGGAGGGGATGACGGCAGCTATGTTTTGTTAGTGGGCTGATGGAAACCACAGCCTGAGTGTCAGGCAGGGAAAATATGCCATGGTGACTGTTTGCAGAGGAGACCCCGGGAGGCCACTCCATGCCCAAGATGTGCACTTGTCCTAGGGATGAATATTAGTTTTTCTGCATAGTAGACCCTCACCGTCCTCAGGGGCTATGTTCCAAGACTCCCAATGGTTATCCGAAAGGATGAGTAGAACCAAATTTTAGTTTGGTTTTCTGTTCACATACATATCTATGGTAAGCTTTAATTTACAAATTAAGCACAGTAAGAAATGAGCAACACTAAAAGTTAAACACAATGATTAACATACTTTACTGAAAGTTATGTGAATATGGTTTCTTTCTCTCACTTTGTCTCTCAGTGTCTTATATGATACTCATCCTTCTTGTGATGATGGGTGATGATCCCTAACACCTTAGGACTTTTGTTTGGCATATCCTAATTGCCATTACTATTCACAAACTTTCAGTCAATATTTAGGTAAAATAGAGGTGGTGTGAACACAGCACTCCAAATACACAGAGTGAATTTGGTGAAGTAGATGCCTGTAAATTGACTAATGGTTGGGTAGTTAGGACGTGTACCATAGCTATGCTGGACAAAAGCGTAATTCATGTTTGGGGTAGGCTGGAGCAGGGCATGAGAATTTCATCAAGCACTTAGAATAGCATGCAATTTTAAACACACTTCTGGAATTTTCCACTTAGTAGTTTTAAAGCTTTGTGACTATTATGACCAAAACCATGGAAAGTGAAACCGTGGCTAAGGAGGAGGGATGCTGCACGTTAATCAGGCCCTTACAGCTGCAGCCTCTGCCTGCTGTGCACTTTGGATTCCCGAACTCTTCCTTGCTGTTTCTGTCAGTCCATAAAAGACCATGTCTGGGAAACCACTGTTCTAACTGCTCTAAATCTATGACCTAACTGGACATTCAACATTTGTGATGATTTGAGTGGAGTTCATTCCCTAAGTGGTTGTATGTTGGACGCTTGCTCCTAAGAGTGGTGATATTAGTACATGTTGGACCTTTAAGAGGTGGGACTTAGTAGAAGGTCATTAGGTCACTAGGGCACTGCCCTCAGAGGTAACTAGTACTGATCTGAGGCAGGAGGTCAATAGCAATGGAATGGGTTATTAAGAAGGAGAAAGATTTGCCCCTTTTGGTCTCCTTGGCTTCTTGTCTTACCATGTGATTATAGTTCTTGTTTCCCAATATGATTCCACTGCCTGTATTACCATATGATTCCACTTCCTGTCTCACCTTGTGATTCCGCTTCCTGTCTCACCTTGTGATTCCACTTCCTGTCTCACCTTTTGATTGCACTTCCTGTCTTACCATGTGATTGCACTTCCTGTCTCACCTTGTGATTCCACTTCCTGTCTCACCATGCGATTGCACTTCCTGTCTCACCTTGTGATTCCACTTCCTGTCTCACCTTTTGATTGCACTTCCTGTCTCGCCATGTGATTATACTTCCTGTCTCACCATGTGATTGCACTTCCTGTCTCACCTTGTGATTCCACTTCCTGTCTCACCTTTTGATTGCACTTCCTGTCTCGCCATGTGATTGCACTTCCTGTCTCACCTTGTGATTGTACTTTCTCTCTCACCATGACATGGCACTCACTGGCACCCTCACTATCTGCCAGGAGACCCTCACCAAGGACAAATCAGTGGGAACCACCCAATCTTGGAATTTCAGGCTCCAAAAGTATGGGTTAAACGAATGTTTCTTCATCAAGTACACAGCCTCAGTATCTTGTAGTAACAAATACAGATAGAGTTGTGATGCTACCCTATAGCACACTACCCTGTATTCTTAGGTACCAGATTTATCATGATATTCTTTATCCCCTTTTTCTGGGTTGTTGACTCCCTGAAGAGAGACCAGGTATCTTGTTTTAATATTTATAAGAGCAATAGGAGTGTTTGCAGGACCTTGTTAAATATGGAGGAAAAGCATTATTAAGCACCTCTTCTGCACCAGGGGACACTGTGGTTTACATTATAGCCCCCGTGACAATCCTTCCCTTTGTACAACAATGAAGAAACAATTCCCAGTCCAATTGCTTTGTGGTAAACCATCCCCCCTGCCTGAAGGACTCTGGTGACTCTGCTCAAGCCAGTCAGTGTCCCACATCCATTAAGGAGTCCTTGGATTATGGTTGGGCATGAGACCTACAGCAGACATTCAAATTGAAGGAAAAGATTTGCCTTTCCTTTTTTGGAGAAGAATTTAGGTTGGAGCCAAAGCTGTGGGCAACATATTAATGGAAGGATCTAGGCAGGGCCTTGATGTCACAGTTATTAACCAATCAACCAAGCTGAAGTCACTTGATGGAGGACGTCTTCCACTGGTTCCCCACGTCTACCCCTGACCTCCTGTCTTGTCCTCTGTCCTGGAGGCCTGGTCTGCATGGACTGAGTTGATGCTCTTTCTCGCCCTGTGCTTTCTGGCTGGCCTCAAACAACAGAGACCCTGGCGGGAGAGATGGGTGGGACGAGAACCTTCGGCGTATCGATTTTGATACCAGATCCTGTTTAGAAACGTTCTCACAAATGAGGCAATAAATCCTTTACCATTTAAACTGATTTGGGTTATGCCCTCAGTTCCTTACAGTGAACAGACCTGCCCAATACATTTTTTACTTCATATAAACCTTAGAAGGTCAGTAGTATTGCTGGCTCTTTTGTACTGTAAGGAAACCAAGGCCCGGGAGGTAGACTACATGGGACAAGGATCCAGGCTGGAGGGACTCTTGGCCTTGTAAGTTTAAAAACTAAATTTTTCTATTACCTACTCTGAGAGTACTACTCATTTCACTTTTAAAGGTTTACAAAATATCTCTTTAAATACTTTCTTACCCAAAGACCATAGTGAAACAACAGGCTCATTTCACCTTATATACAGGGTTTTGTTCCTAGATGTTATATTCCTTTATCATCTAATCACCCCAACAGGAAAAGATGCTGAGAGAACTATTACATACATGTGGAGGAACCAATTGGTCCTTTCTTAAAGGACATCCCTGGGATTCATCTTAAGTGAGTCAAAAAACTTTTTAGCTGGGCATGGTAGTGCATCCTTGTAATCCCAGTACCCTGGGAGGCTGAAGCGGGAGGATCCCGAAGCGAAGTTTATCTTGGACAACTTAGCAGCTTAGTGAGACCTTGTGCCAAAATGAAAAAAAGTAAAAATAAAAAAACTAAGAATGTAGCTCAATGCAAAGGCCCTAGCTTCGGTCCTTAGTACTAGAAAACACACGCACACGCAGACACACACACACACAAGCACACATATGCACACACACACATTTTTCATACAGAAACAATTTCAAATTTACAGGACAATTGCATGATTAATATATTTGTTTCCCAGAGTCTCTTATTATTTATTTTTGCCCCACTTTACCATCATACCACACATACATCTTTTTGTCTCTATCTCCACAGCTGTATCCTCAGAAGAGCATGTGTGCATGTGCGTGTGTGGAGTTCAGAGTAGATGAGAGTGCGTTGCACAGTTTACGTCTCTTGGTAGACACTTCAGTGTGCATCTCTGAGACAAAGACACAGTGTAGTCACCAGCTTCGGGAAATGTAACATGAACACTTTAACCTATAATTAGCATTTCCCTTTCCAGTGGCACAATAACGTTCTTTAGAGTGTTTCTACTTCCGTATGGAATCAACCTGAGGAGGACATAGTGTATTTGGTTTTACAGCTCTTTAATTTGACCTGGAACAGTTTGCCAGCTTTTGACTCACCTTCATTATACTGGCATTTTTTGAAACTTCCAGCCTTGGTACCCTTTTAAAAAACCTAAACTAAGATGCTCCTAACTTTTTCCTTCTTGTTATCTGATGATTAGGCTCAGCTTGTACGTGTCCTGCTAGAAGACAACTCTGTGAGACTCTGTCCCCCAGGCTCTGGGCAACTTCTCCATGGTATGGCAGAGAAGGCGGATTTTTAACACAGGAATCTGCCCCACTGCAGAGCACTGCTACCAGCCACCTCCCGGTGACTGATTCATCTGCCCTTCTGGGGAAGTTTAGTGAAGCTGTGATTTGCCATGGCTTTAATCGAAGAGAGGCTTCTTTCTCATGAGACCAAGTTGTGGGCCAGGGAGGTTACCATCAAAGGATTTCTATAGCTTCTGAATTGTTTTCAAATCCTTACCACTGGCCTCTCACAAGTCAATTAAATAACTCCTAAGGGAAAAACTTCAATGAATTTTTAAAGCCTCCTCTCTGTGACTGGAGCTTCTTTTAGGGCATCTTCCTTGTTCCTCTATGAAGGGACCGTCCACACTGACCATGCAGGCCTGGGGTAGTTTGTTTCAGAGAAGCAGGCCAATCGCTTTGTTCTCGGAATGGCTCTGGGAGAGGCAGCCGAGGGGCTGTGGAGTCACAGGCCTTGCCCAATGCTTGTCGGGGGCCCCACCAGCCTTAGCCTCTTGTCTCTCATCCAGGCTAGAGGTGCCTTGGGCCCATCTTCAGCATCTTCTACTTTGCCTTTCTCGGGGGATTTTTCCTGCTGCAGAAGAGAGCTGAAGAGAATATGTGTTGTTCAGGTTTTCAAAGTGAACCTCTCAGCTCCTGAGAAATCTGGGCACAACAGATGGATGCAAACAATAGATCCTCCAAACCAGTTTAGTTGTTGTTGAATCAAAATTCACCCCAGGTCTCAAAGACTGGGGAGGGAACAAAGCCGACTCCTTCCCTGTAATTACATTTTGTTGACTTGCCTGGTGTTATTTCCTTTTGTCACTTTGGTTCTACATCAAGTTCCTGGCGACAGTACTGGGCACTGTTGTGTGTGGTGGCGGTGGGTCAGGAGAGAGAAAGGCAAGCTTGTGGTCCCTGGATTTCACTGCAGGATATAAATCACACAGCTGAATCTGGCAGCTCTGATGAGGCCAAAATAAGCACATATAGTCACAGAGCAAAGCAATCAAATTTTGCGTTCAACGTAATAATTACGAAAGCTCTACAGGCATCATTTGTCTTGAGCTATCTGCTATCACAGGTCCCGGGGGCTTCCTTCAACTATAGGGAAGCCAGAAATGAACGGAAACAGGAAGCCAGGGTGCAGCGTAGGCTCAGCCATTAGTTTTCTTTTGTGCATGAGCAATTGTTATAAAGTTTAAATGCAACCCTTGATGTATCATTTGTCACCGCAAATTACCCCTTCGATGGTTTACAAAGTGCCAACTTTCCCGGGTACCTTCTGTGTTTTACAAGTGGTCTCATCAAACAATGATTATCCTTCAAGAAATTACCCAGAGTAGCTCGCTGCGTGACAAACATGTGGTCTGAGTTTCATGTAAATGCAGAACAAAGCATCCGAGTGTTTCTTTTCATTATCTGAGCCGTGTGGCTCCAGGAAAACATCAGATAGTTCATTATTCAAATGAGAATTTTTTTTTTTGCCTTTCATTTTTGGTTTTATTTCTGCATATCAGTGACATTTCAGCATGCAAGCTGCCTTCTCTAGAAGCACCATCTGCTTTGCTTTTCAACTGTGAAACCATCTGAGCGAATGAAATTTCTCCCCAGTGGAAATACATGCAGGGGGAGGGGAATGGTATTTTTAATTATATGCATGATTATGCATGAATATATACATATATATTCATGTGATATGTGTGTTTGTGTAGTTTTTCTTTTTTTCTTTTTAATATCAGTGCAAAGATGTCTAGTCAAGTAATCCGGTCTCAATAAAACAAGGAAGCAAAAGTCTGTACTTCAACTTTCTCCCATGTCTCTGTACCAACTGGATAGATATTCTTTCCATATGGGGATTTTGATCTGTTTATCCATTAGAATATTCCTGGCATGTAAAATAGTATCTCATATATAGTAGGTGCTAGTGTAAAAGTTGGTGATTGAAGCACTGTGAGTATGAATGTTCCTCCTGAGTAATTCCTGAATGGTGGGCTGGAACTTTACTAGTCAGAAATTACTCTTGCTGTGTGTAAATGACTTGATCATCTTTCTCACCAGGAAGTGATTGTGGTCTTCTTTTGTGGTAACACACACTCTGATAAGATGACAGCTTCTGTTGGGTCCACCTTCTATGACTTATATTACTAGATAACAAAGCAAAGGTTCCTTGAGTCCTTCTCTCTAGGGATATTTCAGTTGTCACTGGTGAGTGTACAGCTTGGACCCTGAGTTCAGGAATTTTGCTGCATGAATACACTGATTGTAGAAGTTGTTGAAACTTATTATCTATTGAGATCACTAGAATAGCTCAGGAGATTGGTGAAAAATCCACCTGCCAGGTACAAATTGAAATGGCACAGTACACCTGGTGTGGAACAATGGCTATAGATGCCTGAAATTTGGCAACTGGAAGTGGATTCTCTTATGTCAGACGAGATGTCAAATGATGCAGAAAGCAGGATCAGCTGGTCTTCAGGTTCTCACATGGGAGGGATCTGGTTTCACATTTGGGACCTGTTTAGTACACTCTTAGAATAGCTGAGAGCTGCAGAAGCTTTGATGTCTCTTGACGAGACACATAGAAAACAAAGAGAGAGTCTGAGGTAAGACAGGAGGTCACACAAGTCTGACAGCTTACTGATACGGGATAAATTTTTTAGGGACTGCTTCCATCAGAAATTTTAGGGATTCTCTATTCTCTAGAAAGTAGAATCCAAGCCTCTAAGCAAGGAGTGCAAATGCCTCGGCCACAGCTCATTTCTCAGAATGAAGTCTCTGTGCACCCACTGTGAGCTGAGAAGCACTCACCTCTCTCAGAACACTCATACTGTGGCTTTGTTCTGTGTGGCTCAGAGTGGGATGCCCTCACCTCAGATAGTCACGGTTTTAGGGAATTCCTTTTTGACATATTATATCTCAGGTATGGATAGTACCATCAAAGCGAATTTTATAGTAAAGAGATGGAAAGATACCTTGGCCCTCAAGGGAGGCTTGGCCGGAGACTGAGAGTTGAGAGATGTGTTAGTTAGCTTTCTCATTGTTGAGCGAATACCTGACGCCTGCCATTTAAAGCACAGCCTTAATTTGCTCACAGTTTCAGTCTATGGTCAGCTGGCTCCAAAACAGAGACATTGCAGTAGAAGGGGAAGGCTGAGCAAGGCTGCTCAGCTCAAGGGAGCTGGAAAGAGCAGGGAAGACTCGCAGAGCAGAATGGGCGATGAACCAAGTCTGGGACCCTCCCAGACATACCCAGAAGCAGACTTTACTACTTTTCCAGGAGGTCCCTCATCCAGTCAAGGTGAAATATCAGGATTAATGATCACACAAGGCTTTTCACTTCTGATTTCATGGGATACTATGGCAGAAACCAGGTTGCTTGAGATTAGTGCATAGAGCAAAGTAAGACAAGTACACCAGTGGTGGGAGCAGGCAGAAGAATTATTACCAGCGAAGACCTATTCTGGTCATCATGAGATTATGACCAGAATAGGAAGAAACTTACCAAAAATGGTGTGATGAATAATTAAGATAATACCAAATGCCACTGATATGAGAGAACTCTGTTTAAGCTATGTGCATAAATTGACTAATTCAACACCTTACAGAGTAAGTTTTGTTATCACATTTTTAAGATGAGGACCCTGGGAGAATGAGAAGTCAAACAACTTGTCAGCTAGCATGCGATGAGATTGAGAGTAAACTCTTCCAATTCCATAATCTCTACCCTTGTTTTCCTCTATAATATGTCAACAAATTCAGAGGGAGAAAGAGATGAGGGAGTGCCTCATGTGTACAGCTTTGCATGAGAGAAGTCAATGAAAACTATGAATGCAAGATGTCCACTGGATCTGATGACTAAGAGGATGCTGGTGACTTCTGCACAAGTCATTTCAGCGGAGTTGAAGCAGAGGAACTCCTTGGTGGCACATTTAGTCCATCTCTTTATTGACTAAAGCGCTTGGTTACAGAACATTTGAATGCATTTTCACAAAATAGTCATTTGTTAAATGTTGTGAATAGATGATTGAGCATGGAACTGAAGTTCACCACATTAACTTTAATTCTCTGTTTCACCTAGGCTGTGTGGAAACAGCCTGGGATGCAGATTCAAAGCCATCTAACTGGGGAAAGTAGCAAAATATAGCACTGGCATTTTTATTCCTCTGGGAAGCTGTGAGGAAACAGCCACACTGCTCTTCAGGTTGAGGAAAGGCAAAGCTTAGCGGTGAAGGCCTTGCTGTTGTGGATTCTGACTGTTTCCCAGAGATTTGACAGACTTTGTACTTGTACTGAAACTGGTAACTCAATTCAGCATTTCATGCTGGTCTTTTAGATGTCCTTTTGGATTCTGGTGGGAAAGAGGTGGTTTATAGGATGAGAAAAAAAGACCTTGTTCCCACCTTTAGGAAACTCTTCACAGGGCTACTCTGAGCCTCAGAGAGTGGAGGATTCTTTGCTTCCTGCAATTACCTCTGTTTCAGTCCTAGTCATTAAGGCTCTTCCTGATCTCTGTGGCAGCTGCCACTGAAAATGGTCTAAAATATTCTAACTACTTCAAACGGGAAGAGAGTTCCTGATCTGAGATTGCATATCCTCCCACACTGCCCCAATTACACTGGACAATTGTATGAAATTATTCTCATTGTAGTAGAAATTATTCTCATCTCTCTCTTTTAAACAATTCATATTGTTTAAAAGTCACTATCTAGTCAGAAGTGGTTTTTATTTTACTGCTTAAAAATATATGCAAGCTTACTCCTGATAATAGTTTGTCTTTTTAGGTATATAATTCAAATGCCCTTTACTAATTACAAAAGAGATATGAACTTTAAAGAAACATTGAAAAGAGCAAAATTTAAAAAGAAAACAGCATGAAAACCCTTCACTAGAAACACTTGTCTTTTACCAGGGTGTAAGTGGCATATTACTATAATTCCAGCACTTAGAAGGCATAGGCAGGCGATTTGCTATGAGTTCAAGGCCAGCCTAGGCTACATAGTGAGTTCAAGGGTATTACATACCCTGTCTTAAAAAGCAAAAAAGAAAAGAAAAGAAACACTTGCCTTTTTGAATAAATCACACATATTCCCATGTTTGTAGCAGCACAACTCCTAATTACTAAATTTTGGAAGCAGGCAAATATGTCCATCAACAGATGAAAGAACAAAGAAAACGTGGCACTATGACCCATGGAGAATGTCATGGTTTGTTCTAGAAGTACCCCAAAGTTTCATGCAATCATGGGTGTGGTGGGCTTTTCTGAGGTGACCGAATCCAGAGTTTGTTATTGTTTTATTGTCTAGGGCTGGGATTGGGTATGTGAGTGCTACACCTGCCTAGGACAGGTAACCTGCACACAATATAAGGGAGGAAAAGGTTTGCTTCTCCCTTTCATTCTGGCTGCTTTTGCTATCTTCCACCACCATGAACTGTTACCCTTTGCCCCATTAGCCTGCCTTGGGGACAGCTGATTATGGACTAAAACCTCTATAAACTGTGAGCAAAATAAACTTTTCTATCTTTAACTTTGGGTATTGGATATTTTGTCTTAGCAATGGGGGAAAAGTACCTAAGACAGAGGACTACTCTGCTATGAAGGAAGATAAACTTTAAATGAATTAGACACACAAATTTAAATATTTCATGATTTTTCTTATATGCAAAATGCAAAGTACAAATAAATTAAAACACAAAATAAGAGACAGATTGTAGGAAGACAAATCTTTTGCAAACAAGAAGGGGACCAAGAGTGGAGGGAGGGAAGAAGGGAAAGTAAAAGGAATTCCTATGCATACCATACATGTAGCCATGTCCTAATAAACATAAAATTGAAATTAAGAGTAAGTTCAAAGTCTAATTCTCACCTGGTTCAAAAAACAATTGGGTTTACTATATCATGTGCAGGATTTTCAGAACAACAAGGAGAAATCAGTCATACATGTCAGTGGTCACCAAGAAAGCTTGTATGTAATAAGGAAAAATAAAACAAAGAAAAAGTAGCAAAGAAAGAAAATCATGCCTTGACGGAGGTCACAGAATAAAGCAGACCAAAGCAAAGTGCCAGGGAAGGTCACAGTTTAAGGGAAGAGAGCACGCAGGCACTTTTGCAAGTCGATGGCCTAGGATGGATGAGCTTTCCTTCTGAAGATGTGGCCTTCATGCCTGAAATGGAGCATCGCCATCATTAATAACAACCAGTTGACCCTGAAAACTACACTGGGGGGTTGGCCAAATTGGAGGCAGGAGACTAAGCAGGAAAAGGGACTTTCCATAGAATCAGTGAAAAAAAAAAAGATGCTTTGTTAGCCTGGGGTTTCTTCTTTCTGCAGAGTGATGTTCCTCGGTAAGGATTTTCTTTTGTCGTTGCATTTCTCAGCAACGGAAATAGCACATGCTGGAGAGCCTGGAACCAGCTCATCACTGAATTGGCATTCAAAGGTACAATGAACAGGTACCAAAAGTGTTTGGTACATGGACCCTGTGGGGTGTGGAGAACAGTCTGGCTCTGGCTCAGTGAATTCAAGATTATCCTCAGTGTCTTCATCCACACAGCAGGACGTTTCCTGTTGTATATACCTTCATGAGGTAGAGGTAGAAGGCAATGATATCTTTGGTCACCTATTGCTAAGGCTGTAGTTCTGTGCCATAACAAGATGCAGATGAACAAGAGAAAAAGCCCAACATACTCTTCATCAAAGTTTTATAAGCAGGGGACCCTTTAGAGGAAGACCCAGTGACTCAGGGGAAACTGTTTTGTGCTTAGCTTTGAGGAAACATGGGCGGCTATGTAGAAATGTGATTGGACAAAAGAGCGTTATCTAATCATGAAGAAGTGAGAGGGAAACAGAGCAAGAACACTCCCTGGGATTCTTTTGGCTTCTCTGTGTAGTTTTCCTTCCTCCTAAGTACAGGGCAAGGCCATTTCTGGAATGAGGATCGCAAACTCTACCATCGGTCAGTCAGAGAACTTCCTTGTGGCCAGTTCCTGCACGGAAAGGGAAGGAAAGGTCCCAGCACAAGTTGCAGGTTCTCAGGCTGGCTTTGGGAGAAAGGGTTTGAGATGCTGTGACCCACCTTAGAGAGAAGAAGGGGCCTGGAGGAGGTCAGAAAGAGACTTAACTTTCGAGACCCGCCCAAAGTCCTTCAGTCCAAGTACTCAGAATTTGATGCACTACACCAGCTTCATTTTCTGAGTTCCGGCATTGGACTCTTTTCCTTAAGGGACATAGCCAAAGTTAAAAAATCAACAATCCCTCCCCACTTTTTGTACTGGAATCCTTGTGAGAATTGTTTTTTTATCATCTTTCATCAGTTTTTTGTCAGTTTGCGGTCTCATAAGTAATCCACAAACAGCCCACAAATAACCTGGACCCCAAATCTGCCTGAGACTCTCTGCTTTCTTTTCCATCCGCGCAGCAAGAGCTCTGTCAAAGATCGCATGTTTTGTTACTGATGTGCCAAATATCCCATCCCTTTATGTTCTGCAGGCTCTATCATCTCTCTTAGATCAAGACACACGTGGTGTGGAAGAGGAGAGAGAGGAGAGAGCTGCCGTGATCAGTGCTGGGTAACCGGAAGGGATGAAAAAGGAAAACATCAAGGGGAAAAGTCACAGCGCTCTGCTCTGTAGGAGACATGAAGCCCGGGGAATGATCTGAAAGAGCCCCAGAGTGAGTCTCCCTAGGAGTCTCTGTACTCCAGTGAAGAGATTAGGAATTGTAGGACAGGGAAAGCTTTCTACCCTTTCAAGGATGGATAATAAAGCCCATGGATTACACTGAAGGGACACAGATGACCAGGATTAAACCGTTCTGATTATACACACCGCAGAGGGGTTCCACAACACGGAGGAGTCACAGGGGTGACCGAACGTGGCTGTGTCTTGCGCTGAGGGGAGCCGGAGGAATGCGGAGAGGTGCTGTCCAGTCGCGAGGGGAGAAGACGGGGTGGCTGGGGAAAAAGGTGGTCTTGCTATGTGGAAGGAGATCACTGGGTAGTTCAAGGCTGTCCCAAGGCCCCTTCAGGGGACAGCCAGGGGCCTGTTGCGAAGTCCATGTGAACCCGGAGTCCATCTGTGGCCTCCTCTCCAGGGACACAGTTGTTCTTTTCCAGTTGATGAGCTTCCTGAGGAAGATACTCATGAAAACTGTGCCCCCTTTCAGAGGGTCTATCTCTACCCAGGCAGCCAACTGCAGAGAAACCTCTCCCTTTACCGAGGTAGGCAGGAGGAGGGCCGGGGGAGGACTTGGTTCTCCTTTAGGTGACAGCACCGGTGTGTTGTGGCTCATACATGGGCAGGTAGATGTCTAAGCTCCAACACAATACATCACCATCCACTGGGGTCTTTATTTTAAGAAAATACACAAGAAAGTCTCAGCACCAAGCACTCTGAATGGAGAAGTGTCATATCCCCACTACTCAGCTGCTCAGGGGCAAAATGTGTGCAGGACATATGAGCATGTTTCCAAATCGGAGGAAAAAGTGGCTAACATTTGGGAAGCACACACCAAGGGCAGGCAGGAAGTGTATTCACTTAGTATTATCTCATTTAATCTCACCACCGTTTACAAGCTGTGGTTACAATTTCTATTTTACAGATTTGAAAATTCAGGCATTGAAATTAAATAATGTGACCAAGTCACACAGCTAATAAACAGTAGAGTTGAGATTGTACTCCAGGTTACGTGACGGTACCTAGACCTGACAAAAGTAAGCAATCTTTCTACACTGAGGAGGAATTAGGAATTCATTGTAAAGGCTGCCACTTTTATTAAAAACTTGAACACATAATATTAATAAATATGAAGTAAGGTTCTATGTACCTCCTGAGGGTAAGGAGGGTAAGGACTTTGCACAGCTATTTTTCTATGAATGAATATCACAAGTTCCAAGAGATCTTTATTCCTGTTGTTTTTACATGTAAACCTCAAAAAACTAAAAATGGGAATTCCGTTTGACCCAGCTATGTCTCTTCAGGGTATCTTCTTGAAAGACTTAAAAACATCATGTTACAGTGTTCCATGCATACTCGCATTTACAGCAGAACAACTCACAATAGCTAAGTTGGGAAAATAGTCCATATGTCCCTCAGTGGATGAATAGACAAAGAAAATATGGTCTTTATACATAATGGAGTACTACTCTGCCATAAATAAGGATAAACTCAAGTCATTTGTAGGAAAATGGATGCACCTTGGGTCTGTAATGCTGCATGAAACTCGACATGGAAGATTAAGTATCACATGGCTTCTTTGACATGAGAAACTCAAAGCGTAAATAATTTAGAGAGCAAAATTTTAAGAGAGGTGACAGGGAGTAGGGAGGAAGATGTTTTGGAGGTGAGAAGAGAGTGTAGGGTGGAAAGCTGTTAGAGAGGGGCCTCTGAGTAGCAAGTAGGACGGTCCCATCTCGGGGGGCGTCTGTTTAGGTGAGGAAGGAGCCACTTGTACCCAGTCTGATCCTGGTGTCCTTCCCAAGAGCCAGGTGACCATCTAGGTGATGGTAGGGTACCGTGTGTACCCAGCCTGCCGCTCCATCACTCTGCCTGGGCGGGCTGCTCTCAGAACCAGCACCGAGATGCTACCAGCAAAAGCTGGGGAGGAATCCCAGGGAGCAAACAACTGTACAGAGCTGACTTTTCCAAGAAAGGAGAGCTGGTCTCTTGGACCACAGGTGCCTCTTGATAGCTTCATAGCTCCGGAGACTTTTTCTAAAGTGACTCTATCCCTGGTGGAAGGCTTCTCCTGAGCAGTGCTGATCTGGTCCCCCTTCCCCATGCCCTCCCTCACGAGAAGGGACAATGCCGCTGGCCCCAGGACTGGCTGATTAAATGCTCCATCGGCCAGGCAGGCCCCTGGAACTGCATGCAACACTTTATTGCCTTTCAGGGCAGTTGTTTCTCATTGTATAGATGCGCCTGAGTGGAGAAATAACCCAGAGCGCTGGTGCCAAAGGCTAATTCACCCTGGCTCGGGAAACGCCTGGGTTTTTGAACCCCCCGCAACATGAATTATACTGATAGGTTTGCATGTTTCTGGCTGACCACCAAGGCGCCCCTTCCAGCAGGATGGGAAAGTTGCCGGGTGAAGTTTTCTCACAGTTTACCACTGACTCCAAAGCGAAATTGCCACAGTGAATAATCACCCCCACCCACCCTTGCAGTCTTAATTGGATTGGCAGCATACATCATTACCAGGATGGCAGAGGAAGCCCATGACGAATGAAGGACAAGTTTCTTTGGCTATTTGTAGACAGCCTCAAAAAAATCTCCTGCTAAAAGCTCTGACCACCACAGAACTTCATTTGAGGAAAGGTGGCCTTTGCTTTGCTTCAGCTTCCTGGGCTTTCAAAACCCAGTGCTTTCAAGCCTCAGAGACAAGGATTTTTGGAAAGTGAATGTTTGCTGGCTAAAGGGGTTTCACTCTCTCTTTCAAATGCTTTTACTGAAGTTCAAAGCCTGTAAGTCTATCAATGGGTGACAAACCAATGTACTGCAACACTTCTCCAATTTGCAAGGATCTATATTTTTTGGTTTCTATTTCTTATTTCAGTTTTTAACTTTCTTTCAAGGGGAAAAAGAGCTTCCCAGTGAGAGACTTCCAAAGGGTAAATTATAAAGCTCTCCCACGAACATCAGGACTACACAGACTTCAGTGTAATTACCATCTTAGTAGGAAAATAGAGTATTTATTTTTTACCTTTTCACCAAACACTATGCACTCCTAGAAGTTCACCAAGGTCACTGGCAGAACCAAACCTCTACTTTATGGAAACTACCGAAGCTAATTATATATATATTTAAGAGCCTGCTGATTGCTAAGCAAAGGCTTCTTTACCAATTTAACAGACCAGCCATCAGAGAAGCCTCAGGTCAGTGTCAAATCCTTGTAAATAATGATGAGATTCTTATTTTCCTCTCCGGTTCCTCCTGACCAGATGGAAGCTGCAGAAATCTGGTGTTCCAAAAATAAGACCTCAGACAGGACTTGGCTCTCCCAGAAATGGATGAGCCAGATTCTTTCTGCAGGTATTACTCCTCCTAAGAATATGGTACACAGTTGAAATCTATGCAACTTTGTGTAGTCTCCTGTGGTATCACTTGGTAAGTTGGAGCTGTCACAGACTCTTACACACACACACACACACACACACAAATGGTCATATTGTTTGAAGTGGTATGAGAGAGCTGAATGTTCTTAAATAGCGAGGTCAAAATTCTACTTTGAACACCCTTTTCCTTGGTTTTCTTTTCCTGCCGCTGGTGCTTTTTACTAATAAGCAATCCACTCTTCCTTACATTTGTGTGTTAAAGAAACATGTTTGCAATTTTCATTTGCTTAGTTTGGCTTTTGCTTGTTAGTAGAATGTACTCAAGAATACTCAAGAATACTAAGGTCATTATTCAATCTATCCAGTCTCCAGAGCCAAACCAGAGATATGTGGCAACCTTTTGGATCTGCTTCAAATGAGAAGTGTTGAGGCCATTTCCAAGTCTCCTGTGTGGAGCCCAATGTGATCTGAGCTTTGCTGAGTTGACTGGTGGAGTGAGGTCTTGATAAGGAGGGAATTAGCTTTAGGGGGGAATAAGATGATGCCTCAGAGGTTGCACTAAGTTCTCAAAAATGTAAACTACCAAGGAATGCTGTCCCTCACATTTTGGATAAATGGTAGATCTGGGAGGAGCTGGTTCTGTTTGTTTGTTTGTTTGTTTTCCTCTGTTCCATAACAGTGCTTGGAAGAGTTAATGCATGTCCTTAAAATTTCTGTTTTAGTGCCAGGAAACACTGTCTTCTCTGAGAGGCTGTAGCTCAATATTTCTTCAGTGCCAAAACAATAGAATGTGAAAAGGCTTGTCAAGGAGAGGTCTGTCTCTGCTAAGGCGACAATGATAGTAATAATTATGACTAACATTTGTTTCATTTGTATGGAATTTTATAGTTTATAGAGTGCTTTCATATACATTATCTCACGGTATAACATAACCAAACCCTTGCATCATGCAGAATTAGCTGTTGCTTATGTCAAGGAGAACCGTGGATTATTGGAAGCTGTGGACCAGATGTTATGAATGATATAGAGCACTTCTTAGCAGGGCTTAGCATATAGACTAAAAAAGCACATAGTGAGAAGAACAGGTACCATAGCTCGCTTCGCTGAGTAAGACTCTAGGCAGGTTCAGGGTTAACAGAGGTGTGAAAACTCGCCCTGTGTCAGCTGTGGCTCGTGGCTCGATGCAGTGATGTGAGGGACCGTGTGGAGGCAGGGTCTGAGGAGAGATGCGAGGTGGGTATTACTGTGTGTCAACCATGAACAAGGACAAAAGCTCTTGTGCTCCGCCACTCTCCACTCAAGATTTATCAATTCATGGACAAATCCTTCTGTGGCATAAAAACTCCACTTTGTTCTAGATCCATCGATGTTATTCATCAGCTTTTTGGTGATCCATTGATCCATCCATTCATCTATCGCACTCTTGCACATAACCATGGTGCCATGTGTTCTGTTGGGCTAGTTGCTGACCTCATGAGGGCACACAACCTAAGGAATGGGGTCATGCTAAGCGTTCTGAGTAGTCACGGCTCATGCCAAGTGTTCTGACAGAAATCAAGAGCAGTGGCATAGGGACTTGAAACCTACTTTGGAAAGCAGGCATCTCCAGGCAGCTCTGGGAAGGAAGTCTTCAAGGTTGTCTTATGTCAAATGCAACACTCCTGTGATGAACTCTGGAATGATGCTTTTGAAAGTATCATGGAGAACAAGACCAGATGGCTCCAAGAAACAGTGAGGAGGAGGAAAAACAATAAACACAGAACTAAATGTCTTTAGACTAAGGCAAATAAGTGTGTGCGCTCAGAGGCAACTGAGCCTTTCAGTGTTAGAAACCTGCCATCTGTAAATGACTTCTTTAATCATAAAGAAAATTATCCTGCTTCTCACTCTGATTGGTATTTGATGCTGAAGCACTTTTGAAATACTGTATGTTGAATAAGCCTGTGCCAGTTTGAAATATATTTTGATCTTTCTTCTCTTTTTCTTCTTTCTTTCTTCTTGTGCTGGGGAATGAGCTCAGGACCTTCACACTGAGTGATCTCCCCAATCCTTTTTAATTTTTCTTTTTGAAACAAGATCTCTTTTAAGTTGCTAAGGTAAACAGGCTGGGCCCAAACTTGTAAACATCCTGCCTCAGCCTCTCAGAGTGCTATTTTATTATAAGTTTTAGCAAGATACTCTGTAATCATCAGACATCCTCACAGGTCCTGTGATGAATTTTAGTGCTAACATTTTAGGCCTTGTCTTCAACCCATTTCATGTAAGGCTGAAGTTAGCACAATGTCCCTTCTTTGTGGCAGCCAGCTAGCTCACCTCACGGTTCCAAGGAGTCAGTGCCATTGATTATTGACACACTTCTTGTTTTATCATAGTGATCTGAACTTTGGACATGTGTAAACAATAGAGGTTAAAAAATCTGAGTGTTACAATGGATATCTTGGGGAAGGATGGATCCTTGGCGTAAAGAGGAGTCTCCCATCCTGTGCTTGCAGCGACAGCACTCATGGAAAGTGGAATTCTTTCTGACTGAACCTGGAGACGGCTGCAGAACTTCTGTATTATAGGGTGCACCTTCCATGCCACCTGGCTAATGCTGTCTATCACACAGGGGTCAAGCCTGTTTGCTTTAGATATCTTAGTTGTCTGCCCTTGAAACAGTAATGTAAGAACCGGGAGCAACAGTTGAGGAGAGAGGAAGATGATGTCCTGGAACGGGGAGCCTGTTTCTCCTATTTCAGTCACCAACCTGGGGTAGAAGTTCCCTGCTAACCTTGGGGTAGAGTATGGCCATATGGAGGACTTTATGAAGAACACAGACCCTTTGGCTATGTTCAGAGAACATAGAAAATAACCAGTGATTGCTCTTCTGAGAAGAGTTTGCTTCTTTGAAGGAAGTAGCAGGCAGAATACTCACAGGATGGTAAGCTTCCTGGTGTTCCCGGAGTATATTCAGTCTGCTCTCCAGCTGCACCAGGGAAGAGTTTCCATGCCTTATTTCCTTCCAGAGCTCTTTGAAACTTTTGAGCTTATAGCCTGATTCTGGCAACTTTAGAGTGGTGACAATACAAGGATGATATCACAACCTCCAAATATGATGTAAGGGAAATATTACAACTGCAAACCTGTTAGAGGTCTGACCCACTGAGTCCCTGCTCTGTGAAATCAAAGAATGAATACTAAGAACAGCAGCGGCTGAGCGGATGAAGTATTTATTGAGGGAGTGAAAGCTTCTGCATGAGGGGAGCAAGGACCAAGGACCCCACTTCTTTGGGTAAGCTTTATAGAGCAAACCACATGGGTACAATGTGGTTTACAGTTACGATCAACAGGTAAGCTTATAAGCATAGTGGCATAGGTAATACTGCTCCAGGGGAGAAGCCAGTCAATAGCTGGTGGGCGTGGGAAGAACAAAGAACTTCTCAGGCAGACCCCGGCTCCCAGGTCTTCTTGCCTGCTGCAATGACTGATGCAGATTCAGACTTTGTCAGACCAGTATTATCACCTGTCTCCCCCCTGGGGAGTATGTAGGTCTTGTCCTTCTGTCCTTGTCTGGAGCTTCTCTGGCCACAATTGCTGTACGTTTTCACCTTCTGTCTTGACTCTCTCTCAAGGACCCAGCCCTATCTGATTGCCTGAAATATTCCTGCCCACCTCGGCTGGCTATAAGAACAGGAAGTGGAGAACCATCCGTGAAATTACTACATATTCGCTGACATTTATTCAGTACGACAGACATCTAAAGTCCCTTACTATGCTTCTTGAATGTATTGCCTGTAAATGTTAAATGATAGTTTTATCTCTTTTCCTCACAAAATGGGAGCAACACACACACACACACACACCGCAGAGGAGAGATGGAGAGAGAAGTGATCCTTATTTTATCTCAGAAAAACTTAAAATATTATTTGAATGTCTTCTGTAAATATTGGGACTGAAGGAAATAAAAAAAAAATAAAATGTAGAGACCATGCAATTTGCTCACATAAGATTTTTACTACTGAACCCTAAGTAAAGAATTAATATCTCTATATTAGCTGTTAATGTGATTATGTCTCTACATTCCATTCCATGTTAGTGATATTAATCCTGAAATAGAAATATCCCAAAGAGGGGTACAGTTTCCATCCAGGCTGTCCCAGGGACATTGGGGCCAGACAGACAATGCAAGCATTAACGGTCACAGTTCAGGCACTGAGGGGAACCTTTAATTCACTAATTCAAAGCTCAGGCAAACCAACTCAGCAGTCCAGAGATATTTCATGGCTCCCCTTTATTTAGCTGAAGTATAATTAAGGCAGAGTAATGTAAGTATAGGCAGCAGTAGAAGAAAACATCCTATTATTAAAGATTAGCTTTTTAGTTGGCTAATACTTAAACACTGCTTTGATATACAGGAGAAAAATATTTACTTGTATTTTCCTTCTTATTCTTTAGGCTTAACTAAAATTTAAGTAGCTCTAGTACTGTGAGGTAGGAGACACCTGAATAGTTTCCAAATAAAGGACAGAGGATGCCATTCTGAACTTTTTCCTTGGAAGACCACAGATATTTGTACCAGTCCGCTTCTAATTGTATGTACCATAATTCTATTTCCTACAACTCTGAATGAGAGCTCCATATTTCCCTGAATGCATTTGTTCAACTTTCTTTCCAAGAATATTATGACATTAACTTAATTACTGAGCTTTTTTTCTTTATATTTAACTGTAAAATACATGTTTGGGATTGCTTAATTGAATATTATTTCTAGTACTATAAGAAAAATAACCACTGTTGCTATTAAATATAACTAGCAAAGAGAATAGACTGCTGGGATTCGTCATATACAACATATAGTTAAGTTATTATGAAAGCAATCATTTATTATATGTGACCATATTTACATTTGCTGTAACTGTGTTTTCCAGAAGGATTATTTTGCAAAAGAATGGTGAAGGAGGCCAATAACCATTAATATCACACAGATAAGTGTCTTCTAGAGAGGCCAAGAAAGATGCCAGAAACATCACAGGCAAAATTTTCTAGGAATTGTGGATAACTGTGGACGCTGGGTTTCAGCCAATTTTTGACAGCACATAAATAATATGAGATATCCCAGAGGAACTTGGGAAAAGCTAAGATGAGTTTTTCCTCAGAGACACGATGGCCTAAAGCTGGATGCTGATTACAGTGTGGAAAAACGGCCTATGGTTTCTCCCAGGTCATTCAGTTCAGGAAGATCCTCCTCATTCCCAGTTTTGTACCTCAAAGAGTTACCATATGAGCTCCCAGAGTGAGGTGAAAATACGGCCCTGCCTTTTACACCATCAGGTAGCTTTTGCGTATTTCTGGAAAGGAGAGATAAAATGGTGTGAGTCTGGATGGAAAAGCAAGCTGAGATTTGCCCCACTCAAAAAGTATCGGGACAAAGTTGACAACTTTTATACTATGAATGTATGGACCATGTATGTGTCTGCTCAAATAGTAAGAAGCAAAGAATGGCCTCAGTCACTCAAACCCCTTTGTTAGGATAACCAGCTGAGGATTTTGCTGTTTGTGTGACTCGAAGTGTCCACATAAAATTGATGATGGAGAAAATAATGGGAAGTGGGTATTTTTTGGTATATCCTTATGGTACATAGTAATTGCCTTCATCTTGGGTAAATGGTACATATACGTATCTTTCCTGCTCTCTGCTCTCTACCCTCACTTCTTTCCATTTTCTCAAAGGCTACCTCCCTGGAGGTCTGAACAGGAGATTTAAGTGTTCCCCAAAGTTTGTGCATCAGAGCCATGGATCCTGAGCGATGGAGAAGATAAAGGGGGGAGGGATAAGAAAGTTAGATTGGTTAGTGCCGTAGACATTGGCGTGCTGCTGGGGAAACTATGACAGTCCCTACACTGAAACTGTGGTTTGTTTGAGGCAGCCATTCTTAAAAAGATTTGGTATGGGGCCTATGCTTCTTCCACACAAAAACTGCAACTGTCCTGAGATTAGCATTCTGCCATGTATCTTTCAGCAGGGGTAGTCAGGACGGGGCTTCCACGTCACAGATGATGAGACTGAGTCTTGTGATTAACTGCACACTTCAAGTCGGCAGTTACTTAGTGGTTTAGTGGGGCCTAAAATCTGGGCTCCCCATGTTCTGACCCTCACTGCGCTCCACTTGCGTTGCTCTGCTCATCTCCAGCTGGTTGTTCCACATCACTTATTTCTTTTTTCAGAAGCTTTTTCTAAAAACGGAGGTAAATTTCTAAAAGGTAAAATACAGAGTTTTTTTGGTGTATGATTTGTTTGAGTTTTGAAACCACCACCAGAGCTATCAGTTCCATTTATATCTTAAAAACACAAAGGGTTTAAAAACATGTGTTCTAGAAAGCATTAAGGTAATTTTAATTGTTTGAGATTAAAATTTGTTTGAATTGCCTTCAGCCTGGTGTGGCGGTGCACACCTGTAACCCTAGCCGCTCAGGAGGCTGAGGCAGGAGGAGCCCAAGTCTGGAAAAAAGAAATGACAAGTGAAACAGGCCAAGGTGAAGCCGTGTTAGGAGGATGGAGACGCCAGGGTGGGCTGTCATGGATCAGCAACTTCGCATGTCAAAAAGAGAAAGTAGGGGGAGGGGAGTCCTCCAGTCCTGGGGAAAGAAAGAAACACAAAACCTCTAAATTCAAGGAGTAGCATCTCTCAACCCAACCATGAGTTTTTTTTCACTTTCTCCTTTCTCATTCTTTCCAAGTTCCATTCCCGAGCCGGATCAGAAGGTCTCCTGCACTCTCTTTCTCCACCCCTGCCTTTCTGTGATACATAATATTCAGTGGCGAGCTAAAATCATCATATTTTAGTTAAATACCGGTCACTGGAAGCTCTTCGGAATCACTCAGCTTTGGGAATGGAACTGCTAATTTCAGCTTCATATCTTCAGTCCATTTATGCTGCTTGGTTATAGTTTGCAGTGAGTTCTGCCTTCTAGGTACCATGCCCTGCTTTGCATCACAGGCAAAATGGGCTTGCAGGGACCCCAGCAAAACCCACAGGCAGCAGCTGCCCTCTTCTTGTCCAGAGAAGAGAACAGCTGGGCGAGAGCCCGCCCTCACCCTCCTGCAGGCAGGGCTTTCTCTTCCCTTCACCCGCACACAGCCTCAGCCCTGACTTCGGCCTCACCTGTTTACGTGGAGAAGCAGCCACCTTTAGACATGCTGGGTAGAAATGAGACATAGATACTCCTCAGGAGGTGAGTGCGCCCGCTGTGTGGGCACTCACTCCTCGCCTGGCTGTAACATGAAAAGGAGCAGGAAGGAGAGAAAACATGAAGCCCCGGAGAAGAGCAACAATCGCCATGTGCATGTGAAATGAAAATGGGCTGCGTGTGTGGACTCTCTGTAGGGACTGCGCCAGGGTGAGAGGAAGCCGCTGGGCCCCTTCCAGCCCGGCAGATGGCCGAGCAAAGAAAACTCACCGTGGTGCAGACTGGCTGCTCCCCATGTGCGGCTGAGCTCCAGCCCTGTCCCTCCTGCCAGCTGGGGGCCACATGGAAGCCGCAGGCTGAGGGGGAGCCCGGGATTTAGCACCAGCACTCTCCTGCAGGACAGCTCGGTTTTAGGATAGCCGGGTGCACTGGAGCTCTCCAAATCTGCGGCTGGTCACAGTGCCAGTGGGACAGTCGACTACCATCGGCAGGTTTATCCTGCAGTGGAGAAGAGGGGACGGCGTCTTTTCTACTCATGACAAATGGCTAGGTCACAGCTAGCAAGAGAAAAGTAAGGTGAGCTCATGGGATTACATATCTCCTATGACTTTGGAGCCTGTGGGTTGGAAGGCTGAAAGATCCAGGGAAAATGGTCCATTTATATGCTTAGGTCTAACAAGGCAGGGTAGGTGTGTAGAAATGTGAGTGGACAGTGACTGAAACCCCAGCCCGATCTGTGCTTTCAGATCTTTCCTGGGCTCTCTGTGCACCATTCCTGCCTTCCATGCACAGGGAAGACCCTTTCTGGAATGGGGGTGTTACAGCCTACCAAGAAACAAGGTTGGTCTGAGAATTTCTTTCTGACCTACTCTTCCATAGATGAGGTGAAACCAGAACAGTAGTCTGAAGTGGCTTCATGGAAAGGGGGTTCAGGTTTCTACAGAGCATCTTGGATAGGAGGAATTCTTGTGTCTACGGTTGGCCTCAAGAGATAACAGGGTGAGTTTCGGGAGGGCAGAGAGAAACCGCATTTCCTAGTCGACTTCCGAGGCCTTTATCTCTGGGAACCCTTTCATGCACCTCAGTGATCTCATTTAATACTTGTAACAATTAGTTATGATACACATCAGACAAGCATTCCCATTTTTATGATTTTGCAAACAGGCTTTCAGAGGCTAAGTCACTTATTTAAACTCTAGACTTATGAAGCAGCAAAAAATAGGACTGGAACCCAAGTCTGACTGACTTCAAATCATGAGGAAGAAAAGACAGCTCTTGCTCAGGAAGGATTTTGTAAGTAGCCCTGGAAGGAAGCTGATTTTTGGCTCCAAGAAGGGTAATGAATAACTTGTTCTTGTCTTTAAGGTGGTCAGTACTTAAGTCTTGTGGTATAGCACAAGGAGTTCTCCCTGTTTTTGTAGAATACTAGTGTTATGAACATAATTTACTCGTCAAATGGTAATGACTAACCTTTTTGTAACTAGGCAAGTAAATCAGTGAATTAGTCTATACGTAAGAATAAACTTGAAAAGTTTATATGGAAAATTCATCCCTCATCCCGTTCCCAACACTCAGGGAGAGGTGCTTTAAGTTACCCTGTTCATTCCCTCCACATTAATGAGGATAAACCCTGTGAGAGTTTATCCTCATTATCCTCACCCTTTGAGGATAAACCTGCAGTGAGGAACAAGGAAGTTGTTCCACGTTGCCTCCCTGGGGTGAGCTTCAGGTCTCTGGGACACACAGAAGACTTGGCAATTTCTCAGCTCTCTCAACAGACCTTCTGGGGACTCTTACTCTTCTTACAGCACCACGGGCCATTAGGCATATTTATTTTAAAGATTTCATGTGGGAAACAGATTTCTAATTCCTCTCCTAACGGGTACCTTTTCAAATGTAGAAACTATCCCATCACCTAGTAATAAACAACAACAACAAAAACCCTGCAGGAACACTGGGCTTCTTATAGACGTACATGCTTGGCAAGCAGCTAAAAGAAAGTATACAAAAGAGAACTGGAAGGTAATAAAAGGCAGAATTTCCCTTAGATATATGTTTTCTGGGAATTTACATGTGCTATTGTTTAATGTATCCTTTCGGATATGGTGAAATAGACATAACAGTCACATTTGGAATGAACACAAAGCTTCATTTATGTGCCCCACAGATGGGAGTAAGATGAATTTTCAAGAAATCTTAAGGAAAGTGCTTTAATTAATTTTAATTTTGCCTTTTGCCTCTCAGTATAATGTGGGAACACCCATACCACATGGAAAATACATTAAAAAAATTCACTTATAGGCAAAGTTCATGGCATTAGTGTTCATGTTAAGAATTTGATTCTTTATTGACATGTGTGCCTTGGTAAATATTGGGGCCCAGCTAAAAACCTGGCTTTCTTACTGATTCACAGCTAAGTCTTTGATGCTAATGTAACAAATGGAACAGGAAAAGTTAGACTGTTGCGACTAATCTCAGCTGTCAACTTGAGTGGATTAAAAGACTTCTGCAGGGTTGATTGAATCATAACCACACTATACTTATCAGTGGATTAATCTACCAATGGACATAGCTGAAGGTGCTCTTAGAAGGCGGGGCTGGTGAGAGAAAGTGGGGCACCACAGGCATGACATTGGAGGCTGTGCTTTTCCCCCTGGTCTTCCCCTGTGTGCTGCTTCCTGCCGCCATGTTTCTGCCTTGGTGCCAGCCCGCCATGGACTGAGACCTCTGAAACCATGAGCCACCACTACACCTTTAAATTGGGAGTTTCAGGCTTTTTTCCCTAGCAATAGGAAGCTGATCAATACACTAAGCTACTTATTTTGAGTTGATTTCTATGTGATCTGATGAGATAATTTATACAAAAATACTCTGAAAACTATAAGACATTTTATAAAGAACAGTTTACTCAACCCAGATGAATGATGGAATCATAATACTAAGGGAAAAAAGCAGAGAACAGCAAATTTGATTTAGTATCATGTCATTTTGATAAAGCTCAAAAGCAAACTAAAATTCAATTGTTTAGGCCATTTACATATGTGGTAAAGTTTATAGCATACAGAAAATGATATGCACAAAATTCTGCATAGCTCTTTTTTCTCTTGGGGAGAAAAGAAAATAAGCACAAGAATGTGTAGGTAGACTCACCTTCTAGCATTTGGGTAAGTTGCAGGTTTGTGAGCATTCATTACATTGTCATATTCTGTATTTTTGGCAGGGTTGCGTGTATTCATTACATTTTTATCCTCTCACAGTTAAATTACCTATCTTTTATAGTTATCAAAATTACATTAAGAAGAAAATGAGCTTATTGCAGGTGGTGCTGTTCAGTAATAAGATAATTTAAAGTCTAATTTTGTCTGAGTCAGTAATGATACTCCCGGGTTTATCTGTTTTTATAATTGTTTCCTTCCTGATTTCCCTTCCTCCTCCTTTTCTTTTTGCTCCCTGGTTTTGCACCTTCAGACCTGCTCTGAACATTCAGAAACAGCAGAAGCAGGTAGTCTAGAAGTATGAACTGGCACGCAGGGATGGACACTTTGGAGCCTGGCTTGGTCACTCCCTCTCTGGGTTGGAAGGATTGTCACTAAATGACTCATTGTGTTGACTTTCTCCTGCTTAAAGTGAGTGAGTAGAAGTCAAATTTACTTCACAGGGCTTTTGTGGCTTCAAATGAGTTTATGCTTGTAAAATGCCACATGGCAGTATTAAATCAGGGAGAGCTTGTGCTGGCAATGAAGGTAAAAGGCTGACAGAGATGTGATTTCAGTCTGGGCAGCTCATTGCCAATACACTTCAGAAACCCAGGTTGGCTGCTACCACAGCGTGGCATTATATAAGCAACAGAATTTGAACAAACAAACAAATGTTTCTCTGTAAACACACAGGGAGAAAATGATGTGAGCCTGTTATCAGCTTTGGACCAGGCTCTTGGTCCTGTAATAATCCTGTGTGCGCTCTCTTCCTTGTTGAGATAACTGGAAGATTCTACAGGTGACCCCACGACATAAACTACTCAGTTTATCTAGATTGGACTACTCAGTAATTGCTTTGATAAGCTCTTAACAAAATATCAGACCGATAAAGTTCATAGACAGTGAAGGAGTACCCAACTGTGATTTTCTTCTTGTTCTGGGAACTTTAATAAACTGTGACCTTCACAACTAAGTAGCAGACTGTGTAAACCCAAGACAAACTCTGGACTAAAGCTTAGAATTCACTCTCTCTCATTTCAACCATGGGATGAAATTTTGCTTGCAAGAATTAATTATTCACATATTTACTGAGTCTCAAAAGGTCAGCATGCACCTTTGGTTCACTGTGGTGGTAAAAGTACTTTTTGGTTTTTTTGCGGGGAAGAAAACCTTATTTGACTGACCCAGTAACTCTCAAATTCTTCATGAAAAGTTATGACTTTTATCTAATTTGTGATATCACAACTTAGTGCAAGAGGTAGTTTCTCTTATTTTATTTTCTTAAAGAAATCCAAGTTATGATGAAGCTGTCATAAAATGAGAAACTAGCCAGCAGAGAGTTATGATGGTTACAATAACCAGAAGTCTTGAGAGCAGATATGCGAGCATGTGGTGTGGAGTGGAAACCAGATGAAAGGTTATTATGAATGTCAATCTAGCAGCAGGAGGAAGAAAATTAAGAGAAGGGTGAGAACATAACAAGAAGGATACATTAGGAGGCAAATGCATAGATGAATAAGCAGACATGAAAGAGCCCTTGTGTCTGTCCCCTGCCCCTGTCTCTGTGGAGGGGATGGCTGGTGAGAGGGCGGAGAACAAACCTGGCCCCACCCCAGACGGGGGCACAGCTCTGGGCCTCCCACTCTGCCTCCTGTGTAAAACAGGCCACTTCCTGATGTGATCCAGTTTAGGAGGGAAGAAATAGAGAACCTGACAGCTCATCCCAAACTGGAAGGTGATTTTTGGTTTTGTCTTTGTTCCACGTCACTGAAAAGGAGAACCCTGGTCTACTGGCCCTAGAATACCACACACATAATTTTACAAGGTCCAGCTTCTGAAGACTATGTCAGCAGTGTCGTCTCACAGAATGCCACACAGGGCAGCGGTGGCATCTCATCACGCATCCAAGAAGAGAGGCTTGTACATTGATGGAAGGAATGTAGACTGGTACAACCACCATGGAAACCAGTTTGGCGCTTCCACGGTAAAAAAAATAAAAAAATACAGAAATTCCATTTGTCCCAGTTATTCCCTTTCTAGGCATCTTCCCAAAAGATGTAAAGACATCCTACTACAGTGCCTTTATAGCAGCACAATTCGTAAGAGATAAATCTTGGAAGCAGCCAATGTGCCCAGTAACAGGTGAATGGATAAAGAAAGTGTGGTATTTACACACAGTGGAATATTACACTGCTATTGAGAAAGATAAATTAGATCATTTGTAGGAAAAGGGATGTACCTTGAGACTATAATAGTAAATGAAATAAATTAGACCCCAAAGTTTAAACATCACATGGTTTCCCTTTATCAGAAACCCAAAGTATAAAAACATCAAAGAGCAAAATAAAAGATACAAAATAGGAGACAAGGAGATAGATCTTGTGCAAATGGGAAGAGGACCAAGAGATGGAGGTGGGGAGAGGTAAAAAAAAAAAAAAACGTATTGCGTTCGTGTACCAGCTTTCCACAGCGAATAGGTGTAAGGGTAAATGCTGCAAGTGTACACTATTAAAAATTAAGAAAAAAATTAAGAAGTGAAAAAAACCAAAAACAAGCAAGAAAGCAAACAAACAAAAGCCGAGGAATCTAGATCTTTCTTGTTTGGTTCTAACATCAAACAGGTGGGAATTCTAGAGATTTTTGACTGGAATTTATTTCACAGGTTCTACCAAGCACCTTTGGTTTCTCTCTATTATTTCTTCAGCAAAGATACAAATAATATCCCCACAGAGCAGGACTGTTTGCAGGTTCTGGGGAAGGTGGCCTTCCCACTCCAGGCACCCTGACTCTATTGCCGCCCTCAAAGACACTGTCACCAGGCTCTGCGGACAACAGAAGGCCCCTGTGCAGAGCTGCAGGCATGAGCTCCCTCTGAGCGCGCTTCCACAGTTCCTTCACAGCGGTGACCCTGCTTGGTGCCAAGCGCTGACAGGATACAGCTGGCCACAAGTGTGAAAGGAAACTCCTCAGAATCTAAGAGAGGCCACTGGTCACCCTTTCTAGGACGACACTAATCAGACAAAACAAAGACACAAAATAGGATTGCAAAACCACTCTGCGTATTTAAAATATCTTTTTTCTTAAAAAAGAATTCATTGGACCAACAAGGAAGGGCTTGTTTTCCAGCCCCTTAGGGCCTTTGGTATTTGGACGCGGCAATCACCAAAGTGTCTGTTTCCTACAGTCTAATTTCAAATGTAATGCTTAAAGAGAAGCGAAATGTTTCATTTGGGCTCTTTAAAATGTTTTACAAGGGATCATTTATGTGTTCAGGGCATCTAAGAACTCAGTCATCCCAGTGAGTGAAGTCAATGTTTAAAAAAGTCTTCCTTTCCAGGTGGCAACGAGGATTTTCGAAAGTCAATCAAAGGCACAAACAGCTAATCTTCGCTGTGTGTGCTACAAGCAGAAGCTAGAATAGGGCTGGAATTTTTTTTCTTTCTAAGAGTAGGTAAAGATAATCCTTTGCTAAGAGCCCAGCCGATGTCACGTGCTGTTTCACAGCACAGAGGCTGCACCCCCAGTTCCTGGGATGGAGAATTGTGCTCACAGTGGCTTCCGCTGTTTACTTTCTTTCTTTTTTTTTTTTTCCGTTTTTTCTTTCCCCCCCCCCCCCCACTGTTTACTCTCTTGTAGATAATTTTGGAGTATCAGCGACACCCTATCCCCGCACCACTGACCCAGAAGACACCACCATTCTCCTCTTGGGGTGATGAACTGTTTTCCACATGTTGGCAACTATGGCAAATAATACAGCAAAACGCTACTTAGCAGCACGTAGAGTTAGCACATTTTAACCACTTTCAGTGTAGTTCTTGTTTTCATTTCAGAGAGAAACTGTCCCATACTTGTCTTCTGGAGTTTGTCTGAGATCTTGTCCTTTTCTACGCCTTCTGCTTCCGTTTGTGTCCCTCAAACTCAGATGTTGGAGACTTAACCCCCACACGACAGCACTGGAGAGACAGGGCCTTCCATGGTGATCAGGTCATGGATTCTCTGCCTTTATGGGGTTACGAGTGGGTTATTATTGTGGGACTGGGCTCCTGATTAAAGGAGGAGCTCACCCCCCCACACACCTTTCAGCAGGCCCCTTGAAGGGGAGGACAGTGCGGCAAAGGGGACTTTGCCATTTCCCCCAGCTCTTTGAAAAGGTCCTAATCCTATTCAGGAAGCCAGAGCCCTTGGGGTTTCTCACTTTCCCACATGCCCTGTCCCTTAATACTATGGCATTGGGGATTGAGTGTCAACAAGACTTTTGGAGGGACATTCAAACCGCGGCAGTATCCTAGGGCATTGCATAACAATTTCTAAGAGTGTCTCATATGTAACACTGTATATATTTTCTGTACTAAATTTTCTTGATGCTTAGCTTTTATAGCTTCACCAGCCAGTTTTAGCAATGGTTAGGGGACTTAGCTGAGAACAGCCTTTCATATGCAAAGTGACCAATGTAAAGCTCCTAAACAAAACCACTTCCTGGCCCCTCGGGCCCCAGGAGACAGCAGCCCTCTACTCTATTTCCCTGGGGCCAACACAGTACCCAGCCCTAAACTGTCCACCTCTGTCTAACCCTTGGGAAACCCTCAACAGGTTGACAGGGAAGCACTGAGTTCTCTCCTTTTTTCTGCCTCCTGACCCAACCTGATGTTTCTCTGTATTAGCCCTGGATGTGTAGAAATGGAAGTAATGGAAGTTCCGTTTTGATGGCATTAGCCTGTCTCATTATCACTCAGTCACTGGATGAAATTCTACAGGTGTATTTTGTACTATTTTGTACTTCTGTTGGTTTGCACGATGTCAGCAATTACTGCTAAGGCTAGTTAGTTCAGTAAGGCCTGCAAAATGGTGACATTCTACTTCAGTTCTTTTTCATCATTTGTGTACTGGAAATCTTTTACAAAGAGTAATTAGAACTAGGAGTCTTTTTTAAAGAGAAATTATTATCATGTATTTAAGTCCCTTGATAAATAATTTTCATAGGAAAACCAAAATAGACATTGATGTATTCCCTAGTTACCAAAGTGAGCTGTTTCTCTAGCAGCCATTCGATGTGATGAACTAGGTTTGCCAGGGTGGTTATGTCTGTGCAGTGGTGATTATGATTGTGATCTCACATATCCAAACAGATGTGTGTGCTTTTCACTGATGTTTGCATCCTCTCTGGACAGTGTGAATGTCTGTAAGTTTATTTCTAAAGCCTTTTGTCTTGACCTTAATTATTTTGAGAGCTTCCTTGCTTCAGGGAATGACCAATGTTTCTGACAATCTTTAAATTTGTTACTCAGGTTTGAAGTCAGCTATTTTGCAAAGAATCCTGGTTCATTGTAATAGGAAATAGTATTTAGAGAGCATAATATGGGCATGAGGAATTCATAGGTGTGGATATGGGACATGGATATCTCTTCATTCTTGTTTCTGCACCTTAGCATCTTAAAGTCATGAAAGTTTTAGGATGAGTTCTTCTCTCTTTTTCTTCTTAAAGATTCTTTTGAACTGAGTTAACCTTTTTTTGTGTTACACGTAAATTTGAAGATAAGATTATATCATAAAATACTGACTTTTGAAAGAACTTTACTGAATTTAAATTTAGAATAATTGACATTCCTGTTGCTGTTTTTTTCCTATTCACAGATATTGCACAATATTCTTCATACTTAGATATTTTTATTTTTCATCAAAACATTTTATAATCTGTGTAAAGTTTTAGCTCCCATTTTCTTGGATGTATATGTTTGTGTCTGTTGTGAATCTTTTCTGTTACACATACGTATGACATAGTGATACTTCAGGTGTTGACTTCAGCCTCCAACTACTACTTGAACAGCAAAGTTTGAAAAACTGTTCAGTGTTCCTAACTTTGCTCACTAGTCAAACTGCACGTGTGAAATGAATAATCCTGCATGGGCCCAGAGTGAGTAGCGAATCACATCTCTCTGCAGACACAAAGGTGTAACAGTTCAGCCCAAGCCCAGACCTGCCACACACTATATGGTGCTTGTGTTAGTGCAGCAAAGGATCCATCATTGTGCTTTTCCTTTGCACTTTATTTTTATGAGATATCACAACTATGGCTCCAAAGAAAGTTAGTGATGACAGCAGTAAAGCTAAGGAAAGCTGCAAGAACCAGCATAGAGTTAAGGAATGAAATCACACAAAATCCGTTAAAGTCCTGGAAAAAGGAGTTTATAATTGTAATGTTTAGACCTCTGGTTCAATTATTTGTTTTTACATTATCTCTTATGGGAAAAATATGTTCAGTACTCAAATTTTTTCAATGTTCCAGCACAAATTTGGAATGAACTGAGTTCAACGATAGAGGTATCACTGTAAAACTTTATTAAAATAAATGCACTTCAGAGAAAATTAAAATCTGCTAATGTTCTGCTAATATATGTATACAAAGAGCAAGAGAAAGTTTGGTCAGATCAACATTTCTTGAGCTAACAAAGCAGAATTTTCTTTCTTTCTTTCTTTCTTTCTTTCTTTCTTTCTTTCTTTCTCTCTTTCTTTCCTCCCTTCTCTTTTCTTTTCTTATTTTTTTTTAATTGGACTGGCCAGTCTGTGAAAAAATGACTGAGGAGTCATAGTGCTTCACAGAAAATGACACATTGATGGCAAAGGAATGAAATAGAATTGTGCAGAAAGCGTAGTGCATCTCTTGTGTTTCTACCTTCAGTAGAGCTAAGATGCCAAGCAGTGTTTCTTCTCTGTATGGACTAGAAGGACAGCAGAGAGTGACGGATGTCAGAGAGATCGCCAGGCTTGCCAGGCCCTTGCACATCTGGGGCAGGAGACCCTGCTCTGCTCAGGTGGAGAGCGCTCCTCATGCAGAACTGGGAGCCAGGTGCGCACAGTTGCTCGAAGGAGGCAGGAAACTGATTTGTGTGAACTCTCTTGAGTTGTGAGTTTGGGGCAACCAACTCAAACATGTTAGTGATATTGTATATGGTGCAACTACAGGCTGTTTATGGTCTCGGAACCACATGAACCCTCTAGCAGAGCTTTCCCAGTATGATAATTTTAAGTAGTTATTTGGCTAATGGGAGTAGTCCAGTCAATAGAGACAAGGGAAGCGAATGTGAGGGTCGTCCCACCTCTCCCCTCGAGAGCATGTCTGACACTCTCCAGGTGGCCATGTGTCCTTCCCTCTGCGGATCCTGCCCTTACTAAGGCTGAGAGTGTGCTGCTTTCCCCTAAGTTGTGTTGCAGTAGAAAGAAGGTCGACCAGATGAGTGGAGAAGCTCCTTTTTACCATGTAGGTGAAGAAGCTAAGTCCTATAAGTGAGTAACTTGTTCCAGGGTACATTTTGAATTAATGGGACCTGCTTATTCTCAAGCTTCCTTATCAGTTTTCGAGTTTTATGTTGTAGGGCACTGCTAGCTGCAGTCAGGAGAATGCATGAACATCCACATCCCAAGGAAATGATAGGTTTCTTCCCTATGTATAATTAGGGTTTAATTAAATTTAATTATTTATAATTACCCAAGTAGAGACTGAGTATACCATATTCTCTTCAACATACTTGAGTACAAATTTGAAAGGTTGGTGAAGTCAGTAATTGAATAAGTATGCGGACTCTGCGAGCGCAGTAATTACTCTGTAATTTCCAATGCTGTTGATGGGGTTTGCATAAGAGATTGCTCCTTCGGCAGAGATGCTGAAGTTTTAAATAGTCAGCAGAAAGAGTAGGAGAAAGCGAGCTTCTCTGTAACCAAAAAGTAATTAAATGCCAGCTGATTTCTTGGTGATTTCATGCAAGTTATTATAATAGTGCATGGTATCATTTATTGAGTACTACCATACATCATTAGGGACACTATATACTTTGCCAGCTATCTTACTCAATCTTTTTAATAAGCCCATTAGATGCCAGTATTGCTATTTTATAGATGGGGAGGTTTAAGTGATTAAGTAACCTTAGATTTAACCCGAGGCTTCTGTCTTCTGAGCTTCTGCTATTAATCTCTGTACTGTACAGTCTAACTAAATAGATTCTCCAAATTATACCACCCTCATCTAAAATGCCAACAAAGGTTGCTGACACAGCACAGCTTTTAGAGGAATAAAGAGTTTACCAGAAGAGTTTATTCTTCATTCCACATTTTCCTTGGAAGTTCTGAGACTTGATTTCCTCAGAGCAACAACTGATTCTGGCATTGCTCAAGCTTTTGGCTTGGATTTCTTTCTCAGCACATAACTAGGAGAGGTAACTTGAAGTCAAGCCCTTACAAAGGAAGCAAAAAGACTCAAGAAAGTAGTACTGTCAAAAGGAATACACCATAGGAGAAATTTTGTGAGCATTAGTGTGCAGATTATCTGACAATGTGTCATAAATTTAGATCCTAATTAAACACATTAATGTGGAATTGTTGCCTGTAAAATGCAAACATCTTGCAGATACTTCAAAATCTCAAACTTAGTCCTATTGCTTAATAAGAAAGAGCTGTTGTATGTCGAACAGAATAATGTAGCATTTATAAGAAATTATATCTTTGGCTTTCTCTAAGGAAGTACAATTAATCTGTGTGTAATTAGGTATGGGATGAAAATGATTTCCTGTCTTCTGAGATTTTACATAGGAGTTTAGGTAAGGGTAATTTGTTGTAGTTTACTTTTCTAGACCATAGAGCAGATTGTTAGGTTAGGATCAAGCTACAAACTCCTCAACATACTGACTTCTTTAAACTTTGCATATTCACTAGTATTTGGCCCCTCTGTTTTGAAGGATAGGCAACTTTAGTGGCTTCTTCATGAAAAGTCATAACTTTTGGCTTCAGTGTTTAAAAACTAAATGCATTTGGGTGCTCTGCACAGTGGTATTTACTTTCAAGCTTGCAAAGCCCCAATTCTAGATTATATAAATTCTAGCTCTTCCATTCATTTGCACATTAGGGTGAGCACTAAATGACATGGCATTGAAAGGTGAGTAATTACAGTTCTTATTGTGTACATGAAATAATACAACTCTAATTTCTACTCCTAGTAGAGCTTGGAAGTCCATGATTGGGTGACCCCATCGATTTATCCTGGGGTGCAGGTCTAATGGGGAATCCCATAATGGCAGAAGTAAGTGCACATGAAAGAGATTGCATGGTGTGACAGAAAATCAGTGAGCAAGGGGCCAGCTTTGCTCTGTTGTAAGAAGCCATTCACTTGAGAAGCGACTCCATGAAGTTCGCTTCTACTCCTCCCAGGTGTGATACCCTCAGTGATCCAGGCTCCCCTCCCTAGGGTATACCCCCTCCAACATCACCACTCCGAGAAGCAAGCTCCCAACACTTTAGGCCTTTGGTGTGCACCCAGACAGCAGCACACCATTGCAGCGAGATTCGGTCACATGAGCCGCACCTGACTAGATCGCACACGTCATATCTGCTGCAGCTGCAAAAGAAGACGGTGACTATTGTCATATACTGTAACAACAAAGATACTTTAATTAAAACTGCAAGTGAAAGCATGCTTAGATTGTGTTTGCTGTATTTCTTGTCTAGATATTTTCTTCTCTTTTCAATTTAAGCAATTATTTCCAGAAAAATATTTCCATCTAAAAGTAATCTATTCTCAGTTCTGAATTTTGTATGGGTATGATTTGCTCAGAACCGCTTAGACAGTATAAAAATTTAAAAAATAAATGTTGCATATTCTATGAACTTTCAAGTGGTCTGTAGTGTACCAGTGTACCAGTCAGTTATCAGTGGGTGACTGGGGTAAACACAACCCCATTTATGCTGCATTAGCAGCTCATTTGATTTAGTCTGCCATGGGTTGGGTGATTGCAAACACAGACAGTAGATCTGAGTTTGAATCTAAGATCTGTCACTTAGGAAGGGTGTGATTCTGGACATGCTATGTAACATCTCTTGTGTTAGTTTCCTATTGCTGCTGTAACTAAGTGTAAAAAGCTTAGGGACATAAAACAACACAGACTGATTAGCTTACTATTGGGTAAGCCAGAATCTCTGAAAGAAGATTCTAGTTTGCAAGGCTGTGTTCCACTGGAGGATGTAGGAGAGAATCTGTCCCCTTTCTTTCCCAGATTCTAAAAACCACATGCTTTCTTTGGCTTTTGGCCCCATCTCTGAGCTCCTGAGTCAGCAGCGAATGGTTAGGTCCTTCTCTGGCTTCTTTACTTGGGTGTTACTCCTCTATGTCTCCCTACGTCCCTCTGATTAGGATACCTCTGGTTACATCTGGCCCATGTGCCTCACCTGATATGATCCACCTTGAGACTCTTAACTAGTCAGAACTGCAAAGTGTAAGATAAAGTATTTATAGTTCTGGGAATTTGACCATTAACATCTTTTGGGGTCTACTGCACCCTACACCAGGAGGACAAGAATAGTACTGCCTACCATATAGGATTATTATAGTAATCAAACGAGACAAAGAGTATGCAGTTCTTGGTATATGGAGTGTGCACAAGATAGTTTTATCATGTTGGGTAGAATTACTGTTATTGCGTCTATTTAGAGATTAAATGTGGTTTAAGGAGACATGTCTGGGTGTCGTGTTGACAAGGGGTGAGACATGATGGTGAACTTGATTGTCTTGGGAGCCACCCAAGAGACTGGTGAAGCGCATCCCTCAGCGTGTCTGGCTGGGTTAGGGAAATGTGGCTTGCTAGGCTCTCTGATTCCCAGCCCCTTTCTCTGGCGCTCTTCCCTGGCTCTGCTTCCTGCTTGCTATGAACCAAGCATCTCTGCTTTGCCATGCCTTTCATCACAGTGTATCTGCCTCGGAGCCAGATGCCCATGGACTAAATCCCCTGAAACCATGAGCCAAATTAAACCTTTCTTCATTTAGAGTGTAGCTGTTGTGTCCCAGTGACTGAACAGGTGACTGACACAATCAGCTTGAGTTAATCAGATTCTACTAGCTTGATTATGACATCTTGATTTCTGTTTCTTTAAAATTTTATCAGGTTCAGATTTTGCTTTCTTTCTTCTTATCCTTTTGAATCATGCTGCAAATTTAAATCCTCTGGCTTTGTGCCAAACAGCATATTCCTTATGTTAAATTCATTCAGTGAATATACAGCACACTACACGTACATAATTAGTCTTACCGAAACCCTGAAAGTTAGCTGTCTATGCTTCTACTTAACACAACATGTGACAACCATATTGTAAATTCAAACTGAGCTCAGTGTGCTGTGCTGGGATTAAATTCAGATCTGCTGTGTAATCCTCCAGCGTGACTTTTATGAGCCAACAAAAGAAAACTCATCCATGGCGATAGTTATCTTTGGTATAGAAGTGTGAATGCCTGAAATGCAAATATTCATGTGTCTAATTCTAGTAAGAGGCCTTGTATTTGTTGAATTTGTTAGGATTCTATTTCCCTTCTGATACACACACACACACACACACACACACACACGGGCACATGTTTATACATAGAGACAGATTGCTTGGGTTCAAATACTGGGCCTTTTACTTGCTAGGTTATTTATCCTCTTTATCTTCCATTTTCTTATATATAAACTGGAGTGTTAAAGATCAGCACCTCACAGGATAGTCAAAGGTCAGGTTGCAAGGTGGATTAAATGCTCTTGTACTTGTGAAACCCTCAGACCTCTGCTTGGCAGGGCTACGCTGGTATTTGTTACTATTACTGTATACATTTTTTGAATGGCATTACAACTTGTCACACTGTCTGAAAGGTTGCCCATGTGTTAAGTGACAGATTTAGACAAGCTGGGCACCACACTTATGTCCTGTTTTTCCAAAGTTTAGAATTGGGGGTGGAAGAAGCCCTGCTGTATTCTCAGAAATATGAGCTTTGTAACTGCATTCAACTGAATCTCAAAAGGAAAAAAAAATAGACAAGTTCACAAACGAAGTCTAGATATACCTTTAAGTGTTTTACTGAAATGATGGCCAAATAATGGTGGGTAATCGCCACTGGACATCTGTGCCCACCGCGGGCTTCTAGCTGAAGGAATAAAAGCTCTGATGTAAAGTGACACAATAGACTGAATAATTCTGTGCCCTCATCGAATCCCTAGTGCTCTGTGCTATGAATCTGTTTCTCTCACCATAATGCAGAAAGCTTGTACTGCCTAGGTTATATATGATCCTTGGCATTCTTGTACTACAACGTATTGGTTCTATGTTTAACGTTTTAGAGAGCAAAATGCATTATCCTTAAGTGCTTAAAATTGTCCACATGGCATCCGAGGATGCCAAATAATGAACAAAAGATTCATTTTGCTACACTTATTTCTTTATTCTTGATTTTCTGCCTGGACTGGGCTTTTGAAATGTGAAGTGTATGTAGTGGTTTCAAAATGTCATCTGTGGAAAATGTACTGAATAGGTCATGCCTTTGGGGGAATGGAGCAGATGTTTGTCCGTGTCCTTTGGTTCCAGGACTCTAAGTGCTTGTGACTGCGGTACTCTCTCCCAAGCCCATTGTTTAAAGATGCGAGGACAGGGTTTGGCCAGAGCTCCATTAATTCTTAGAGACAGAAGCTAGATGAGAACACTGGTACCCAGTTCTTTCTACAGCATTAACTTTTATTTTTTTCTTTCTAATTTTTATGGATTTGTGGGAGTGAAAAGAATCACTATATCATATCCACATTACTCTTCAATTCCACATCCAGACTATAATCTATAAACATACGGACTTAAATATGATTGCAGTTTTCTACTAAGCTCTGGGCCTCTCTTTGGTGCTGGTTTTCTTGCCAGCAAATCTGTAATAACATATGATTTCTCTCAAGGGCTCCTGAAAGAGGTGATTTGGGGAGCCAAATGACACAAGTCCAGAGCCCCGAGGCCATCAGCTAATATCCATATACATTTACACATTCTATGCTTTTATGAAAATAAGTGTTTCAGGCACAATTCAGGTATCAGTTTTTTCCCCTCACCTCATACAGAAGGAGAAAATAAATCATTGCAAAAATTCGACAGTGTGGAAAAGGCTGACAGTAGTGCTCTTGGATAGTCTGTGCATTCTGCTCTCTCTGCCTCCTGTGGTATGGGAGAGGATGGACACAGAGAATTTATGCTGCAGAAGTTGTCATTTTCCACATGCTGTGATCCTGCCATGGTGTTCACAGTGAAGGGTCACGGATCTGTCCTCTGGGAATCCCTGGTTGGGCAGGCATATGAGGCCAGTGGCCTGTCCTATGTCTACTAGAGAGGTGCTACAGACCAGGTTGATCTTAAAAATATGTAAATGAGAAGAGAAAAAGGGGACAAGATAGAGTTGGGGGAGAAGCTGAGAGCTGGGGCTAAATTGTGGGAAAGGCTGAGTCAGTAAGACAGACCACAAAGGGCTTCTTAGAGAACAATGGGTTACCCAGGGCACTTACTCGCAGGGTTCTTAGGGCAGTAAATATTGAGCACCTGGTGTATGTTTTGGGTACTATCCTAGACTGCATGCACTCTAGTAGATTGTTGGGACGTCATATATATATAATAAGTGAAGCGCTAACTTCTCTTAGTTGTATTTCAGTGGGAGAAGGGTGGTCAGTACGATATTGATGTGATAGTTGAACTGGCAGTAATCAGAATCCTGCCAATGAAAACATAGATCGTGGTCAGGCAGCAAAGAAACTGATGGTCACAGATAGAGCTGGAAAATTGCAGCTGAATACTCAGGGCAAGTTTTACTAACAAAAAAGAAAAGACACTTGAGCAGACATTTGGAGGTGATGAAGAAGTTAGATTTTAGGAACCTAATAGACCCTGCCCATGGTTTCAGCTAACTCTGGGGCTTGCTATGTAGGGTGGATTAATGGTAGGCCAACTGGAAGCCGTCTGTGGCCCCAGTTTGCAAGGGGCACTAAGATAGCACTGGTGTGCTTGTCAGAAAGAGTCACACATACATTTGAAAGAAATTCTTGGGCCTGGGATTTAGCTCAGCAGCATAAGTGCCTGCCTGGCAAGTCCGAGGTCATGAGTTCAATCACCAGTACCAAAATATAAATAAATAAATAAATAAATAAATAAATAAATAAATAAATAAATAAATTCTTTAAAAAACGGTGTTTGACATGGCATACGACCACCCTCAGGAAACATGTAATGTCTCTTAGTCACTGTAGATAGACAAATACTAAACTTACTTCTAAAAAGGACAATTTCCACTATTTGTAGATTTTTATTTGTGGGTTGTTTCTCTCACCTCACTGAATTTTGCATTTTGAAGTCAGATTTGATTTGCTTGGCAAAATAGTGATGACACTAAGCCCTGACCCTGAAACTCTCTTTTCTATCTCTTCTCTAAATAGTTCTTAGTGTCTGTTATCGTTAGGACTTGAAATGTTCCCAAAAGTCATGTGTCAAAATTTAATTTGCAACTGCTACACTTTGGGGGTGTGATTGGAATGTCAGGGCTGCAGTTTCTTCTTGGATGAGCTCGTAATCGGATGGCATAATTGGGAGGTCATAGAAACTTGGGAGATGGGGTTGAGTTGACGGGAGTGAGTAACGAGGGTGACCCCTCCTGGCATGTATCTGGTCCCGGGCCTTGTGTCTCCAGCTCTCTCCTCTCTGCTCTCTGGCTGTCGTGAGGTAAGCAGCTGTCCTCTGCCATGCCCTTCCACCATGACGATCCTGCCACAATCCTAATAGCAATGAAATTTATTGACCATGGTCTGCACCCTCTGAAACCATGAGCCTAAATAAAGCTTTCCTCCTTAAAGCTGTCAGTATCAAGTATTTTGTTGTAATAATGAAAACATGATCCAAAGTAGCATCTCTCCTAACACTGGAGAGGAGGGGTGACGTCACCTGGCTGCTCAGGTGTAATGGGCCACGTTGGCGCCCCTCCAGCTCCATGGGGCTCCCTTTCTGCACCCCAGTGAGCTCTTCCCAGTGCTGGGCTCTGTTCCTAGTGACTGGCACTTCTGACTACCTGCACATTGGAGCCACTGCCTTGCCTGGACAGCAGGACCTGTCATTTTTCACTTCCCTTCTCAAGCTTCTGTATCCCTGTCCAGTGCAGAGTTGGGTGGGGTAGGAAAACCAAGGTCCTCTGCCTCCTCCAGAGATGTCCCTGAGGTCAGCCCGACCACACCCTTACTTAGCTTCTTCCCCCGCCCGTCCGTCCTGTGGCCGTACTGACGGGTCTCTCCTACATCATTGCACTTGCTTCTTTGTTCATGTTTCTGATTTGTGTTTAGGTTGAACTCAGTGACAACAGTGTTCTGCTGGTCACATAATGGCTGGCTGTGCCCCCCCCCCAAAAAAAAAACCCAGGAATATATTTACAGAAAACAGAAGCCCATGGTCTAGATGACCAATGGAGTTCTTCGTTACTGGGATACTGGCATTTGAATGCCTTTTGCAATTCATTCACACCCAGGTCACTTGGCTCAACTTCTTTATATACTGAAAAAGTTTATCTAGGACAGTGACAGTGAATCCATGGCACATGGGTCATTGCGTTTTTATGTTTTAAGACCAAAGACATTAGTACATGAACTGCTTTATGTAAACTCACAACTCCGTATTGAGCTTTCATTGCAGTGTTGGCAGTTGGTGATCAGTCGGTGGGTTTGGGGCTGTAGTTTGGGCACTCGTCCCTGGAAGATTCACCGTCACTGATCTAGGACCAGCCCAGCTTTATGTCCTCTTGCTGACTTGGTTAGAGGACTTCAAGTCACACTCCAAAATGGGTTTTAGTTTCCCATGCAGTCAAAGTACAGATCTATGGGACCATCTTAACTATGAAGACATCCGGTGTTCCTAGCAAGCCCCAAATTCCTCCGTGGGTTTTGGCAGTTGAGCCCCTCCCCCACACTCAGACACAGTGGATGCCAGGAAACTATTGATTTGTTTCTAGTCACTATCAATTGTCTTTTTTTTCCCTCTGTAATTTTGTAATACTGGAATATAATAAAACCTTGTTTTGAGAGTTTAATTCTTTCCAGAAACACACTTGTAATCCAAAGCACTTGTATAGCAAAGCAAATTTCCTCCGAGAAACAATGAAGACTAAGATGATTCATTCTACAATCCAAAAAGTCATGTAAACATGATTACAGTATTGTAATAGAATACAAACTAATAAAGAAAACACAAAACATAAATAAATTAATTTATACTTACCTTTGAAAACCATAGTGGCTGATGTGAGGGAGATGAGAGAGAGGAAGGTTTTGCATAGGAGGACTTTCACGGCTATTTACTGAGTCAATGGCATCTTTCTCTTTTTGTGCAACTTTATCAAGGAATTTATCCAGTGGCATTTGCTCGTCTCCTATTGGGGATTTTGCCAAAATGTGATATTGCACTGTTGTTAAATAGATTCATCCTGTGCACTGCTACAACTTATTCAGTTTTGTAGCTTTTCTACAAAATTTTTGGCTGTTTCCCACATTTTGCACACACACACACACACACACACACACAGCATGAGAATCAGTGAGTCCGTTTTGATCCTGAGGCCTACAGCCACATACTGTTCCGATTACAAGCCATCATCTGTTTATCAAGTTAAAATTTATTAGACATGTTCGCTCATCTTGCAAAATACAGAATAAGTTACTCACAATCCAAGGTTTTACTGCATTTTACTTTGTGTTTTGCTTCTGCCTTCTTTCAGTTGCATGGTGGTTTTGAAGTTCATCCGAGTTGTGGGATATATTAGTAATTTGTTCCTTTAGATGGTTTCACAATATCCTAGAGTCTAGATACTCTATAATTTATTTCTCTGTTAATATATATTTATATTATTTCTAATTATTGACATTTATGAATAAATCATTTATTTATTTATTTATTTATCTTTTTGAGACAGGGTCTCACTATGTAGTTCAGGCTGGCCTCGAGCTCATTTTGTAGCCCAGGCTGTTCTCAAACTTGCAATGACCCTCCTGCCTCAGCCTCCTTGTGCAGGGATTACAGGCATGTATAATCATGCCCAACTCGAATCAATCTTCTTTAAATGTTTGCATGTATATCTTCGCAAGAGCGTGTCTTTTCATTTCTTTTGTAAACACCCGTGAGGAGACTGCTGAGCTGCAGAGCAAATGTACATTTAACTTTAAAAGAAACAACCAGACAGTTTTGGCACACTTACAGCAGCAAGGCTGTGAGAGTTCCAGTTCCTCCACATCCGCACCGATGTTTTCCATCTTTTAATGTTAGCCAGAGTGTAAAATGGAACCTTACCTGGCTTTAATTTATGTTTACCTGATGACTTTGAATATCTCTTCATATTCTTATTAATGCTGTATAAATTTAGATGTAACTTTATGTGAAATGTCTGCTTAAATCTTCCACATATTTATTCCACTTGTCCTTTTATTCTTGAGTCTCAAGAATTCCTAATGTATTGTGAATGCCAGTTTTGTGTTTGATGTGTGTATTATGAACATATGCTCTCAGCTATAACTTGACAATTTCATTTTTTAAACATATCTATCAAAAAGTAATGGTGTTTCTTTGGATGAAACCTCATTTATCAATTTTTATTCTTCTTGTTTGTATGTTTTTTCTTTTTCTAAAATATCTTTGCCTATGTCAGTGGCATGGAGATTTTTTTCTATCTGTTTAGAAATGTTATCATTTGAAGGTTTTGCATTCAAGTGTACAATCTATTTCAAATTAATTTTTATGTATTGTATAAAATTTGAGGCTTTATTTTTACTTACATGAAAAACTAATTTTCCCTGTAGCATCTGTTGAAAAGACTATTCTATTTGCATCAACTTACTTTAGTGCTTTTGCTAAAAATTAACTTACTAATATTTTTGGGTTGTTTAAAAAATTCTCCTGAGCTGTACAGCATCGCCACACTGTGTTGATTAGAATAGTCTTGCAATTCTTAAAATGAGATATTGTTAAGTTCTCCAACTTGCTCTATTTATTCAGCTCTGCTTATTGCGTCTCTCACACTTCCAGGTAGACATAGAGTCAGAGCAACTGTGCACTCACCTGGTTTTCTCTGACTCAAACCTGCATTAAAACTTTTCTTAAGTACCATGTGTAGGTTTTTTGACCACAAACAGTTTTTCCTACTTGCCAAATATTTAATAGATTGCGTTCTTCAGTTTATTCTTCTAACTTCTTTGTTTTATATTATAGAAGATGCTTCGTTTTCTATGCTAGTATAAAAAAGTAATTCATGAACCATGATTATTCATGATTATTAAAACACTTAAAAATTTCACTTTTTACCATGAGGGAAATATTTCCATGGGTAAACATTATTTAATGACTAATTTTTTAATTCCAGGAAAACACAAATTTCACTGACATGTCCTTGTAATTAAAAGACCATGACTTAGTTTTATATAAAGAAGAACACAATCTGATCTTCCCGATTATTTATGGACTACACAATATCTCTGAGCTAAGAAAAAAAAAAGTAACATTGGAATGCTCAAGACTTCTATCATTCTATAAATTTTTATTGACTTAGATGTACCACAAAGTAGGCACTATAGTGAGAGGGTCAAACGGATGTAAGAATAAAGAATTAAATTATATCGCAGTGAAATGAAACAGAAATGTCAGACAATATCCTCACAGGCACAGCTGAAATTCTTGGCTTCCATTTTGGAAAGGGAATAGAGCAGAAGAGGTTTTAACTATATAGTGTGCTACTTGTAATAACAGTCATGGAAATTTTTTTATCTAACTCTTTTTACTTCAGGGTTAGCGGTGAAATAGGTTTCGACCATGAATTGTTACATATTGTGAATGCAGTACATTTGAAACTGTTCCTATCATTCAGGCTGCGAAATTCAATTTTCCATATAAAACGATGGTGACATATGCTTCAGCTTCAGATTAGAATGGGATGGTCTGACAGCACAGCTAGGAAGAGTGGCAGTCCAGTCACGCACCTGACCGCACCAAAATGCGGTGGCTCATGGCGCTGGCTGTGCCATCAGGGGAGACCTGGAGCCCTCTGACAAGGCCAAGAGCCCTCCTGCTGTGGCTCATAGCTAGATGTCCCAAGAGCCACCTGTGCTACGGGTTGGGACGTGGGGCCTGGCTGGCAGAAGGGGGACACTGGGGTGTGACCTGGCTCTTTATATAATCCTGCCCAGCTCTTTCCTTTCTACTGTGTCCTGTGCACCAGGCCAGGAGCAGCTCACTGCACCGTGCCCTGTTTCCATGAAGTCCTGTCTTGGTGTCAACCGACTGTGGGCTGAAACACGAACCAAAATAAACCTCTGCTCCCCCGAGTTTTGGTTGTTGGATATTTCTCGGGCATTTGTGACCAAGACACTCCCCAGATGTGATTCACTCAAGAACTTGGTTGCAAAAACATCCAGCTTCACAGGAATCCAAGACCCCGGCCCTGAGACCCGAAGATAGCAGTCTGTCAGGAATCAAGGCTACTCTGCCTCTGAGGACTGGGTTCGGTCTCTGGTGTTCTTTGTATAGAAGGCTTTCTTCACTGCTGTCCCCTACTTCTGCAGTCTGTGTCGCGCTCAGAGGCTGATGTGGTCCTTGGTACAACACGTAACTCTGGATGGTTATTTTAAACTCTTTTCAAAATCAGTGCATCTTAATTACCCAGAATACTGAGTGCATTGCAACATTTCCATGCATGTGGTAGGACTTTGACCCTAACCTCCCTTCTCTATTCCCCAACCCTCTCTCCTGGTCCCCCAACCCCTCTACTCTTGTCTAAGGTTCTCTCTTCCACTTTCCCATCATCTCCCCCCCACCCCGTGTCAAACTCCACATAGGAGATAAAACATGACACACGGCGCTCTGAGTCTGGCTTATTTCATGTAACAGGATGCATCCAGTTTCATCTATTTCCCTGCAAATGACACTGTTTGCTCCTCTCTCATGCTCCATGGTGTAGCTATGTGCCACATTGTCCTCATCTATCCATCTTCTGACTTAGGCTGATTAACACAAAGTTTTGCTGTTGTGAACTACGCCGCTATCTTTGGTGTGCTGCTTTTAATTCCTTTTTAAAAATTTCCCTAGAAGTGGCATAACTGGGTCACAAGGTAGGTCTGTTTTAAGTTTTTTGGGAGGGATCTCCACCCAGATTTGCATTTCCACAGTGGCTCTATTTGCAGCTCCTCCAGCCGTGTAGAAGGATTCCCTCTGCCCAGCATCTTCCAGCATTCATTATATTCCTTGTTGATGGTGGTAGCCATTCTGATTGGGCCGGATGGACCCTCACCACTGTGCTGCATTTCCTGATAGCTAAGGCTGGTGAATATATTTTCATCCGCTTTTGGATCATTTGTACCTGTTTGTTTGAGAGGTGTTTGCTCAGTTTCCCTCCCTGTTTTCTGAATTCTTTGTATATTCTGGATATTAGTCTTCTGTCAAAGAAGTATTTGGCAATACATTTTCTCTCAATGTATAAGCTGTCTTTACTTAATTGGTTAATTGTTTTCCTTTCTTTGTGGAAGGTTTAGCTTGATGAAATCCCATTTGCCAATTCTTGGGACAATTACATTTCTTTTTTTAAAAAAATGTACTGGTCCATGCTGGCGGTACATAGTGATTGCTTTCATTGCAGGGATGCACCCAACACTTCTTAATCTTTTTTACTTCCCTCTCCATAACCTTTCCTCCCTCGTCCCATCTCTCAGTCCCCGTCTCATTTGCAAAAGATTTTGTCCTCCATCTGCCGACCTGCAGAGGGCCTGAGTCCCTGAGCTTCCAAGTAGCACTGACCCCGCTTAGGGTGGGGAGCCCAGCCACACAGGTTAAATTTGGGGAGCTATGGAGATGCCTTTGGGTCAACTGGCAGTGGGGTTCAGTGAGCTGTGGTCAAGCAGAGGGCGCGGGCTTATCCACAGGGACGGGGTACTTGGGCCACTGAGTCCTGCCCCAGCCATGGTGAGTGCCTGACTGGGTAATGGGCTGGCCTGGTGAAGAACAAAACAAGAAGCTTGAATTGATGATATTCTGGAATTAAGCACGATCACACAAATCAGAAGAGAGAGCATTAATTATAATGTTTATTTTCTATTAAATACAAATAGGTTATTTCCATTTGTTTACATGCATGCTACACTGAACAGAGCTGGATTATATTGAAAAGGATTTTGCACTTTTGTCACTGCATAGTTTACACCTTCCCAGCCTTGCCGTGCTGTGTGGAGAAACAAAGCAAATCGGAAGAGCACCAGCGTGACTCTGCATAGCCATCGGTGTGATTTTTTTCCCTACACTCAAGTGTTGGTTATTTTTGTGAGTTTGCAATTTTTTAAAATCACACATGGTACAGCAGTTTGTTCATGGATTAATTTGTCCCCTCTGTGATCAGGGCATGGTAGCTCACACCTGCAGTGCCATCACTTGGGAAGCTGAGGCAGGAAGATCAGCTAGAGTCTGAGGCCAGTCTGGGCTGCATAGTGAGTTCAGCACCCGTCTGAACCAGGTAGCAAGACCCTGTCTCAAAAACAAAGCCAAAATTCTGTCTTATGTGGACAGAATATAGCTGGCGTGGTAATGAGCTTTTAACTTCTTGATCAATATATTTATGATCTTAATAGGGAAAGTTGAGAAGTACCAGTTGTGATGGTTTAGCTGAGTGGTTTGTAGCGCACCCTTCTGAGTTACTCCGTTTTCATTCTGGATCAGAGACATTTAAAATGGTTTTATATTTTTAAAGAAACCTTTTTCTTCAATGGTTCCTGCCCTATACCGGATCTCACAGGACTTTATGTGCTTCCCTGTGCCTCTCTCTTCCCAGCCGCAGATATGGAAACCGGTCCCTGCTAGTCCTTCTGCTGATTTGCCATGCTGTGCATCAGGGTGCTTCCCGTGGAATCCTTTGCTGTCTGCCCCCTACTGCAGAAACAACTTAGTACTCTGAGGACCTAATATGTGTCTATCCAGGGCCAAAGGAGCGTACTTCCAAGGACCTCCTGCTGGTCTTTGTGTTCATGTGGCCAGCAAAGCCATCAGGCTGCCCTTTATGGCCCCGTACCTGTATGCATCTCTGTTTGCCTTCATGGACCTCAGGGATCCACACAAACCCCTTAAGTCATGTGAATCAACCACAGCCACACAGGGTTCATACCTCGAGCCTCAGTGATATCCATAGGAAAAGATTCACACTTCCTTCTGGGAGTTTGTGAGCATGAGCATTTTGCTAAACGCTCTTCCACTGGTGATCCTGCCACATCTGGTGTGGTGTGTTTCACACATTTTTGTATTGATTACCACGCATTTCATTAGCAGTCCTACCTCCCCATCTTATCCGAACTTGCGCTTCAAATGTCTGGATTTAGACTGGATTCTTAGCTTGGACAGACAGATATCTCATTAGCAGCTTGGCATAGACTGACAGGTAGCAGCCGTCAAGAGAAAAGGTGTCAGCAGAGCATTGCCTTAAAAATAAAAAAGCAAAACAACTTTTTATATGTCAGTGTTTCACAGTAGCAGAGAAATTTATCCAAAATCTTCCAACAGCACCTTAGGTGTCTCACTGCATATATTCCAGTGTCCTTGTGGCATTTGGAGAGTCCTCTCTTTAATTGTAAGCAGATGGGAAGATTGAAATATCATGGCTGATAAAGTAAGCAATGTGGCAAATAACAGAGAATTGTAGCTCATTTTCTCAAACAGGACAAAGGCAGAGCAACTCACTCTGGGAGGAAACCCTCTTTCCTCTGACTTGGAAATGCTCACCAAGGACATATTTCTTCTTTAGTGTTGAAGACCTTGCTTCAAAGCTTTCTCTTTCTGATCTTTCCAGAAATAGGAAAACACTACCAGGTTCCAAGGGGAAGTGAATGTGGAGTCCATAACACTGAAGTTAGAAACATTTTAACAGGTTAAGGAATAAAAGATCACAGCAACCACATGGACCATGGAAGAGGAAGATGCTTGTTTACAAGGCTGACTCAAAGTACAGTCCAGTGGGTGACTTGTATCTGGAACAGAATTGTGCCAGAAACATCGACAAAACTCTGAAGTAAAACTAGGGCAAGTTGACTTTTTAAGCTACACACAGAATTTAAAAGACTTCACTTTTAACAGCTTTCTGAGCCATGTGGCCCCCTTACATGTACACTGCACACTTCAGTGAATGTGTATGGATGAGTGTGGATGTGGGTGTGGTGGAGGCAGTGAAAAGCAATGAAAGTGTGCATGGGTGTGTACACAGTGGGATCCATCTCATGCTGTTTTATGTGCTAGTTGAGCTATTTTCTGTTGTGTATTGCTACAATCTTTTTTTTAAATTTTAAAGCGGATGAAACCAAGGAAAATAAAACAGAATAAAATCAATCAAAATAAACCAGAATAAGTGATACAGAACTTCCACACCTTATGAAATCAACAGTAGTTACCATAATGCCTTTGTTGTCTTCAAAATAGCCGCACCTTCGGACATATTAAAGATCAAACAGAACGGTAGAATAGAGCAATAAAAGCAAAACAATGAATGCACTAAAGGACATCAAAACAAGCCAGTAGTAAATACATACTGGCTTCCATAACATGTCTTGCTGTTTTTCAAATAGCTGCTCATGCCATCAGAGTTAACATCAACACAACAAAAGAAAATAAAAACCCAACCCAACAAAACAATGAAAATGATATGGTTTCTAGGTGGGGATCTCCTCGCCGTGGAGCCTGGTTCTCTCCCTTCGCAGTCCACAAATCGAGGAGAGAGGGTTGGGTCTGGCTCTCCTCACGTCGGCAGCGGCCCGCAGGTGGGGATCTCCTCCCATGGGGCCTGGTTTTCTCCCTCTGCAGTTTGTGAATGGTGCTGACTCACAGAGAGAGGCTTGGGTCTCACAATCCTTTTTTAAATTGTCTCCTTTTGTTACTTTCCTGTCTGCCTCAATTGTGCAGATTTCTAACGGATTTCTTCCTCTGTCCTCAATGCTTCCTTTCCCCCACTGCACTGTCCTATTTCCTCACTGTGCAGGTCATGTAGGGGCTGTATGTCGGGCCTCCTGCTGAAGCCAGAAGCCATTCCCTTTACAATAACCACGGCATTGCCTTGCTATGTGCTATCTTGATATCTTCAGGGAGAGGGGACTTGGTCACAGAAACACAGAAAGAACGCACACTCAACCCAGACAGGCTTTATTTTTAAACAAAGTTGTGTATTTTGAGTCAGAAAAACATATTTTGGAGATATTTGACAAAAATTTTTACTAAAGATGGTGAAATGATAAAACATCACACATCTGCCTCCCTTCTGCAATATGAAATCAGCCACATTAATTAGTTAGACACAAATTTGAAATTCAAGAGAGGTAAGACCAAGCTTTAACAAATTTGACAGCAACAATTAAATAATGGACTCAGAGGGCAATTACCTCAAAAACTGGCAGTCAGGGAAAGGAGGAACTTTGCAGCATGGTGGCATGCAGTGCCTTGCCCATTCCTGCCAGCCAGAGCAGGGACTGGTGTCATCAGCGAAGGACACAAAGGCCCCACCAGTAGCTTTCCCACTTCCCTTTCTTGTGGAGTGATTGGCTCAGAAACTAAGTGTTTAGGGGAGCCAGGAAACCTGAACCCTCGGGGCTGCCTCCAGGGCAAGGACTTGTCCTAGCCTCAGAGAACTCACCTACTGCCATCGCCTGGGTGGAGTAGCCCTGAGACGGGACATTCACTGAAGAATGTGGAGTGGGAGACACTGCCCTTGACCTGGGAGCTGACTGGGAATGAGCAGGTGTGGCACTGGATGTCTGATGGAGGCCAGGAGAATGCTACAGAAACCTTCCCTGGCCACCTCCACCCTCCTTTAAGAAGGTCTGAAGGCAGGAATGAGAGTTCTGAGTAGCCTTTCTCCTACTTTACTTTTGAAAGGTTCTTGCCCTAATATAAATTACTGTACAGTTATGGCGGTGGTCTAACATGGCAGAAGGCCAAAGCAGGAACACTTACCACTTCCTGCTTCTTCAGCCCTAATTGCAACCCCCCTTCCTGTTTGCACACACAGAGAATTCCAATCAGTCCCTCACACGTCATCAATATCCACCCCATGTGCCACTTCAATCAGAGGTCATAGAACCCTCTGCCTCTCTGTATCTGGTGGAAGGAAACAGCCCGGCCACCAAGGGTTGTGTGCTCCTTTTCACGTCCTCTGCTCACTAAACCTGTTCATTTAGTACTTTTGCTTCTCTATTGCGCCAGAATACTCTAACAACTTTAAGGCTTATTTCTGATCTCTAATGCTCTTCAGGGATCCCCAAGTAAATTTTCCAAAGACCCATGGAAAAAGGTTGCTTGGAGTGCTCTGCAGAGAGCTCTAATCTGCAAGTCAGTCCTAGGTGGCTGGACAGCAGCAGAGAAGCAGCCACTACATAGGATCAACCAGAAGGTCTCTCTGCAGGGTCAGGGTGGAATCCTCTCTCTAGGCAGAAAGCTCCAGGTTTCTGTGGGCAGCTTCCCAAACTTCCCAAGAAGACGGATCTCTCTAAGTCAAGTGGCTGTGCTGTTTATTACTCCAAGAGCCTTCTACATCTCAGGCGAAAGGCTTGGGCTGCTGGCAGCTTGTCATCCTTGCTGCAGATGGACAAGTGCTTAGTGTTTCCCTCATCAACAACTTCTTCTGGGGGGACCAGGGAGCACTTTCCTTGATTGCAATGCTAATCAGCACAGCAGGTTTTAAACAATGATTAGGCTTTATGGACATTTTACTAATTCTGGTAAAAACAAAATCCTAAGAATTTTAGAAGCTCCTCTTGGCGTTCTGATATAGGCACAAGAAGGAAAAGCCTCACATTCTCAATGTTGCTCCCAGTAAAATGCTGTGATGGCCCTTCAGTAGCAGTCAAGTTCCTAAAGACAACCAAGGAACTTGGGATAATCTAATTTTAGACCTAAAAAGCTGGACTCCACCTCTGTGATTTTTTTCCACATACATTAAAGTGCCCCATTCTCAGGGTTCTGTGAGCTACTGATTCACAGGGCAGTTACACAATGCACAGCTCAATACCCCTAAAGCACCCAGATACTGCTCCTGTCCCCACATCAGCAAGGTGCAAAGTTACAGGCGCCCTTCTCTAAGAATATGGGACCTGCCTGTGCTTGTTTTGAATTTTACTGTCTTTAATACATGCTGCCAATAAATTTTTCCCTTCACCTTCCAGTGGAGTTCTTTCCTCTTTCCAGGAAATCTCAGAACTTGGAAGGCATTTACTCATTCTTTTTCAAAGCTGAGACTCTAGGCTGTGGGAAAATGCCTTCTCCAGGTCACACAGGCAACTAGGGATAGAACGAGACCTCTGAGACACCTCTTGTTTTGCTGCACTCTGGGGTAAGTGCTTAGCACCAGTCTATTTTTTTTAAGAGAATAAAACAAAAGAGGACAGATCAAAGCAGATCAGAACAGAACAATGTAAGCAACACAGCACTTCACAACAAGACATTTGGATATTAACAGTAGCTATCACAATGTCTCTTTCTTTGAAATAGTTGAGTATAGCTTCACACACAGTAATATCAAACATAACAAAATAGAATAAAACCACTCAAAAGAATGAAAGTATTATAAGGCATTCTGAACCAAATAACAGAAAATGAATGATGGCTACTATAATACCTCATTTTCCATAAAAATTTATTTATATACCATCATACATATTAAAATCCAATAAGATACAACATCAAGAACAAATGCTGATAGAAGAACAAAAACATATTAGGACTTCAAAGCAAGATGATATTAAAATACCAGTAGCTGCCATAATGTCTTGTTTTCTTCAAAGTAGCTGTTCATACCATCACACATAATAAAGTCAAAAAACACAGAATAAAACCATTCCAACCAATGAATGAAAGCACTGTAAGACTTCAAAGCAATATAATAGGGAACCATGACTTCCATAAAATCTTATGTACTCTTACCGTTTCTTACTTTAGGGAGACTATATGTTATTTATACATGTGAGTTTGATTTATTTCGTTTATGAGTATGGTCTCAAGTTGCATCCAGTTATTTATAAATATTTCAATGTGATCATTCTTTATAGCTGAGCAGTACTCCATTGTATAAAAGTACCACAATTTTTTTATCCATTCCTCAGTTGATGGGCACTTAGGTTGTTTCCAAGATCTGGCTATTACAAATTGTGCCACTCTAAACATGGGTGCACATATATCACTGTGGTATGATGTTTTCAGTTCTTCCGGGAATATGCCTAAGAGTGGAATAGCTGGTTCAAATGGGGCTTCCAATCCCAGCTTTTTGAGGAATCTGCAGACTGACCTCCACAGTGGTTGCACCAGTCTACACTCCCACCAACAGTGCAGAGAGTTCCTTTTTCCCCACAGCCTCTCCAGCATTAGTTGTTGGTAGTTTTCTTGATCCTGGCCATTCTTTCGGGAGTGAGATGGAATCTCAGTGTGGTTTTAATTTGCATTTCTCTAATGACCAATGATGATGAACATTTTTTCATGCATTTATTTGCCATTTGTATTTCTTCATCTGAGAACTGTGTTGATCTCAGAAGCCCATTTTTGGATTGTGTCTTTGAATTTCAGGGGTCTGATTTTTTAAAATTCTTTATAAGTTCTAGACAGAAGTCCTTTGTCTGAGGGACAGTTCACTAAGATTTTTTCCCAGTTTGTGGGTTTTCTTTTAATTCTGCTGGAGATTTCTTTCAACATGCAGAAACTCTTTAATAAGATGCTATCCGAGTTATTGATTCTGGGAAGTATTTCCCATGCAACAATCCCTGCGTCTTCAAGATTTTTACCTACTTTGTCTTCCAACAGATTTAGTGTTTCTGTTTTAATATTTAGATCTCTGATCTGTTAAATTTTAGTTTAGTACATGGTGACAGGCATGGATCTAGTTTTAGTTTTCAGCATATGGATAGCCAGTTTTTCCAGCACCATTTATTAAAGAGACTATTGTTCTTCCAGTGAGCATGTTTGGACCCTTTATCAAAGATAAGGTGTTGAGTGTGTTTGTAGTTGTGGTTATATCTTCTAATCTATTCCATTGGTCTTCAAGTCTGTTTTTATTCCAGTACCATGTTGATTTTATTACAGTAGCTTTGTAGTATAACTTCAAGTCAGGGATTCTGATGCCTCCTGCCTTGGCTTTGTTGCTTAGAATTGCCTTTACTATTCTAGGTTTCTTCTGGTTCCAGATGAATTTTAGGAGTGATTTCTCTAGATCAATAAGGCATGTTAGTGGTATTTTCATTGAGATTGCATTGAATTTGTATAACAATTTTGGGAGAATGGCCATTCTCACAATATTAATTCTTCCTATCCACAAACAAGAGATGTCTTACCATTTTCTGAGGTCCTCTTCAATTTCTTTTTCAGGATATTATAATTTTCCCTGTACTTATTTCATGAGATTAATTCCTAAGTATTTCATCTTTTTGGATGCTAGTGTGAAGGGTGTGGTTTCTCTTATTTCTCTCTCGGTGATTTTGTTGTTAGTGTATAAGAATACTATTGATTTTTGAGTATTGACTTTGTATCCAGCTACATTGCTGAATTTATTTATTATATCTAAGAGTCTTTCAATGGAGGTTTGAGTGTCTTCTATGTAGAGTATCATGTCATCTGCAAATAATGATAATTTAACTTCCTCTTTTCCTATCTTTACTCCTTTTATTTCTCTCTCTTGTCTGATTGCTCTGACTAGTATTTCCAGTACTATGTTGAATAGCAGTGGCGATAAGGGACATCCTTGTCTTGTGCCTGATTTCAAGGTAAAAGCTTTCAGCTTTTGGCCATTTAGTATGACTCTGGCTGTTGGTTTGTTGTAGATGGCCTTTATCATATTGAGGTAAAGACCATCTATTCCAATTCTCTGTAAGGTTCTTATCATGAATGGGTGTTGGATCTTATCAAAAGCTTTTTCTGCATCTATAGAAATGATCATGTGATTCTTGCTTTTGGCTCTATTGATATGGTGGATTACATTTATTGATTTATGTATGTTGAACCATCCCTTCTTGCCTGGGATGAATCCCACTTGGTCATAGTGTATAATCTTCTTGATGATTTGCTGCATCCTGTTTGCCAATATTTTATTGAGAATTTTTGCATCTATATTCATTAGGGAGATTGGCCTGTAGCTCTCTTTTTTATTTGGGTCTTTCTCAGGTTTTGGTACTAGAGTAATATTTGCTTCCAGGAATGACTTAGGAAGAATTGCTTCCCTTTCAATTTCATTGAAGAGTTTGAGGAGTGTCAGCATTAAGTCTTCTTTGTATTTCTTGTAGAATTCTGCAGTGAATCCGTCTGGGCCTGGGCTCTTCTTTGTTGGTAGGGACTTGATTACATTTTCAATTTCATTAATAGAAATTGGGTTATTCAGCAGTTTTACATCTTCTTGATCCAGCTTAGGTGGTTCATATGTTTCTAGGAATCTGTCCATTTCTTCTGTGTTATCGAACCTATGAGAGTAGAGGTTTTCGAAATAGGTGTTGATGATCTTCTGTATTTCCACAGTGTTGGTAGTGATTTCACCTTTTTCATTCCATATTGCATTAATTTGAGTCTTTTCTTTCATTTTTTTAAATTAGGTTGACTAGGGGCTTATCAATTTTATTTATTCTTTCAAAGAACAAACTCTTTGATTCATTGATTCTTTGTGTTAGTCTCTATTGCATTAATTTCTGCTCTGATTTTTATAATTTCCTCCCTTCTTTTGGTTTTGGGCTTGGCTTGCTCTTCTTTTTCTAGCTGTTTGAGGTGTAGTATCAGGTTGTTTATTTGTGTTCATTCTGTTTTCCTAATGTGTGAACTCAGTTCAATAAATTTTCCTCTGAGGACCACTTTTATTGTATCCTGCAGGTTCCGGTAAGTTGTATTCGTATTTTCATTTGCTTGTAGATATTGTTTAATTTCTTCTTTAATTTCCTCTGTGACCCATTGATTGCTCAAGAGTGTATTATTCAATTTCCATGTGTTTGTGGGGTTTTTGCAGTTACTTTTATCATTAATTTCTAGTTTCATGGTGCTATGATCCAATAACATGCATGGGATAATTTCAATTCTTTTGCATTTACTTAAATATGTTCTGTTGGTTAGTATATGGTCTGTTTTAGAGAATGTCCCATGTACTGCTGAGAAGAATGTATATTCTGATGTTGTTGGATGGAATACTCTGTATACATCTATCAAGTCCATTTGTTCACAGGTGTGATTCAGTTCTGTTATTTCTTTGCTGATTTTCTGTCTAGCTGATCTATCCCTTTGTGTCAATGACATGTTAAAGTCTCCTGTTATAATTGTGTTATTGCCTATTTGGTTTTTCATTTCTGTTAATACTTGCTTTGTGTAGTTGGGTGCTCTGGAATTTGGTGCATGTATATTTAAGAATGTTATCGCTTCCTCTTGAAGTTTTCCCCTAACTAGTATGTAGTGACCTTCTTTATCTCTTCAGACTATTCTTGGTTTGAAGTTCACATGGTCTGCAAACAGAATAGCTACCCCCACTTTTTTTTGAGTTCCTGTTGCATGAAGTATTGTTTTTCATCCTTTGACTTTCAGTCTATGAGTTTCTTTTTGGGTTGGATGGGTTTCTTGTAGACAGCATATGGTTGGACATTGTTTCTTGATCCATCCTGCCAGTCAGTTTCTTTTAATTCATGAATTGAGGCCATTTACAATAAAGGTTATAACTGTTACATATTGGTTTATTGTTGACATGTGACTTTCTGCTGTTGTATCTTTACCTGTCCATTCTTTTTAATTGTCTGTCTTGCTTAGTGGTTTTTTCCTATGTGTATCCATAATGTCTTTCAGTATTCTCTGCAGGTTTGGTTGGGTCATCGTGAAGTTCTTCAGCTGTTCTTTGTCATGGAAGTATCTTATTTATCCATCCATTCTGAAGGACATTTTTGCAGGGTACATCAGTCTGCATTGGAAGTCGTTTTCCTTTAGTATCTGAAACACGTCACTCCATGCTCTTCTTGACTTCATTGTTTGTGTTGAGAAGTCTGCCGTGAATCTGATAGGTGTTCCTTTATAGGTGATCTGTCTTTTCTCTCTAACAGCTTTTAATATTCTGTTCTTATGTTGGATTTCTGGGATGGTGATTATTATATGTCTGGGTGTAGTTTTGTTTAGGTTTTGGCTATTTGGAGTTCTATATGCTTCACTAATCTGTGTGTCAGTTTCCATTCTTGTGTTTGGGAAGTTTTCAGCTATTACTTCTGTAAATAGCCTCTGGATATCATTTGTGTTGTCCCCTTCTTTTTTATTTATCCCTGTTAATCTTATGTTGTTTTTCTTTGCATCATCTTGCAGCTGTTGAATTGTTATTTCCTGATTCCTTGTTGTTTTTAGAAGATCTTTCCTTTCCTGTTCACTAGCTGCAATCTTATCTTCAAGGTCTGAGACTCTATCTTCACTTTCATTGAGGTAGTTTTTGCAACTTTCAATAGAATTTTTGATTTCCTGTATATCTCCTTGAATCTGCTTTATGTGTTCTGTTTGTTTCTTATGCTGTTCATTCAAGGATTCTATCATTTTGCTTTGTTCCTCTATTTTTTTAGCTGTGTCTTCTTTAGATGTGTTCACTATTTCTTTCACTACTTTTATCATTTCTTCTTTCAGCTGGGAGATATTTCTGGTTTGAGTTCCTTCATAGCTTCCCATACTTACTTCTTTATTTCAGTTGATATCATTTCAGGCATTTCAGGTGTATGACTAGTATTTTCTTCTATGTACATGGCTCCTAAGCTTTCTTAGGATGGGCTGGAGGTTTGAGATTGCATTTTGGTCTTTCATTTTGCCATTTTTCTATATTTCTGTGTTTCCAGTGATACTCCAAAGCTTTCCCTGGATGTGTTGGAAATCATCTCCTGTGCCCTCCACTACTGGGACTCATGCATCTTTGGCTCCTCTCTCACGGTGGACCTGGCTCCACTGGTTTAATGAACACCGCTGTGCACAGTCCACTCTAGCACCAGTCTTAAAGGATGTCTTAGCTCCTTTCCCTATAGCTGGGACAAAATGCCTGACATCCTCAATTAAAGGAGAGGAAGTTTGTCCTGACTCATGATTACAGGTCCTGGTTGGCTGGATCTCAAGTAGAAAGGTCATGGTTAGTAGGGTCTGGCTTAAAAGAAATCTGCTCACTTCATGGTGGCCAGGAATCACAGAGCAAAGCCAGGAGCCCAGTGGGGAGCTGGACATGCCCTTCTGGGTCACACCCAGAGAGACTCAGATCAGGTCCCACTGCCTATATCAGCACATCAGTGGGTCAGCTGATCAAAGGATAAATCCACTGATAAGTATAGATCCAATCACCTTTCACTTATTACATGACAGCTTGGGGACATTTTAGATATAATCCATAACATGGGACTTGGATGACTATGAGCAGCTCTCAAAGTCCTTTTTCTCCCTCTTTCCCCTCTCTCTTTTCCTTCCTTCTTCCTTCCTTCCTTCCTTCCTAATTTTTTCTATCTTATTCTTCCAATTAATAAAATCTTCTCACTATATGTGAACTATACTTATTAATAACAATTTTCTTATTCTTTCTTTTTATAAAATGGCAACACCATTAGCTACTCAGAACGAGACTCTTAGCAGAAATGGCTGTAATACATCATATTTAAATGTCCACATGGTCTGGAGAATTAAGTTTGATTTGTGAGAACATTCAGTAAAGCTGATCATGCTCCTGACACTGTTTCATTGCCTACATGGAGTCAGGAGTGAGCAGATTATATTCTCTTCCCCCCCCCATCAAAAAACATCACTTGCAATGGTGCATAATATTGAAAGTAAGACTGGTAAAAAAAGCATTGAGATCCTATTGTCCCTTGATTAAAACTATTGTCCATAGTTTTAATTCAGAAACTTAAAGGGTTCTCCTAAGTGCCAATGAAAAGAAAAACTCTTATCTATTACTGACAAGAAAAAAGGAAAAATAAAGAAAACAACTACTTCCTCTCAGAAACAGTCTCTGATATCAGTAAATTTCTTCTGATAATTAGCTTCTCATGTCAAGTTGCACGAAGTCCTTCCCCTGTGCTGGCAGTGGGTAAGGAGACCCTTGTGTGGCTTCTAGATATTTTAGAAACACAGAAGAAATGTGTCATCCTGCTAATGGGCTAGCTCCTGTCTTGCTAAGTTACACAATGATTCATCGGGTAATGTCTTATTCTCTTTCCTTGTTGCTGGGACAAAATACCCCAAAGAGACTTATTATGCTCATGTTTTAGAAGTTTTACTTCTGCCATGGTTGCCAGCCTGGTTAAAGGGCCAGGGTCAAGAAAGCTGCTCATGTCAAAGAGCCAGGAAGTATGCATTTCCAGGTCACTTCCCAGGTAACCTGTTTCTTCCCATCCACCCACACCTCGTAAGCAAGTCAGTTACTCTTCCAAAAGCTCCACTTGTGAGTGAATGAGACTCTTGGGGGACAGCTTGATATAAACTACAACAGCAGAAAGAGCAAAGATGCTCAGTAAATTTGAGAATACTAAATGTATGAAATGTGAAAAAAATGGTAAAATTCTCAAGTATGAGGAAACATTTACATTGCTTCTGGTCAACAGTGTTCTTCTAAGTTCAGCATGATGGAATTGACCCAAAGAAACAAAGCAGCATGTACCACTTCTAAAAAGAAATCTGCCATCTGTGGAACAGACTTGGGTGAACTTGGGGAAGTAGTGGACCTGTGCCCAACAGAGCTGGATGAACATTGCTAGGAAGTGGCATTTCCAACTGTCTGACCCTGGACTAGAGATACTTTTCAGTGAGAGACAGGGCTCAGCTATTAGCATATTTCTCAAAGCTATGCAGATGATTCCACATGCAATCAGAATTGGGAACCCTTAAGACAGTGGTTCGAGTGAATCTTATTTTGTACAGGATCAATTAATCAAGCAAGTGCTAATGTTCCAGGAGACTTGGTTGACTCTGATTCATTCAGATGTCCATCAGATATGCCTACCTTCTCTGAAACCTATACAAAGGGGCTTATGTGGCCAAGGTTTTCTGAAAATAGCTCCCAATATATGTATAATAGATGTCTAAGCACACAAAGCATTAATATCAATGCTCTATCTCGATGACTTGCACAGTAGCTGCTGTGTTGATTTGTGGTGTTCACAGGGGCAGAAGATGAGTGTAATTTGAATCAAATTGTTCAGAAAATTCCCCTTCTGAGTTCTTCTACAAGAAGAGCACCTTTAAGTATAAGGAACCTGTCATGACATGCTGTAGACCCACACCTACTGGTCAGCCCCCTGGAGGAGTCAGGCCAGTCATCCCTGGGCCTACCTTTCTCCCTGAGAGGAACTCCATTCCCAGCCGAGAAGCCCTCCTGGCCCACCTTGGCCTATTGGGTGTGGCTGCACCCTGCTCAGCTGGGTGGAAAGGGTGGCCAAGGTGACAGTGAGGAGTTTCCAGGCCTGCTGGGACCTAGAAACAGGGATGGGGTAGGTGAGAAAGGCTTTGCAGGAAAAGGGCCCATCCTCTTTTGTACCTATATATGAATGATTTTTTAGCACTGTCTCCCCAAACCTTCAAAAGTATCCTAGTGTTCTTACGCCACCTGGCTCTGTTAGCATCTTTATGAGCCAAACTTGTGGGATCAGATTATTTCTTTAAAACTCTAAAGATTCTAAAGGTTGAGAGCATATTGCACTATCAGCTTTTTAAAGGGTGATTGAGAAAATTGACCATTTCTGTGCACAATGTGTTGAGTGCTAACAAAGTTTTCTTTCTGAGTTCATTCCTTACTTATATCTTAATGCTGACTGCTCTGTAATTAGAGATGCACACCTTCAACTTCACAGGAGACGCTTTGTCCTTTGTTACAAAGACCACACTTCAGAAAAGAGTGCATGGAGCTGATTTTAAGTGCTTCAGCCATTTGTTATGAGAATTTTAATAGAGAAAGAAAAGGCCACAAAGCCAAAAGGGATGTTAGGGTGCTGGGAAGAGCAGCACCAGGGTTAGATCAGGAAAGGGGAACTAAGAACTAAATTCACCTTTGCCTCAGTTTTTCTGCTGCAGATTCCCACAGAGGAGCTCTGTGGATGGATGGGTCCAGAGAACTCGGAACTTGCCAGTCATAGAAGAATTGTGTACCCAAAGCTCATATGCAGAATGATTACTTGTGATTCACAATCAATTATAAGAAAAAAATGTCATTCATGCTACTTAGGTTTTCAGGTCAATTGTTATAGTTTGTGTCTGGATATTCCCCCAAAGCTTCATACAACCATGGGAGTGGGCTTCCAGAGTTTGCTTATGGGTATGAGCGCTACACCCAAGTGGGTGTGGCCTCCATACAATATAAGGGACTGAAAGAGTCTTCTCTCTTTGCTCCTCCCCTTATGCTCTTGTTTTTGTTGTCTTTCACTACCATGAACTGTTGCCCTCTGCCTTTTGCCACTCTACTTTGCAGGCACCAAGTATATACTGAAACTTCCACAAACTATGAACTAAATAAGCCTTGTCATTTTTAATTTTGGATGTTGGATATTTTGTCTCAACAATAAGAGAAAAGTAACCAAGACATCAAATCATGACTAACTTGGGTCATAGATGTTCCTGAAGTGATGTGATCATCTATAACCATAATGGAAACAGGTTTATCAAGTCCAGAAAAACTAACTCTCTCTCTCTTTTCCTGTTCTCCTCCCTCTCTCTACTTCAAATAATTAATCAAGTGTTCTCTCTACACATGTTCTTCCTCCCTATCAACCCTACCACAGCGACATCTTAAGGCAATATATTAGAGTAAATATCCTGTGCATCTCTGGGTAACTTGATAAGTCATTTAATTTAAATTTATTCTGCACGTTTGGTGTGGAGAAAAAGAAGTTTTTTTCTGGGCAGCTTATATTTTATAGATATGAATTTTTATAAACCAGGGTCACGGATACAAAACCACATATTCACTTCCTACCAGAATTAGTCCTACCCTGAAAAATAAATTGATTTCATGAGTCAAAATTGAGTTAAGAATATGCAATGGATCAGATCTAATCATATCTAATAGCAACTTAGCAATTTATTATCTCAAAACTGGATGGCAGAATTTTATTATTCAGGATACTTGACATTTCAGTAGTAAACTCAAGCGAACAGAATGACTTCAGCCAAACTATAGGGCTGAGTAATAGATGTGCTCATGAAAGGGAAGTGGCTTCCTCCAGACAACTTTGAAAGATGGTGTGGAAGTTTGAGAGGCTTCACCTTTATGCCTTAGAGAGTCACAAAGCTGTGTTGGGCCCCACAAAGCAATGGGCTGTTGAACCCCACAGAGTAAGCACCCTTATAAGACTGCAGACCAAGGAACCATGATGCAGCTGTCCATGGAGTCAGGAACCTACTTTTTAGGCCACAGAGGGGATTTTGTCAGATGAAAGGAAAGCAAAACAACAGCTGAAGCAACAAGGAAAGAAGCAAAAAGCAGAGGTGGAGGTCATCAGAGCCAGTCTGAAGCCTTCCCATCTTCTGATTGCTGGACTGGGAATTTCCTCTTAATTCAGAAGGACCAAGGAAAAGGCAGCAGTTTTTAAACTCCAATTTTGTTACAAAAACACATGTTTCTTTTCTCTAGCTGACCGCCACCAGCTGATGATACAAGAGCTGTCTGACATGTGAGTCAGTACCAAAGTTTCTGCATGGGCTCGTCTGTTGCCTTTAACTTTGAGGTTATGTAGTTGTCCGCCTGCCCATCCATCTATCCCCCCCTTCCTCCATCCATGCATCCATCCACTGAATGGCCATATGATGAGTGTATGCTAACTGTTAGGCAATATGGTAAGCTCTAGAGAGAGAGCAGTGAATAAGACAAAGTCATTCCCTTTATTTAGTAGAGGAAATACCTAACAAAGATAGGATTAAATAACTATGCAATATAATATCAAGCTAAGATTTCATTAGAAATATAAAGCAGTGTGAAGAAATACAAGGAAGGACAGACACACAGCCATTGTGATGATTCTGCTTACAACACTGGGGTGAAAATGGGGTGAGTTCTGAAAGGTAAGCTCGGGGCATAGGATGCAGAGTCTGGAGTGTTTGGAGATGAAATGCTGGTTTGGAGCAAGAAACCCACACAAAGAATTTATGTTTTTAAAATAATTCTAGTAAAGTCATTTCTGTTGGAATAATGGGGATTAGATTTACCTTTTTGTTTGAAAGAACTAAAAGACCAGACAAAATTGAACCCTATGAACTCTAACCCTCTCCCTAACCCTAACTCTAACTCTCAAAAACTGAGACTCCATAGGCAGCAGAATGTCTGTTCCATTTAGATCTAAAACAGACCCCGACGTCTCCCATGTTCACAGCTAGAGTTTTGGGAAGGTGCTTGGAGCACAGGGGCGCTATACATGATGGAATGTGCTACTCAGACGTGGGCCTGGTTACAAGGGCTGAGTCGCTGGCTTCTTCCTGGCTCTCTGGTTCCTGGCTGCCATAAACTGAGCAGCTGTCCTCTGCCATGCCTTTCTGTTTGGCCTTTTGCCATGAAGTCTATTATCCATGGACTGAATCCCTGAATACCGTAAGCCAAAGTCAACCTCTCTCCTTTAAATAGTAAGTGTTGTGTATGTTGTCTTGGCAATGGGAAAGCTGATTAATACAGTGTCTGAGAAATGGGACAGAAATGGAGTAAGACTGACAATTGTTCAGCTGATAACCTATAGAAAGTTTCTAGGTCATAGGACAGAGAACCAAGCCAAGTTCAGTGTTCTCATGAGTTGAGGAGAGAGCTGAAAGTACGAGGAAGCCAAAGTAACTAGATATTACAGAGCAGAGCATCAAAAAGGGGGATCCAGAGAGCTGCAGATAATGCCTAAACATTCAGCAAGCAACAATTAGGCTCTGAGTGTGAGGAACATACTGAACCTGTGGGAGAATATTCTGGAAAGGATGAAGGAAATAATAACCAGAACTTACACAGGGTCAGAATTAGTGCTGGTAGACAACAGCTAGAGGGAAAACCTCATGTCTTAGAGGGCTGAGAAGAATTTTATAATGCTTTTGGCAGAGGGAAAATGAACCTTCCATTAGTGTTACTGTGATTCTGCTAACAGAGCTTGAAAGCAAGATCCAGTGAGAGCAAACTGAATACCTGAACAGGTCTCAAGTACACTTACAGGAATATAAAAATATCCTGAGATGCGTCCACTACAGTCCTCCACTCGACCATCAAATGCATGGAAGGACTCATGGAATACAAAAATATCCATCACCCAACAGGACACAGTTCACAATGTCTGGCACCAGAAGACAACCAAAGGAGTAAGGAAATATGTAGAAGGTAAGGTGATCAATTAAACCTGGCCTCAAACTCTAGCTGGCACTGACTATGGGACAGGTAAGCAGTCATTATGATATTTGTATTCCACAAACTAAAGAAGCTAGAGGTAAGACTGGACAGGTTAAGATATAGGAGCTATAAAAATCACCCAAATTTAATTTATAGAGATGAAAACTGTAAGGTCTGATTTTGATTGAATATAATGAACAGCAGATTAGACATTTTACTGGGAAAGATGAAAAAGCTTAAATGTACAGGGATATCAACAGGCTAAAATGACTAAGACAGAGAAAGAAAGCTAAGTAATGAAAAAAACACAGCATAATGATCTGCAGAGTGATAGCAAATGACCAAATACCATGTCATTTGGATCTTGGAAGGAGAGGAGAGAGAAGTATGAGACATAGAGCATGTTTGGAGAAATATTGAGGAGAAGTTTCCAAATTGATGGAACTGTAAATCCACACACCGTGGAAGCTCAATAATCCTCAACCCCCCAAAAGAAATAGCTTCCTTATAGAGAAACAGAGGCAATAATAACAGCTGGATCAGAAGCAATGCCCACCGAAAGAAAAACAATGTCCTTGAAATACTGAAAAAAAAAACCCTCCAAACTCTTAAAAACCCTAAAATTCTTTTTTTCTCTATCTTTGTATTCTGTAATTTCTGTGAGTCTAGTATACAATGATTAGATCATTTAGTACAAAGTAAGCAACATGTTACAGACAAGTGTCAAAATAAAGTGATGGGTTAGTCTTAAGACTTGGTAACCATCAAAGTAGTTTTGACTGAAACTATTTGATAACCATTTGTTAATGCACTTTTGATAGAAATTATTTACCTACATCTCTTGCTAAATCATGCCAGAGGCTGATGAGGGTATCCAAGAATTCTTACAGCAGTGACATTATCTTTGAAAAGGAAAGCAAAACAAAAATTCTTTCTGACATACACAAGCTGAAATAACTTCTCATGGGCATACTCAGATGACAAGAAATGTTAGAGGAAGCCTTTCAAGGAAAGTAATTCCAGATGGAAATATGGATCTTTGTAAAGGTATGAGAGCAAAGAAGCATCAGCTGCATGGGTCTATATGGAGATGTTTTTTCTTAATATGTAAAGGCCTTCAAAAGATAATTGACCACTTTGGTGGAACTGCAGCTGAGCAAGGGCACTTGCAGTGGTAGTGTTGCATTTTCCAGACTCCTGCTGTCTGGGCATTTCCATCTCTCCCCTGTGTTCATCACTTTGCTAGTACAGTAGATGAGTCACTGAGCTCCCACTCACTCTTTACTTCATAGTAAAACTAAGCCTGGAATCTGGCTGCTCAATTCATTCAATGAACTGAAAAATTTACAAGGCAGAGTAGTTAGGAACCTTAAAATAACTATAAATCTCTAGACCCATCGCCTCATCTCTGGAACAGGGTTTAACGTTCCCCTAACTAGCACTTAGCACTTACCCAGGGATGGGGAGTTAGACAATAGCTTTGAAGCTTGAACATCTGTGTGAGAACAAATGAAAAATTCTTCAGCACCTGAGTCCCAGGCTGGACCACTGGAAATGGCATCGAAGCCCTAGGAGAAGAGACACTTTCCCAGAGGGTTGGGGGCCCAGCTTAATCTGTGCAGTGACTCAGGTAGCAATTTATCATTTTCTGTCAGCCTTGGTTACTTGGGTTCAGTCTTTGTGACAAGATCTCAGCAACTCACAGGACTCTTTTCCCTTTCCTGGCTTCTGAGCTAAGATCCATTATGTCACACTAATAAATACTTAAGAAGGACCTTTATCAAACCCAATGTGTTTGGTCAACATTTCAGTCTTTACATTTCTAAACAAAAGAAAAGCTTATATTATATTAAAATAACTACCACCCAACTAAAGCGAAAGTAAAAGGAATACAGTTTGCAACACATATTACTGAAAACATAGGCCTTCAACAGCACAAGGCTAGGAGGGAAGAAATGGAGGACTAATGTATATTGTGGTAAGTGGGAAGTGGAATAATATAATAAAAATAGAGATAACAGCGTTTGCTGAGATCTGCGATGCGCCATGTTGGATCTTGGGGCGCTGGGAAAACAGGCAGCCACCAGCACGTCGCTCTGGTAAGTGGCTGTGGCTTGGCAAACTGTGGCCACCCCAGGGCCAGAACCATATCAGTGTTTGCTGAGATCTGAGACATGCCATGTTGGACCTTGGGGAGCTGGGAAAACTGGCAGCCAGTTCACCCCTCTGTTGGGCAGCTGTGAGCCTACTGGGGAGCGGGCTAAGAATCAAATGTCCACATCCCCTGCCCCAGCAAGTGAGAGCCAGAGATCTGAGCATGTCTTGCGAGTTTGACTATATGCGATATAGCAAATAAGGGGGATTTTCTTCTGCCATCTCTTTGAGGGCAAATGTTTTTATAACTGTTTTGTTCTGTTTTGATCAATGATATTGCTCTATTCAATATTCTGCTCTTGTAATTTCGGTATTTCCTTCGATATTGCTCTGCCTGATTGAAATAACAACTATTGTGAAGAAAACCAGATGTACTCTTGTGCCTATTGCTGTTGTCCCAGGGGCCTGCTGTGAGGTTCTGTGCCAATTTCACTGCACTGGCTCAGCTGGTTATGTCCTACCTTGTTCTGCTGTATTTTACTACCTTCAAAATAAAATAAATAAATAAATAAATAAATAAAAAATAATAAATAAGAAAAAATTTAAAAAGTAAATAACAACAAAACAGATCAGCAAGGTACTGAGCAAACTGAAACATGATATAACTAAACAGATAATGGACTTAAAAAGCAAAAGGAGGAAAAGCAGGTGCTCTAAAGGATATAACTGCATGTATATTTAAGGGTGTAGGAATGATAATTATGTTGCCAAGTTTTTGTTGGATCAGAAAATGGAGCTGTTTGCAGCCTCACTGTTTGAATGTCCACTTTGTATGCTTTGATTTTGTGACTTGAACAACTACATCCAGGAAGACAATATGTAATATATCAACTAGTGATATCTTGCTGTTCTTTTTTTTTTTTGAAATTCTGTATTGTTTCTACCCTTTTTTTCTGTTTCATTTTCCCCTCTGTTTAAATAAAATTAAAAAAAAATAGATGGTGACAAGTAAAACTCCTGTGCTACAAATGTTGAAGCTACCACTAAAGAACTGCACAACAAAATAGAGCTAATAACATCAATGAAGACAAAGTAGAATTATAAAATTACTTGGTTAATTCAAAAATCATTCAGAAAGATAGGAAAACATTAAAAAAAAACCCAAATGGGACAGATAGGAATCAAAAGCAAGATTTCAATCACATATTGATGTGATCCCATTAAATTCACACCATCTAAGCATGTACATGAAGAAGCAGAGAAGCCCAGATGAATTACAAAGCAGGGAACTTTATACTATATACTATAAACATAAAGCCAGAAATATTTTAAAAAGTAAATTAATGGACAAACACATGCTATGTAACACTAATAAAAATGCAGCTTCAGTGATCTTGTTGATATGAGGCACACTGGAAAGAATTTCAGTGCAAAGAATATCATCACAGAGAAAGGTTATTTCATAGAAACAGAAGGGTTATTCTCCAAGAGAACATAGACATGGACATTATATATCCTGAGAACAAAGCCTCAAAATATTTGGAGCAAACACTAGTAGAACTGCAAGAAAATATAATATCCACAATTGTAGAAAGATTTCAATACCCACTCCTAATCATCAATATGATACAGGATAGAAACCAATAAAAATATGATGATATAAGAAGAATTGAACATCATCAACCAACTTCGTTCTGTTTAGAGATCACTGCATTCTACAATAACAGAATACACATTTCCCAGTGCACAGTGAACACCTACCAGGACAATGCTTCTCCTGGGCCGCACAGCACATTTCAATAAAAACATAAGTAATTGAAGTCAAACAAAATATATTCTATGGCCACTTTAATGATTTAATGGTACCAAATAAGAAATCAATGACAAAAGTTATTGAAAAACCTTCAGATAATTTCAAAACATATCACACACTTCTAAATAATCCATAAATCAAAGAAGAAATGCAAAGAAAATTAGGAAATATATTAAAATGAACAAAAAAATGAAAACGCAACATACAACATGGTGTGATGTAGGTAGAACAATAGAGAGAAGACAAATGACAGCTCTAAAGGTCAGCATAAAGTTCTGTAATCAATGCCCTACGCTCCCACCTTAAGAATCTACGGGAGAAAGGCAGAGTAAGCCCCAAAGCACAGAAATAATAAAAATCAAATTGAAAAATCAACAAAATAGAGAAAAACAATACAGAATATAAATAAAACTAAAGCCTGGTTTTTTTGAGAAGATACATATAATTTATAAACCTCTACCCAGGCAGATCAAGAAATAAGGAGGAAGACACTGTAAGTTCTACAGATTTTAAAGATACTAAAAAGATAATAAAGGAACATTATGAACAAGTTTATACCAGTAAATTTGATAACCTACATGAAATGGACCAGTTTCTTAAGACACAAACTGCACAAGTAGATTCAAAAAGAAGTAACCTAAATAACTCTGTAGTCATTAATGGGAATTGAATTTCTAATAAAAATAAAACCTTCCCACAAAGAAAAACACAGACCTACATAGCTTTATTGTAACTTGTACTCATTATTTAATGCTAAATGTCCTGTACAAGCTCTTCCAGAAAACTGAAAAGAAGTGAGTTTTCCCAGCCCTCTCTGTGAGTCCATCATTATTTTGATATCAAAAACCAGTCGAAATACAGAACCTCAAGACAGGAAAACAAATCGATAGCCTTCATGTACATGGTTATTAAAGTTTAAAAATTAATAAGTCAAGTTAAAGAATATATAAAGTACAGTGCAGTATGACTAAATGGGATTTATCCCAGTGATACATTTTAACAGTACAAAATCCATGTAATTCACCATTTTAACAGTCTATTTAAGAAAAATTGTGAGATGGTATCAATAGATACACAAAGGCATTTTGCAAAATTCACCATGCAGTCCTGATAAAATTGATAGCAAACTAGGAATAAAGAAAACCTCTTCAGTCTGATTAAGGGCATCTTGGAAAAACTGACAGCTGACCTTGCCCTTACCGCGTTAAGCATGTGGTCCAGGAGGAGGGGCATTAGCATAGCCCAGGAGCTTGCTAGAAACAGTCTCACATCTACCATGGACCTGCTAGGTCAGAATTGGATTTCTAGCAGGGTCCTGGGACACACAGATGCACAGGAGAATCAGAAACAAGATATTAATCTGATTCACAATCAATACTGATTCTCAGTCCCCTCCCCCAACCACTGCACAGGGTGAGAACATTTCCTTGTATTTTAACTTAAGCCTCCTTCCCCAGATATAAAACAGAGATACATATATTCTGAAGGTTGCTTTAAGAAATAAATTAAAGTAATGAGTATAAGATGTTCAGCATAGTATCCAACAGAGCCACTGGTGCTGTTGTTTTTCAGTCGGACCACTAAAATCCTTAGGATGTGGATTTCTATGTCAAAAACTGGATTCATAGAAACTTAGACCTAAAATAATATCTAGTCTATTCCCTCATTTTACTGACGATGATACTAACCAGAAACATCAAGTAGCTTCTTCCAGGCTATGTGTTAGAAAGATTTCTCTAATGTGCTCCCTGAGACACTTTGATTTTTTTAACCCTATACTAGCACAACTAATCTGTAAGCAAAGCAAATATGACCGCTGACCTCTGCTTCTCTTTGTAGATCAGCTGTAATGTTCAGATACTGGCTGGGAGTGGAGGTCAGTAATGGAGGGTTTGCTAAACCTGTGTGAGGCTTTTGGGCTGGTTCTCAGCATCACACACCCAAAAAATCAGCTATTCTGAAATTATATAAATATGTTTTCAGAAATGTTTATCAAGAGTAAAAAAAAAATAACTTTTGCTTTAGAGATAGAAAGAAGAGTGCTTTATTTTTCCCTATCAGCACAGAATATAGAAACAACAAAAGTTAGACTCTCAAGAGAAATGCCTGCGTGACCATTTAATATTTTCCATTTTCTACCAGAAATTATATTTCAGTTAGAGACACCTTTAAGCATAATGAATGAATGAATGAATACACAATTAAGCTGGAAAAGGTTGGTGGATATTGTACATGCAGTATACACACACTAGCATAGCCCAGCCATGTAATAGCCATTCATTTGGCAGATAGGATGATGCAAGCAGTGAAATGTTGTCGTTCAGTTTTGATTCGTGTCTTTAACTCTTCATTGTTATATAATACAATTAATGTACTGCTTCACCAAGCTGTGTAAGACCAGTAAATTGAGCCAAGTGTCATGTATACTTTTGTAAGACCAGCACCCAGAGAGACTGAGACAGGAGGGTCTCTGCAAATTAGAACCCAGCCCAGACAACTTAGTAGTTTACCAACACCTTGTCTCAAAAGGAAAAAAAATAAGGTGTTGGAGATGTAGCTAAGTCCTGGGTTTAATTTCTGGTATTCCAAACACACACAAGTGAAAAAGGAAAAACAAAACAGTTTTAAAATGATTAGAAAACCATTCTGAAAAAAAGAATATAGAAAGAAAAAACTGAGTGGTAGTAATTCTGAAAAGAAACTGCTCTGATTTACAAAGTGGTATTCCTGGAGGCTGAGCTTTTTACAACGAAAAAAAATCTAACCCCTTCCGACCAGTTTCCTGTTAATTAAACAATGTAATTGGATTTAACGTGTAATAGAATTAACTGATGCATATGCAGAAACCCACCTTGCAAGCAAAGACAAAAAATTGTTCGTGAAAAACAAAAGTTGTCTCTTGCCAATTGGCTGAAAGATTTGTCTTTTCTCAAAGGGATCTAATCCAAATAACTGGTATTCAAGTCTTCATAGACTCCAACTCTCTAAGACTTTATTTTTTAAAAGATAATAATCAGATCATTGCCGTGAAGCATGAAAGCAAACGTCTTCATACCTCGAGGACGCTAATGTGTGAGCAAATTGGACGTGATTTTATTTCGAGCCCAGGAAGCCTAAAGCCAGAACAGAGATGAAAGGCAGGCCTGTGACTTTGGTCTAGAAGTCGAAGACAGCGTCTGTGCTATAGAGCCTCAGGACAGCAGAGGCTTTTGCAGCTGTACGACGACGCTTTACTAAGAATTGGGCTTCTAATCTTTCTAGTTCCCTTTGTACACAGAAGAGCTAATGATGAGGTCTATGCCTGCAGCTTCTGTTTGAAAAATCGTTGTAAGGGGCCCGGGATGTAGCTCAGTGGCTCAGTGCCTGCCTGGCAAGCGTGAGGTCCTGAGTTCAATTCTTAGTACAAAACAAAACAAAACAAAACAAAACAAAACAAAACAAAAAACCAAGTCCTAGTCAGCCAGTTATACCTGGAGGAGTAGCTCAAGATGCTTCTATTCATATTCTCAGGGAACACCTTGTAAAGCAACGGGACCCCTAGAGGAGCAGAGGAAGCTGTTCTGTGAGAACCGGAAGTGGAACCCATGTGCGGGGCTTCTACCCTGCAAAGATTCAGCTCTGCGCTGCAGCTGCTGTCTTCCCTCCTCCTCCTCTTTGCTTTCTAAATGTTCTTAAGAAATTAGAGAGTTTAAGGAAAACAGAAGCAGGACAAGCTGTCAGTCTCTTCTTTGGAATATTCCCTGAAACGGAACTAAAAAGAAAACTGCAATACTAATATCAAAACTTGGATTTGCTCCCACTACTACAGAAAAGCTCTCAAAGACTAATCAAACCTGTTTATTCTCATTAGTCAATCCACAGGGCATAGTGATGCACCGTAAGTATTTTAGAAGAAATGGCACTGTGGATGCAAACACGGCTAAGGTAGGGTGTTGACAAGAGAGGGAGAACATTTTATTTTGTTTTATTTTGTTTCATCTGGCACTGGGAATTAAACTTAGGACTTTGTGCTTGCCAGATGGGCACTTGTGCCGCTGGGCTATGTCCCCAGCCGTGGGAGAAGGAGAACAAATGCAAACATAGAAAACAAATATTTTTAGGCAAAAAGCAAGCTTTGCACTCCATGAAATTTAAGTGCCACTACAACATCAATGGTATACACACCAATCACTGTGGCTTCCTAGTTGATTCACTTAATTGCATTAGATGAATTAGTAAAATTTTCCTTGAAACCATTGGGAACATAAATAACCGTGGGTGGTTTAGGGATATGGTTTAGCTCAGGCTTGCTCCCCTGTGACCTGTGAGGATGTGCCAAGGTTGACTGAAATGGCAGTCAGACACGTGAAGGCAGCTTTACCCGAAAGCCATCAAAGGAACACTAGAGAGATACGGCTTTAGGGATTATCACTGGTGACAAATCTCTATAAAAAACACAGATATAAACATGCCAGGTATAAGAGTCCTAGTGTTTCCAGAAAGCCAGGTCTTTTGTTCTTCAATACACCTATTCTGAGATATTTTCATAACAAATGGCTCTGTTTTTCTCTACTTTAATATTAATACCACTGATAACAGCATGAATATTTCTTGTCTTAGGAAGAGGTAAATTGCTTACTTAACTCTGGTGATGCTGCTTTGGTAGGTTTGAAGACACTTCAGCAATATTTCAGATCTCAAAACCTTTTCTAGCAGGTGAGAGGGTTGCTATGAATTTGCACTTGGTGCTTTCTGCAGACAAAAAGGAATGGAACCCACACAGGTTCCCCCCACCACCCTGCACACAGCCAGGACCTTGTCCTCCCTGCTGCTCAGCCTGTAAACGCGATGCTCACGATTTTGTCTAAGGCAGGGATGTCTGCCTACTTTGAGCAATTCCATTTGTTACAGAGCAAAAATAAATCTGCCCAGTTTGCTTCTGAAAGATCAAAACTCGACCTAACCATCAGGTTACAGAAGAGGGGCTACCTCCTGTGGCTGGCCATCCCCTCCCATCCATGCCCCTGGATGTGCCCGGGATCAGACAGCAGGCAGCTCCTGTGTGTCTCTGTGCCAACCTGACCTTCCCCGTCCTGCCCAAGAGTGATCCCTGTCTCCTGTGCATGGGAGTCTTGAGAAATATGTGCAAATTTCCTGTGGCTCATGTTCATGAAAACACACAGCGGGTTGGCAGTCCTCTCTCTTGCCTACAGACAAGCCTTTTAATGTCTTGTCTATGGGGATGGAACCATCTCTTCTGGTTAGTGTTGGTGTGTGAGGCATGTTCGCCAATCACGTGCCACACCCTCCCCATCTCTTTCTGCATAGAGCCTAGGTTGCCATCCATACAGGTGAGGGTAAGAGCCAGACCATTCTTAAGCTGCGGAGAGCAAATGTGTGTCAGTAACCTTTGTCCTCCCCCTGCCACTGCCTGTCATGGGTGCAGATGAGGTGCTGTCGGGTGGCTGTAGGATCCAACAGCTGTCTCCTGGTGGCCCAGAAGCCACTGAGATGGGACACTTAAGGATGGTCACAGGGGCCATGCAGGTAGACAGTGCTCCTGAATTTGGAAATCAAGGTGAGGACCTTGAAAGGGAACACTGAAAGGAGCTGTCCCTCTGGTACAAGGACAGCTTCCTCTCTGTTGTGTGGCTTACTTTCCAGGATGGCTACGTTATTTCACGCCCCACCAAGGGCATCTGTGGAATAAACTAAGGTGCCACTAATGATTACTTGGGGTAACAGACTATCTCAGGCAAAACAGGATGTATTCCTGCCTTCCTTAGTTAAAAGTAAGTCAGTTCACGTAGCCATCCATCTGTCCTTCCACCTCTCCATTCGTCCATCCACCCATCCATCTGCAGACCATTTTCCACTGTTTACAAGAGCCTTACATCTGTTTTCCTTCTTTTGTTCTTTAATAAACCAAGCCTATTTTTGGTGTTCCTTCCACAGAGCTCTGGAGTGGGCTGCATGCTGGACACGGTTAAGGCTTGCTCTTGAGACATCAGAGCGGGAGAAGAGAGATCAGCTTCTGTGCCGGACTGACTACAAAGCTCAGCGCAGTTCTGACGTACAGCAGCTCTGCCAACTTAGCAAGTCGCTCTTATGTCTGTTGAGAATCAAAAGTGAAACACACACACAAAATTCTCTCCCTTTTTGAGACATTTACTAGCTTTTGGGGGATGAAGACTAAACTCATGAGTGTTGGGAACACAGAAAAGGAGTGGAGTTTTGTGTGATGCAGTATGAACAAACAAAACCCTTTCCAAACCTCACTGGTCACCCAAGCTGACTGCGTGCTGATGTGGCAAGCTGTGTGCCAGAGGGCTGCCAGGCCGTCCCTGCTCTGGGAATGGTGCTCCAGGGCTCGTCTAGGGATGATCTTAGAGAACTACATTGAGATCTAGAAAGACTTCAGATGTCTTCTGTCCAATGCTTACAGTTTATGGAAGAGGAAACTAAAGCTCAGAAATGCAAACAGATTTGCCTAGGGTAGCAGAGGCTAAACCTTTTCTTCCTGGTTCCTTTCCCAGGGCCCCTGAAATGGTTGGGTTGTGCCTCACAAGGGCCAGTGTGCTGTCTGTATCACCACGTGTCGCCTGCGGGCCTGGTCTCCGAGTTGGTTTGGTGTCAGCATTTTGGTTACCTGTGTGTGCGAAGTCTCCACATGGACTGGGTCGTGAGTTCCCATTTCATTTCTGATAATGGCCAAGGAAAAGTCAGGTAAATCATTTCTGAGTGTGGTTTCTTTTCTTGACAGCATTGGCCTCGGTGAGATGAAGGTTTCTCAATGACCCCTTCAGATTGGAAGCCCAGTTAGTCCACATTTCTGATGTCCCATGCTGACTGTGAGGTCATTTAAATACCGCACATATATATGTACACACTTTAGGACTCGCACAGTGTAACTCACAGGGCTGCAGGGAGGTAGTTGTTTAAAATGTTGTGGGTTTCAAAATCACATTATTATTATTAATGCTGTTCTTACTTTCTTCTCTCCTTGTGCCATTACTTGTCCTCTTTTGATCATCCTCTTTTACATTTCTCTTTCCTTTAAATTTAAAGTTTATTCTCACATAAAATAAAGCAATATAAGTATCAAAGTAACAAAAAAGAACAAAAGAGAAATAAAAAAAATATTTTTATGAATTTCCAACACCCAATTTTACTTTCTGTCAGTAGTCAAATACTGGTAGGAAGGCTGAGGAGGCCTCCTGTGATCACAAACACGGGGACAAAACCGTGTCCACGGTCATGGGCAGGACTGCACTTGCTTCCAGAGAGCTGCAAATCAGAAATGACAGAGGCCGGCAAAGTCTGAGGGAAGCTCGAGGACTTGAACACTCTGCGGGGCCAAGTTCAGAGCCGAGCAGCCTAACATGTCCTCTAGCCAGGACCGAGAGCAATGCAGGTGTTTATGGCCCTTAAACTTTACCCTTGGGTAGCGGTTGGCTTGCCCTGGGGGAATGGAAGAAAAGACTTCTTCGCAGTTTAGCTTTGAACCAAAAACAATAATATGCTCCATGTTGCAGACTTATTACTTCAACACATGTCACTACCGAGCAGAGGAAGAGAGCAAAAGCAAGTTCCAGTGAAAGTGATTTGAAGAGAATGACAGATGTTTGTGTTTTCTGGTTGTACTTTGTGGTTCTCGGCCACCATGCTTTGCACCGGAAATCTCTGAGCCTGCAGCGGTGCCGAGGTGGCTGAGTTCCGCACAAGCACAAACACACAAGCTTCCTCAACCCTCTCTCCAGCTTCTCAGCATGGAGGACTTCTAGGGGAGACAAAGAAACTCCTGATTAGTCTCAGCAAAGATTGGGTTCTCAGAGAATGGCAGATTTTGCTCATTGTAGCTCCTGAGAGGCACGGTATCTAATGCTTTTCTCTGCTAGTTTTGAATGTACAGATTTCTGATTATGTTAAGAGCATAATTTTCTCCCTTTTTATTATTATGTTTAGAAGCAAGAAATGATGTGGTAATAAAAACCCCTTTCGTCTTTTACAGGAAAGAAATGAACAGAATAAATATGATGGCACAAAAATTACTGTTATCTGCATACACACAACTGTAATTTCAGCCACTGAACCCTCTTCAAGGAAAGAGTCATCGCTGTCTGTGAAGCCTGGACGGATGAAACTGTAGCAGAAACTGCTCTCAAAGGCGAGTGGCACCAATGTCAGCTCTGCAGGTCACACTCTGGTTGAGCTGCGTGCAATGTGCACGTCTCACCGTAGAACTGAGACTGTGGACAGCAAAGGTGAACCTGCGACATCTGAAACAGAATCCATATGGTGAAAAGCAACCTGGAGAACAGGAGAAAATATGTCTAAAGCATAAATCAGACAAGAATTACTGTCCAGAATACACAAGGAACTCAGGCAACTCAACAGCACCAGAACCACTAACTAACTGGATTGTAATGTGGGCAAATGATCTGCATAAATTTTTCACCAAAGAAGACATAAAAATGGTCCATAAGTGAAAAGACGATCAACATCATTTATCATGGGGTACAAATCAAAATCATTGTGAAATATCACTTCACACTCATTATGATTGTCACTTTCAAAAAACCCCAGAAAATAACACACCTTTGTGAGCATGTGGAGGGACTGGAACCCTTGTGGACCATTGATGAGAAATTAAAATAGTATAGCTGCTGTGGAAGACAGGATGCTGGTGCCTCAAAAACTAATAAACAGAATTACAACATGGTTCAGCAGTTCCACACTTAGGGCTACCCAAGAGAATCAAAAACAGTGTCTTGGAAAGATATTTGAATGTTTACATTCACATCAGCCTTATTCACAATAACCAAAGGTGCGGGCAATTAAAGTGTTCATCAGTGAATGACAGAAAGACACACCGTGGCATCCACATACCACGGGGTATTTATTTGGTCTTAAAAAGGAAAGAAGTTCTGATGCATGGTACAGTGTGGATGAAGCTTCAGGATGCTGTGCCGAGGGAAGCAAGCCCACTTCAAAAAGACAAACAAGGTATAATTCCACTTGGGGGGGGCATCTCCGATAAACAGATTCATAGAAATAGAGGTAGAGTGAAGGTGGGCAGGAGAGCTCTGGGAAGCTGTGTGATGAGCTGAGAGCTTCAAGCTCAAAGATTTATTCAAGATTGGTTGCAAATCCCTGTGAAAACACACACCACACTGCCAACTGTACACGAAAAAGGTGCAGGTGGTAAGCTTTACTGATGTGCATTTTGCATTGTAAAGGACTGAAACAAGGATAGCAGCAACTGCAGTTGTGAACTGCATAGTTTTTAGGTCAACTGGTAAGTACTTCCTTTTTGTTACTCTGTGATACGATTTAAAGATTATAGACATCCATTCTAGGAAACACGCACTTTTGCATAAGACGTGATAGGGTAAAACACAAACAAAAGTCAAAGCTCAATGACAAAAATACTCAACGGACTCTTATGGTTAGCGGGTGGTAAAGGGTGACACCCTGGCTGACGAAGCAGAAGGTGACCTGTTCAGCAGAAATGGTAACGAGCTCTTTTCTGGAACATAATATGTGATCCAAGCATACGGAGTAGTAAACACCACAAGAGCTCCTCTCGCTCCCTTTCAGGTCTTTTATCTTTAGTGTGAGCATCCAATCATTTTATTAAATGCTGGCAAAATCAAATTCCTTTTAGTCAGCACATCCAGCATCAGCCATTTTGAATGGCAGTAAATTCTTCTGCTACCTGGGACCTTTTTGTTTGGAAGATACTGTTTAGGTCATATAGTTATATCCTCATACTTAAGTCTCAACACAAATGTTAAACATCTAAAAAACAGCCAAGAGCTGTTCAATGGCCAGTAAGGAACCCACTCGAAGCTTCTAGAGTTCAGGGTTACTCATATTTTGAACAACTCCAGAGCTTCAAATCTGGCTGGGTCTGAGAAGACCCCAGCGTTGGCATCAAGTCCCCCTCCAAGCCCTAAGGACACCAAGCCCACTGTCCTCTGGAAGGCTCTCATTGTGACCAGGAACCTGCTCCCTTTTGCTTTTCCCTTTTTCCTTTCATGCACCAAGTCCCAGACTAGATAAGCAGTGTCCCATCTGTAACTGTCACACATATCTATTTGAATGTATGTCTTTCTAGGATAAATGAAACATAAAATCAATGTATAAATAAAAAAAGCTCTGAGAATGCTCAACCACCAAGACAGAGCCCAACACTTCCACTGAATTGAGACATCTGTAAAATAAACTCCAATTGCTCACAGTGAGCAGACCACAGATCACTGAAACTGATTTGCCCAGTAAGTCTTGCAAAACCTTGAGTCTTGAGTTAGGAGACGCGGCTGTCCCAGGGAACTGGTATGGGATCCAGCTACAGGGGCTCTGGCCCCGGTTGATGGTGTTTACAGGGCTGGTGAGTAAACAGATCTCCCGAGAACAGATTCAGGACACAGCATGGTGTGGAAAGAGCCCTGGTCCCTGCGCGAAGTCTTCAGTGTGTTCATGGCTCTGTCCCCATTCCTCTGTGCTTTGCTGCTTGAAACATTCAGATTTTAGTTCAGCTTTGCGCAACACTTCTGTGTCTGCTCACATTCTTGTTAAAAGATGTTATTTGCATCTCAACCAAAGAAAAATAAAGTGGGATTTTCTTTTATTTAGCTCGAATGTCCTGCCCCCGCACCCCCCAGGGAACGGGAATGAGGGTTGGCAGTTGAAACGATGCATCCTGTAGGGAAACTGCAGTGCAGTGGAAGCACTGTCAGAGTCTAGGTCCACACCCCACCCAGCCCCGAATCCTCTGCAGGGAGGGTCAGCAGGCCTGTGCCCAGAGCCTTGTCCCTGACCTTCCTGATATGCCCAGCTCTTTGCCTTTGAAGAAAATGCTTCACGAGGCAGTGACAGGCCAGTATCTCCAGCAACATGTGAGCCGCTGTGGTAAGTGATTCTGTCCTTCCTTCATGGAACAAGCACGGCATTGTAACCCCTGACAGAAAACCCCAGCTGTCCCTTTACACGCTCGCCTTCTTGGCAAAGTTTCAGATTTTTCTCTCCTTTGAATAGTCATAATTCATCGAGAGAGCCAGACACTTGGATTTCTTTTTCTAACAGACTGTGTTTCTCTGGCTATCTTTTCCCTAATTGCTCCCTGCAAATCCACCCCTCTGTGCTGGAAAACTACAGGGAACCAGTGGCACGCACCAGTTGCAAACACAAGACTTTTAAAAAAAATCCACCTTTTGAGCCGCATACCACATTTATTGCCAATTTTGATTCAAGTGGAAAGGAAAATTGCATAAATCGGTTATTAGGAGTTGCAGGTGTTCTTGCACAGGGAGGAGGCTTCTTATCCAGGGACTACAGATAATCCTGCTTGTAAAATTTCCCTAGTTGTAGTGTTTTCTCATCCCTTGGGGAAATGCTGTAAGCAGGAAACCACATATGCACATTAAAAGTGAGGTGATAAGCCCATTCTACCAGACGGTACTTTTGAGAAATGATGGTGAATTTTGAAATTCTGTCGACTCTTCAAAAAATTTCTGATTTACTGGAACTCAGTTTTAACCAATTCATTCAACGTATGATGAGTTTACTGTGTGTGTGTGTGTGTGTGTGTGTGTCCATCCTTAACAAAGCCTGTGGATAAACTGCCACAAGAAAGCACTATGCCATTTGCATGGACAGGAAGTCTCTATTTCCTGTCCTGCTGTGCGCCGTGAGGGAGGAGAGAGAACATAGCAGCAGCACCTCCTCGTTTGCTTTCTCCCATTTTCCTTCTGATCTCTCAGCTGTGCTTTATGAGGTCTCACAGGGCAGGAACCTCCACGTGAGAGGAGAATCAAGCGAGGGCCATTGTCGAACGCTCTAAAGAAGCAGAGATTCTTTTCTGGTACAAAGCAGACCTGAGAGGGTCAGGGTTGAGCAGTAAATATCTTTTGTTGACTGCACCACACTAGCCCTTCTGTGGGTGCTACAGACAGGGTCTTCAGAGCAGGCGGTAGGCGTTTCCCCAATACAGGGCTGCACGGCACATTTACACAGCTGCAGGGAACAGGGTGTGTGGTGTCAAGAGCAGGCGGCGATGTCTGAGGTGAGGGGTAGTGATAGATGAGATGGAAGCCCAGGGTGGACAGGCTTGGATTGCCAAGGAGTGAGCCACAGAGATATAACTCTGGTGTTTGGTGGACCTTATCTCTTGTACTTTACCACATGGTCAAGAGATCCAGGTTGAAGCATCAAAAACAGGTTGCTGACACAGGTACGGACCTTGTGTGACGTGATCCGCGTTCTAAAATCTTTGCAGAGGTCTGGTTTGGACACTGTCCTGTCCCTCCCAGGTCTTCTTTCAGGACTGAGGACTTATTCCATCAGGAGTTAGGAATGCTGAGCCACGTTGCAAATGAGAGTTATAAATTGACAGTTATGGTTTCCTCCAGAAGAATCATCTGCTATTCATTGAGCAAAATATTTGAGGTCCAGTGCTAACCAGCGTGGTGAAATTTGGTACTGACTCCAAGGCACAGAAATAACACCATAGGTTTTTTACCAAAGCAGAAGTGAGTGGTCTATGCTGGAGATCAAAACAGAATACGTTATGGGGCGAGACACTCAGGGAATAGTTCATGGACAACCGTGTAGGTAGAGAGCCTTCAGGGGAAGCCAAGAGGAGGCGCATACATTGAATTCCAAGTAAGAATATAAAATAAGAGGAACTAGGAAATCTATGTCTTAAAGACATATTTGAAATCAGTAAGTCTGTCAGGATTGAGAGATTATCTAGGAATAAAATGAAGGCCTAAGGCTGGAAGAGATGAAGGTGTGTTATCTGAGGGTCTGAGAAGTTTTGAAAAATTGGTGTCCTAAAGAGTAAGATTTTCCTCAAAACCTTCTAGTAGGGGTTAAGTTGTCAGACAGTGGTTTACTGAAGGTTAAGGGGTTTATAGACATATTCAGAACTAGAAAGGCATCTAGGACACTGAAGGACCTAGAAAACTGCTAGGGACTTGGAAATGAATGAAAGTGAGTGTGGAGCGTCAGGCTCATTAGTCCAGGGACTGATGAAGCGAGGTCCAGGAATCCTCTGGGTGGCTCACTAAGGGGTGGCCTTGGCGATTATTACTGGTCCCTCCCTCCTTGTTCTCCAGCACTGCTCCTCCCCTCTGCTTCTCAGCTTCCACGAACACCACACCCTTCCACTAGGACGCTTCTGCATGGGACCCAGCTGATCATAGACCAAAGCTCTTAAACCATGAGCCAAAGTAAACCTCTCTTCCTCTGAGTTATGGGCATTGGCTACTGTGTCTATCAGTGGGAAGGCTGATAGTACAGTGAGTGTTCTTAAAGATTCACCCACTGAGAAAGACTTTATGCTCTCTAGATTGTGAGGAGAGAGAAACCACCAAGAGTTTTGCAAGTGGTGTATCTAGGAACTTTTGGTTATTGGCTGGACAAACTTTTGTTCAAATTTGAACTGCCTGATTCTGCAGCTGACATCTTTATCTGTCTCCTGACGGCATCTTTTACTGCACTTCTTGCAATAATTCTAATGAAAAGAGAAAGACAGAAACTTAAGAATAGTTTTCCTTTATCCCAAAGTAACAAGTCAAAATGTAGCTTATTATTTTCTTTTACTCTGAAAATGTTTTTTCTAACTTTTAGTTTTCTTACTTGGCACTTCAATTTCATATAATGCCTTCTGTCTGAGTGTGTCTTCGACATTGACTATCTTGTGGCTCACTTGTGTCTTTACACAATTTATTCACTATAATTTCTATTGCATATTCCCTAGGATAAATTCCCAGGAATAAATACTTTTGTCCTAGGTCATCTTTTATTAGCACAAAATGACCTATTGTTGCCAGGAATTGGAGTTCCTGAGTCACATGTCAACTGCTCATCCAAGCAGGTATTGTTACCAGGGAGGTTTCAGGAGGAAGAAGACACGGCTTTCCTTATGAGCCAGGCAGGGCAGACATGACAGTCAGCCTGGACCCAGGGGCATAAAGCCATGTGGAACTCCTGCTGAGCACTAAATGACAATGCCTTACTCTACTCCTAAATCCCTTCTGAAGAGTTGTAAAGGAAGGAGTAATGTCCTTGGCCCCTTTCCAACCTACCGCCACCAATCCTTTTAAGGAGGAACCTGAAGTCTCCATAGAGTCTTGCTTAGCACACTGACAACCAAGCCCTTGTCTAAATTCAAAGGCAGAAAGATTGGATAGAACATTCTTTTCACTTCTTTCTTTAGTAAATTTTTAATCTCATCAGTGATGAATAGTGACTTGAACAGGATTAGACACATTTTGCACTTGAGGCATTAATACTGAACAAAAGCCCAATTGCTATGGAATCAGACTTTACTCCAAAACAGGGGTGGCTGCCTGCCTACTACCTGCAGATCCTGCATAATTTACATATCCGTATAATAAACGCTTTCTTTTTTATCACCACTGAACCATGTCTAAACTGCGTTTTACTTAACCTGACAATCTAGGCCTTGATGTCAAGTGTGATTCATCAACTGTGACTGGAAACATCTGAAGCAGCACAATTTAATCTGAAGTAAGGGAAGAGACTATTGATGCTAACGGAAGCTGCTTTCCAAACTCAGCTGTCATGCCCGAGCTGTTTAAATATGAAATGAAGGCTAGCCATGGAGCCATAGGAAAAGGTCAGTTGAAAAACATGTTTTATCAAAACTGTCATACTTTCTGCTATTTTGATTTGGGTTAAGCCAGTGGTTCCCGGCTGGTGTCACTCCTGTCGCTGTGGGTACATCTCGTGATGCCAGAAGACAGTTTGGGGGCCATGCTGGGAGATGAGGCAGAGAGCAGCTGCTAGAACCCAGAGGGCAGAGACCAAGAATGCTGCTGAGCACCTGCAGTGCTCAGGGAAGCCAAGAACAACCCAGCTCCAAACATTTGCATGGCCACAACTGAAAAACTCACATCTAGCACAATAAGATCTAATACTGCACCATAAACTGTCACCAAGAAACACCATCCTCTGGCAGCATCAGGACAAAAGAGTTGGACATTTTTATAGCGTCTTTCTCCATCAAGTTTCTGTGTGCATGCTGAGTGCTCATTCTTGAGCAGACTGTCTTTAATGTGCAGAAAACTACCTTTAAAGTGTTGAATAGTATATAGCGTGTGCATGTACCAAGATACCAAATCATTGTTACACATTACTCAGATGCACTAAAGACAACTTTTAAAACTGTGCAGACTATTGCTGCATTTTTGTCTTTGCTTTGGACGTACATCTGTTGGTATAGGGGAGACCATCACCTTTCTCCCCTTCTTGGGCAGGCAGGGAGCACATCATTACGGGGTTCCTGACGGTGTAGTCAGTCTTCATTTCCTACATGTTATCGCATGTGACTTTCTCTAATGGCTGTTCATCAACTCCAGTATGTTGATATTAAATAGAAATATTTGCTGGGTGTGGTGGTACACACTTGTAGTCCCAGCATTTGTGAGGCTGAGGCAGGAAGATTGTTGTGAGTTTGAGGCCAGCCTGAGCTACATAGTGAGCTCAAGAGCAGCCTGAATTACACAGGAAGAATGTGTATTTTGAAAAAAATAAGAAGGAAAATAAAGAAAAAAATGGACATAAGGACTCAGTTTTCAGTATTTAAGAATGGCTAGAAATATGGATTTTTAAAAAAAATATGAATCAATGTGAATACCCATAAATGTGCGATGTTCACAAGCTATGCCAAATACTTACTGAATTTCTTGGGCCGGTAATCAGTACATAAATTACACACTGACTCAGTTATAAGATATCCGGTCACTTTAGTATACTGGACGCAGAGGCCACTGCTGTCTTCCAGGCTGCTCAACGCGAATGCAGCTCGGCCTTTGGATGAAGGGACATGAGGAGCCAGGCTGACACGGCTAGGAACAAGGCAGAAGGGATCTGGGCACACTGTTCACTCACCCTGCCTTCCCAGACTCCGATTAGCTGTGATAGATACAGCCAGCCCTCCCAAAGATCTCCTAGTGTCAGCCTTCCCATTTTTCCCACAGACTCAACAGGTGTCAGAGAGCTCAATGTGCCTCACCCTCTCACTAAATCCCCGCTATGACACCTGTGTCTCTTCTGGAGCCCTGCGCACACTTGAGCTAATCACAGGTCTGCATCTGGACCAATCACATGCCTTCAGCGGCTTTATAAGTAGCAGGCCCTTCACATTCTCCAGTTAGCAGTGCTCCCTGCAGGGTACTGATCTTCGTGTGCTGCTGCACAAATCCGATTGAGATGAAGATTTGTTGTGGTGGTCTTGTCAACCTGCTTATATTTATTTCTTGGGTAACGTGAGCTCAGAAGCTATGCTAGAATTTCTCAGATTCTTATTCTGAGTGGTGTGGACAGATTGGTATCTTCAAAAGAAAGACCAAGATGCACCAGAGGCTGTTAGCCTTGAAGAGATCCAGAGACTACTAGCCAGCGAAGATCAGCGAGAGACAGCAGGGACCAGCAGGAGTGAGAGATGACATCCAGCAGGAGTGAGAGATGACAAAGAAGAATGGTGGTGGCATCCAGCTCTGCAGCAGCTTCTCTTGGCATCACGGCTGGAATCAGAGCTGCACTTTGCAGATTTCCATCTGAATGGATCAAAAGAACCCTCAACAGCTTGGCAGCACAGTAATGCTTTCAATCTCTTGGTCCTGACATCTACTTGAACTTCAAAATATCTGACTATTCCTCTATGCCCAGGATATAGTTACATGAGCAAATGGCCTCATCTGGGAAGGACTGGGGGAATTTTTATTTTATACATTTACCATGATGTTGCAGGGGCCTTTTGAAGACATGGCTTCTCTTATAGCTAATGAGTTGTAGTCCAAAAACAAGTTCAGCTCCTAAAATTAAAAAAGGGACCCTGCCTTTTTAATGGATACTTGCCTTTGGAGCTACCAATCCCTTTGCTGTCCTTCACCTCTCTTTAGTATATAGATTGCTATCCCCTTTCGTCTAACCATGCATCTTGCTGGGAGAGATGCTGGGTTCATCTCTTCAGCCCCTCTAACCTTCATTCCTGCCCTTGTATCTACTTGTTTCTAATAGTTAAGAGTCTCTGCTGGACTAATACAGATATTCATCTAATGACCTATGTGTTTAATAACTGGACTTATGACTGAGGTACACTGTGCAGATTTGCTACCTCCCACCCAGACTTACAACCCACATTCGAACTTACCATGCAGGGCCATGAGTGGCAGGGAGCCCTGATGGTGGGTCCACTGCACAGTGCTACATTTCTTGCTGATTGTGCTGTGCCGTACAGCACTGTAGTTTTATGTTCTGTTATATGATATAGCACTGCCTGTAAAAGTTTGCAAATAAAAACAAAGTCATCAAGTTGGAGTTTCCTTTGACTATTTCTTTGTTCTGAAATTGTAATGTAAAACTATATACAGTTCCTCTCTTAGTGACCAATTCATTAGTGACCTAGTGGCAGGGAGGGAACTTCATCCTTAAAGGAGCAATGACTATATTGTTTCAGGATGCAACCAGGGAGCTCAGTTGTCTAATAACATCTCCTGCTGTGTGTCCTGGGGATCGTCACTCTCCTGTCCCAGTAATACTGGTACCTTCCCATTGCACAAGCTCAGTCCCTGTCCCTTGTATGGTGGATGTCATCTGGCCCTCTTGGTACCACAGTTTCAACATCCATGATCTAAATAACTGAAATCATCTGACAAGGTCACCAAACAGCGTCATTCTCAATAACTTACACTTGTAAGTGAGGAAGTTCCAATTTAGTAGAAAACAGCAAAAATGAAAGCAACTGGATATGAACTATGGACATTATGGGCAAAAGACTGAATATAATAAATAATCTAGTCATTATGGAACAATTATCATTGCATCATCAATCATGCTGTAGTTAAATACTGCTAGTGAAATGCTAAATGATGCTAATACTGATTAAAATAATGTTCTAGTTTTTAAAGCCACACAATTTGTGTACAATAATTTGTCTAATGAAAATCATAAAGGACTTACACCAAAATTTTGATCGTTTCTTCTGTATATTAGAATTAAAAGTGATTTTTGCTTTTGTTGTATTTGCTATGAAATTATTCAGAATTTCTGCCATAAATTGCCCTTAAGTACTTTTTACTTAAAATTTTTACTGAAAATAATGTCAAATGCCTTTTTCTCCCTAGATCAGTATTCACTGATTCTGTTATACAAAGTCCTATGTGTATGAAATGTTCTCCATTGTCAGGGTTTTGGCAATACACACGCCCTCATCCACCCGTAACCAGTTACCTCCTCTACAAGCCATTTCTCACGAACTTTCCATTCAGGCTCTTATTCATTTTTCTCATCAATTATTCAGGTCCTTTGTTAGTCAAAGCACAAAAATAACAAAAACAGCTAAAATATATCCACTCTTACACAGAACTAGGAATTCTGCTAGTTTCCGGTTTTTGTTATTTGTGTCACACTATATGTAAACTAGGCTCTACCACCCTTACTAGAACAGGTGAGAAAACCAAGCCCTGGAGAGGCCATCGTGGCTTGTCCAAAGGGACAGAGTTTTAGCTGGAGGAGCCGTAGTCAGCCTGGAGCCTCCTCTCCCAGCAGCAGAGTCTGAGGTCCGCACCCTCTTCCCTCTCACGAACCTCACACTCACAACACCTAAATCTGTACTGTGACCTCTTCCCTCCAGTACTGACTCAGACCTCAGATTTCTTTCTTTCTCCGACCCTTGTTGACGTTCGTTCCTGCTATTCCACAAAAGCACAGCAGGCCTGTTTCCAGCTGAGCATCTCGGAGTGCACTGATCCTGTCCCCAACAGGCTTTCCCTCCATGGCTCCAGGCTGGCCTCCGCACTTCCCTCTGAGCACCACATAAATATCACCCCGTCAGGGATGCCTTTGGACTTTGCTGTTTAAAATAGCACCACCCCACGCACATCTTTCTCCATCCCCTGCATCCTGAATTAAGTTACTTCCCAGCACTTATCACAACCTAACACAATCATCTGTTCCCTTGATTAGAATGTAAGCTCTATGAGGAGAGATTTTATACAGTTCACTTCTAAATTACCACTGCTGGCAATGGGGTTTGGTGTATCCTATTTCAAAATAAATATGAATGAATGAGTTGATTTCTCAACTGCTCTTTCTTCTCACTTTCACTCCTTTCCAACACAATCTTCAGAGTGCAGAGAGAACCCTGAGCTTCAGTGCTGGTCCAGAGACAGGAGGCGTCAGCATGACCCACTAGAAATGGCCAAGGGAGCCACTGCAGGCCTGTGCTTTGTACTCTCTGGAAACAGAAACCAAGAAACCATGCTTTTCACAGTCTTCAAGGTGACTTTTATATACACTTCCTTGATGGAGAGCCGTATCCTGAGAGGAATGAGGGGACATGCCATCAACCTAGTTTAACTCTCATTTTTCCCAGAAGCAAGGGCAAGTGTAGGGACAAAGCACAAACCCTTCACTGAGCTTCTAAACCCTGCCTACCCCACGCCACGTGTACCTGGCCAGCTTCATTCTGGCACCAACCCCTCTGCGCCTGACTTCCGGTTTGTTCCATTTCTAAAGTGCTTTCAATTACCTGTGTTCTCTTCGACATCCCTTTCGTTCATACTCTTTCTGCCCGTGACCTCTTGCTTCTCCTTGCCATGACCTTTCCCTGGCTTCCACTTGCTCCATTATACATGTCACTGGGGCATAATCAGGAGCATGCGGCACTTTCCCAATCACAGGTGTGTGCATGTGTGTGTGCAATGTGTGTGTACGCGTGTTTGATTGATTGCTTTAAACGCTAGACTGAATGTTCCAGGAGTTACAGCTTTATCTGGGCTTTAGTAGGCATTCATTACTTATCTGATGAATAAATTAATCAATATAGAACTGGAAATACATTCTTTTTATTTTTCCTGACTGAAAACAATGCTCTTGATGGTGGCCTGAGACAAAGAATAGTACCTCAGTCTCACAACTCAGAGGGACCATTCGTAAATCAGGCTTCTGGAGCAGACCTGCGTCTAACCCATTTTGGCAATTCCCTTTAATCACAGACACCTAACGAAGACTCTCAGCTGGCAAATTTAGTGCTGCCAAGGAAAAGAGGGAGCCATGTACAGCAAGGCAAAGGAAAGCGACTAAGGAAACGATCTGTGGGCCATTTAGCAAACCGCAAAGATGAGGTTTCAGAGAAAAGTTTTTGATGATCATTTAGAGGCAGGAAAAAAAAGCCCTCTGGTTGTCACCAAAAGGCTAATTGTGGAGACATATACAGATGCATAACTTGAGAGAATTATTCTATGACTCTGATCTATAAAAAGAGAGGAAGTTGTTATGCCTCGAAATGCCCACAGAGTTGGTTTATCTTATGACCCACGGCTTTGTGCTCAGCCGGAAGAGAAGTAATTGCAATGAGCCTGCGTATGTGTTGCTGCTTACCCTCCTCTTTCATGCTTCCGCTCCAATAAGAGGCATGAGAGTGCCTTTCCTCTTTTATATCCCACGTTCCCAGGCTCCGAGGGAAGCAAAGGCTGCCATGTACAACATGTTGCAGTGATTAGGTGGCCAGTTAGTCCTTCAGCCTGGGAGCTTTTCATATTCACCTTCACATGCTTAGGATCACCAGGGATGCTGTGGTTCCGAGAGCTGCCAGGAAGGAATGAAATCAATGTGGAACGTACAGGCCATCGCCCCCTGCCTTTCCTGCGTTTTAAGTTTTTGATTTACCATTCTTCATTTTTGCAATCAGTGGCAGTTTAAACTCAGATAATAAAGAAGCAGTATAAATTTTCAAAAGAGTCTGGGTTTTGCAGCCAACCCAAATTCTAATTCTGTCTCTGCCACTAGCTGTGCAGCCTGAGGCTGCGATGGGTTTCCTTGAGGTCACATGGCCTCGCCTTAGTAACATGGGGATGTGAACGGTGTTAGCAATGAAACAGAAGTAAGATGCTGTGTGGAAAGTGGATAATTCATAATAAACTAAGAGGAAATACTCAGCTTCCCATCCCACCTCACCTTTATGTAAGAAACCAATTATTATTTGTTAAATTACCTAATGTAGCATGAGGTGTAGGACCTGCATTATCAGATCTCAGTGTTTCAATGATTAAACATCCTGACTAACTAATAGTTCTTGGTTTTTTTGCCTAAATACAATTTAAATATCATGTGGAAGAAATCTTTCTAAAACCAAAGTCTACAATATGGAAAGTGGAAAAGCACAAATTTAGTGCCCTGGAAGAAATGTATTTTGAAAAGACTTTCTTAGAAAAGGTTCTATAAACACAAGAGAGAAATGGAGTTATGGGATTGAGACATCACTGGTTTATTTTAGCCTCATTCCATATGGGATTTTTGTGTATCCTAGTATTTCCCAATTGGGCCGCACATCGTTTTTGGCAAGTACACATTTTGTCTTGTTCCCGGTTATTCCTTGGAGAGACTCCAAATGGATTCTAATCCACTGTGAGAGACACCATCTTAAGATCTAGCAAAGTGTCTTAGAAATACATCTATTATGGAATTCCCAAATGATTATCACAACGACACCGCGAAAGGTACCTCTTTTACTGATGGTGAGTCAAGTGTGCCCTGGATATTTTCTTACCACATTTTCTAAACTAAAAGTTTGAGCCCATAATTTAGAAATAGGAGAGCATACTCAATGTCTTTAGGACTCTGCATCATTTATTAAACACTTTACCCAACCTGTAGACAAGTGCACTCGGCGTTCCATCGGGAAACTGGGAACTAACCACGTGCAGCTTGGCAGCCATGTGTGACGTGGGTGTACATGTACTGCTGTGTAGACACCTATGTGTGGAATCTCGAGGAGGACAGAGAGATGGCCTGGGAGAGCCTGGGCTGAATGCACTGGCCTAACACTGTCCAGTAAGCATTCTTCATGGAGCAAAGCCAGAGTTTGACTCCGCAAATCCTCTCACACAGAATGGAGACTCCTGCTGCTTCTGGGGAAGTTAATGAGTTAATTTAGAGCCCCTCTTTCCCCTGTGCCGTAGCTGGAATTGTCCATGGACTGCACCTACATGATAAATAAGGTAGGAGACAGAGGGCTAGGCCTTGCCCAATTTTCCAGCGTGTCAGGGATGTGTAAGGCCAAGCCAAGGTGTCGGTGAGCAGACGGGATGTGACAGGCTACCCTCGGTCTGCGGGGAATGAGGGCCCCCTATCCCAGGGAAGGTGGACCACATTTCAGGGTGGGGGTATTTAAGATAACATGTGCTATACCTAGAAATATGTTTGCAAAGTGCAATTTTACAAACTAGTGGAAAACATGACTTTTTTAAAAATACAGAACATTATATAATTCTTAGATCTTTGAGGTTTTCTTCTAAAAATAAAATGAGGAATGTATTTTTGATTCCTTACCAAAGGATTCTCAAAAAAGCAAGAAGATTTTTTAAAATGACATCTAATTAGGTGGGTTTTTTGGTTTTGTTTTGTTTTTATTTTTTTTATTTTTATTGTTTGCATTGCTCCAAAAGCTTCATATTTTAAAGAAAACCTATCTCCTGGTTGGGATGAAACTTTTAGATATATTTTGTGGAGTATTCCAACAATGCTGGGCTTCCTTTTCTCTAACATTTTATGAATGCTTAGAAACCATGAACATTATATTATTCATTTAAAAAATAATTTCTTACTAAGACTAGCTTGGTGTGATCATATACTTAAAAAGTAAAAAAATAGTAAAGAGTACTGAGAATGTAATGATGAGGTAAAACCATTTTGGAATGTAAAGTAGAGATTTTAATCTGCGGAAGTCCTATGTTACTTATGTTTCATCATTGTCCTAGTGTTTGGTCACTGAATTGACTGAATAACAAAGGATTATTATGTTCATGTATTGCAAGTTAGGAGAAAAATCATAAAATATCCAGATGACTCACTTCCTCTGTCACTGCATTACCTCCAACATGGGAAGAATTTTCTGTCATTCTTTAAACTTGTGAGATAAACGGAGTGGGGTCCCTGGCATTAAGGTCATTCAATAATTGTTATTCAATGTTCGTATAAAGCTTACGCATGCTATAACAATGTCAATATGCAATGGGTTTGGAAGCCCACCCCTAAAGGTAACTAATTTTCTTAATGCCATTTTTAGAAGAGTGTTCTGCAACATGAGGAGATTGTCTTTTTCACCTTAAGTCACACGAGACACTTCCCATGCATGCTCAGCTTACAACTATGGTGGATTAACTAACGATCAACATGGAACGCCCAGATGAACCGAGTCAACGTGGTGGAAGCTGCACCTGAAGACGGCTGCCAACTGCAGGAAAGCAGAACTGGAGAGGAAGATGGTGCACTGTTGATTCCCTCAGAGAAGCTTGTCATGCCGGATTTCCTGATATGAACTCGGCTGTTCTCATCATTGGAGGAGCTCGGGTCCTCACTGTCGCTGAGGATGACTGGGGCTGTTTTCGGGGTAGCTCTGGTCCTTACCTTGAGTATCACTTCCTGACTCCAGGGCAGACCCCTCAGCCTGCTGGCGCAGATCCATTACCCTGCTGGTACAGACTTTCTGGCTTCCACCGCTGACACTTGGGCCTTCCCAGTGCACATTCTTAATACAAACTTGCACGAGACATTGCCATGGGCTCCAGATCTCCAGAGGGACTCATGCAGGATACTGTCACAGGATCCAGGCACTCACCTGGATTCTTTGAGTCTCTAGTATGTAGTCTGAATTCTTTTGTATTTGACTTTATGGATGAATATTATAAAATAATTCTGTAAAATATATGTCCTGTATTAAATCCATTCCCTTGCAAACCCTGCCTACAATAGCCATGGTGTGTACCAGCAGCCCTCTGCTTGAGATAAATGGACATAGAAAGGAGCAGTCTCTCTAATGTCCAAATGATTTCTTTCAGATTCTCTGAAATACAATTTCAAGCCTGAAGACTTTTCACTGTTTCTAGCTTCCTCCGAACTTGTATCTAATATTTGCATGATTTTTTTATACAGTTGTACATTCATTGGAGACACATAGCTTCATTCAGGTGCTTAACATTTTGCCTATATGTAGGTAAGATTTTTAAAAACTCTTGAGGACAGTGTTAAAACAAAAGAAATGCTGAGTAAAGATCTCAGGACTATCATCTGTCAACCCCTCCTAGAAGTCGGACAGTGGACGCCTGCTGTGCGGTTGGTCATTATCTCATTTCCTTGTCTGTTTTCAGTCCAGAATCCCTTGGTGCCTGCTCCATGGCATGGTCCTCTAGCTTTTCAGCAATTCAGATTGGCCAGACTAATTAACTTTGGTATTGTAAGGAGCACAGGTATCAATGCTGAGCAATGCTGTGACATTGGCTTCATTTGGTGTCATATATATAATTTTTTGTCCTATGCGGAATCTCCTCAATCCTCCCTTTGAACGGAGGAAAGCCACACTGAACTAAGGAGTAGAGTGAACCAGGGCCAGCTCACCTCCCAGCTAAGTGTTCCCATCTCTCTCTCTTTGCTGAAACTTTAGGTATTATGTTTTTCATTAAAAAGCTTAGTTTTTATTGTTGGTGTGAGCTTCCTGTTTTCCTTTTCCTTAATTCCTGCATCTTGCTTCAGGTCTCTCCCAAGTGATGGATTTATAAGAGGGACCCGTTAACAGGGCAATAACCATAACCTTCCCCTCAGCTACCGCCTGTCAGCACCCCACCCCCGCAGGGCAAGGCCTCCACTTCCTGTGGTTTCTTTTCTTTTTCTTCTTTCATCTTACTTGTTTTTTTCTTTTTTGTTTCTTTCTCTTTCTTTCTTTCTGCCTGCTTTCCTTTTCTTTCTTCCTTTCTTTCCTCTTTCTTTCTTTCTTTCTTTCTTTCTTTCTTTCTTTCTTTCTTTCTTTCTTTCTCTCTTTCTTTCTTCCTTTCTTCTTTATTGCCCAAAGCCCTGTTCCTGAATGGGGTCCTCCCACAGGGAAAACATCAGTTCCCGAACGAATCTCAAAGAAGCTTAAAGTTTGCCTCCCGCGATGAAGAGTTAGCGAAAATTAAAGGACAGCAAATTTCTACATATAAGTCTCCTTTATTTTGGAAGCCAAGGAATCAGTTGCTTCTGTTGCTAGAGATAAGTGGAGGACAACCCTGTCTGCAGTCACCTGAAATGCCAGAAGAGTGCCGGTTAACAAATCACCTTCTGGGAGATCAGTCCAAAGACTCAAGTTGTTCTCTCCACCACCTGACCATCACCTTGAGCAGACCTTGACTGAGGGTGACATTCTGTAGAGATACCTGGTATTGATACTGATGGGTGTCAGCGCTGCTCACAGGCTGAATCCTGGAGCTTCTGGTTCTTGCTCGTTGCTCTTCCTCATTATGAACTCATTCGGGGTAGCTTGACCCGACCCATTTTGAATCCCCCTTTCCTTTTAATAGACCCTAAATAATTAATGAAGAGCACGATGTTATATGAAAGCCCATTATCCTTGATGGTAGGGCTTTATAGAACAGTTAGGGTCAATTTCAATAGTAAATTATTACTTTCATCAGGCTGGACACGATTAATTGGTTAAATATCCCTGAAAACAGGAACAAACTCATTTTCAAGCTATCAGCTTCCCCCTGGTCAAGTGGTGAAACTAATTAGAGAGAGCAATGCTGAGGAGAATCTTTACCAAAATCAGGTTACTGCTTCATATAAATTGGTTAATCGTTTTTAAAGATCAGCCCATGCTTGCAGAGAGAAAAAAATACAATTATTTTAAAAACAGTGCTTTAAAAAATTGATTATCTATAACCTCCTAGAGTTTCAGTCTATCTGCCATGGACTCTTTAACGCTTGATGGATATCTTAACTGTACTGATTTTATTTCACAAGTTGATTTTTCTAAAGGAAAGAAAGAGTCTCTTCATGTCTTCTGCGGGAACCGCAATGGGTTTTGCAGTCTATAATGAGTTGACCCCAAAAAGTGTGTAGAGCAAACAGTTACTAATGATTGAGTACTAAGGGGTGAAAAGGCAGAGTGGAAGCTACCTTGAAAATGACAGCTGTCCCAAGCCAAGAGTGACAGGCTTCTTATAACTACACATGCTGCAGGCAATAAGTGATCTCTGGGCAGGACACTGGGCACTAAGCTTCCATGATGGTAGGATGGCAAATTAGAAGACATCTGGTCGATTTGTTTAGCTGATGGAGGCGCCACATTCCTTGCCACTTAAACCTTCGGGATGCACAGGTGAACTCTACAATACCATGCTGAGAGTTTAATACAATGTTGTGTTCTGATCAGGGCAGAATAGGGTAGGAAAAGGGCCAAGATGCAGTGACCTTTTGTTAGTGTAGGCCAATATTATACTAAAATTTTAAGTAGTTGAACCGTATTTCCAATTTTGAGGGAGTCTGTGATAATGTAATACTGCTGGATGTTTTTACCATATGAATTCAAAGGGACCTGGCCTCCTTTATCCTATTCTTGCTTAATTGATTTTTAGATCTTAAATGTAAATTTTATGCTCACTGCTAGGGAATTAAGTATTACTGTTTCTGATGTCAAGATAACTTTTCATCTTGAATTAGCCTTTTAAGTATCCCTTCCAGTTCTTGCCTCACTTTTTAAAAGATCTAGGTCTTCCAAATGACTGAGGCAGAGTAGATAGATCTAAATTTACTGATGTCCTGATGAAGTCTTCCTAGGGCAAATTCTTTTTCCTCTCCTTCCTTAAAGAAAAATTTCTGAAATAACCTATTTTCTTTTAAAGAAAATGTTTTTCCTTCAGTTACTGAACATCTTTATCCACCCTTTAAAAAAAATTAAAAATAGCAGCAAGTGATTGACTTGAGCATTTTCTTCCCAGTGTCGTTAAGTTATTGAAGACAGATAAACCATAAGAATTCAAATAGAGACCTCCTACCTGTTCTGGGGTAATCAGCAACCTTTGATTTTGCCAAAAAACAGCTGCGACCCTTAAGAGCGAATTGAAATGCATTAGAAATGGCATTACCCAGTGGTAAGGCTGCAAACCAGAAGTGAGCCCCCTGCTTCCCTTGGCAGGAGCACTGCCTCTTGAGCCCCTGAAAGCCTTTCACATCTGGCTGGGGCTGAATGAATCTACTGTCAAACCATGGCTGTTGTGGTACCTGGTTTCTTATGAATTAATTACAAGTTCAGAACAGAGGACTTAGGGCTGTCTGGAGACCCATGGCAGAGTTCACACAGCCTCTTTTAAACAAAGAAAGCTCTGTCTTTCCTTGCATTCATGCTCTTAACAAGGAAGTCAGTTTGATCATGCCTACATTGGGGATCCTTTATTGAACAGAGCCAGCTGTGATTGGATCGTTTTCCTAAATGGCATCTTGTGCATTACTCATAGGGAGGTTACCTGTGTCCTGTTTGGTTTTCAAATATGGCTTTATTGTTGACTGGGATGCAAGAAAAGAAAATGTTAAGACTGCATTTCCAAGTGTGTTTGTGTGTGTGTTTGATGCTGATCTTAAGAAATGAGAGAAAGACAGCTTCTCCCGTGGCAGGAGAACTGGAGACAAAGTACCCAGTTTCACAAGATAAGGACTGTGTTTTAACCTTCTGGCCAGTATTTTAGATTGGAAGAGTTTGAAGGAAGTTTGTGCTGTCTGGGAGACAGTCGTTACCAACCATAGAAGGCTCTGTAATCACAAAACAACAGCACCCAAGACCCCCAAATCTAGCCTTTCTGCTTAGATTGGTGTTACAAAATTGACTAAAATACTGCTATGCATTATGAACAAAGAATCAAAGAATTAAAATGAAGTCTATGTAAAATTCTAATACTGAGTCTAATCATTCATTAGCTCACTAAAGCACAAGAAAGACAAGACATTAATATAACAGAGCAACGTTCAGTTATCAAGATTGCATCCTGTACCTTTTACTCAATCAGGAACTCTTTTTGAATCTTATATAGCAGACACATTAAGGAAGACAGAAAGCACATGATATACTTGTAACGATTGCTATAAACCTGCCACATACTTGATATGCTTCTCATGGGCAATAGATTGATCATAGTAGCATGAAACTACTACGGTGATAACAAATAGACAAAAAAAGTCAGGTCAGCTCTAATGTATGTCAGTGACACGCCTCTCTGCTCATACTGAAAAATTATATTCCATTGTTAAAACAAAGGCCTTCAAATCTAGAATTTAAAAATGACTCCCATTATGTTTAAGTCAGTCTCCTCAATTAACAATGGCTCTTAGGCCAAGTACCTTTCACAAATGAGTTTAAGTAGCAAAGCCTCAAAGGGAAGCCAGCACTGCTAGATTCTGGAAGTTGAGCTGCAGCCTGAGCTGAGGTAAGGCAGCATGACTTACACCTGTGGCATCTGTAGCTGTGCTTGTATCATGCGAGGTAATGAAAAGCTCCAGAAAAAGCAACGACAGACTCAGGACCGACCAAGAACCTGAAATGAGAAGGCAAAAGAAATACTGCACAGACTATCTGCAGCTTGCTGGGTGCTGCGCTGAATTCTGAAGGCATCAGAGGCACCGACGTTCTTCCATTTCCAGCACTAGAGGAGAGAAGTTTCCCTATGGATGCGGTTCAGCTGTCAGAAACTCGTAAAAAAAAAAAAAAAACCTTCCAAGGGCAAAGGATTAACGCGGAGGCAGAGATAGCACTACATGGTGTGTAACATATTAAAACTTCCTTCCTAGGGCAAGTTCATTTTGCTGGCTGCATCCTGTCTGGAAACAAACTTGTATGCATTTATCCAGGGATGGTGGAGTAGGACCTAGGGAGAAAGGAGCTCTTTCTATTCTCTTCTTTCATATAGAAACTGATAAATGGAGGTCATTCTGAAATTCTCATGTGTTTGTGAGAAAAATAATAATAACGCTTTGATCTAGCCAGTGTGTGATAGTAATAGTGCAGCTAAATTGTCACAGCCCACACCGGAAGAGACAAACCAAGGGCTGGGAGAAATAGATTAAAAGGCTTTTGTTTTACCAGAGTCTAGAATTATGCACTGACTTAGAAGTGGAACAAGTCTATGCCACTCGGGGAAAAAAAAGAACATCAATCTAAAGCAAATGGAAGGAATGACTTTTATGTGCAATTACATTTTAATTCTACTTTGTTTTCTAGGTAACTGAACGAGTTCGCTTCAGCAGCTAGACATGAGGCCATGAGGCTCCACATCCTCCTCTTGGGTGATCCGGACCGCAGATCAATCCGTGGGTCTCACCTAGAGAGGCAACGGGGATGGGGGACATGGGCAAGAGGAGAGAGAGACGGAGACAAACTGAGGGCTTCCAATCAAGTCTCCTTTATTGATGTAGGGCACAGGGTTTTTATAAGCGGGGAGGGGGCGAAACATGGAGCTGGGCAGGGTAAGCACGTTGCGTATCCGCTGATTGGCTAGAGAGCAGGATCTATCCAAATAAGGACAAGCTAGAGGCAGGAAGCTGTTGCTAGGTAGGGGTACGTGGTAACCATGACTGGGCTCTCGTCATATCCGCTAAATGCAGGAGAGGATCGTGGGTAATGTAGGCAGACGCACAGAATGCCCTCAGGCAGGAGGGGCGGGAAGGCGGCAAAGCCTTGAGCCGCTCCCTACACTTGGGGTGTTATTTCCATCACCTACTAATTGAAAATTCCCTTTGCCAGTAGACTTGGAAAGTGTGCTGGGCCACCCCAATAGCCTAGTGGACCTGGCGTGTTCTTTTCCATCACAAAGCAAATCTAACAACTTGGCACTGGAAAGGGCACAGGTAACTATTGAGGGAGTGGTGCAATCTTAAAAATTGAATGTATTTTTCTCCTCATACAGACAAAATTGGTATTTATATTTTGATGCAGCTCTGTAGAATCAAATGGAAGCTATGTAAAATCAAATAAAATATTTGGGGAATTTTGTTAAAACGGGACCAAACTATAAGCTATTCATTCAGGAAAAAAATACAGACACAAGCATCAGTAAAGCGGAAAGTTGCTGGCAGAGGCTGACCGTCTCAGGACTGTTGCATGACTCCACGTGAAGGTGAAAGTGCGTTGGATTTCGGCCTGAATTACCCTCCCCTTTTGCTTCCATGGAGAGGAAAACTATTCGGCATCTGTTCCAATTCAGAGTTGGAAGCCACACCTTCGAACAGTGTTTGTAGGCACTCATGTGCGCGCCACTGTGAAGAGCAACTGCAGAAGACATGGCCCTTCGCTGATGAATGTCACCGTGGTTTTCTGTAATAATAAATCATATTCAGACCCAGGGTATCAGTGCCTAGCCCCCTTTCCTTTCCTTCTTGAGCCAGTGGAGAAATACAACCCAGCAACTGACAGACAGAGGCCAAAGGGCCACTTTATCACAGATAAGTGGGACAGTACCCACGTTAGCACTGCGGCCAGAGGGCCTTGTAATAGTCCTTGTAATAACAGTGGCAGACAGCATCGGGCTTCTGCAGGTCTCCTAAGAGTGGCAGTTTAGGCAGCCTGGCAGGCATGCGCTGGCTGGTCTGAGAGACAGCTCGGATCCCCAACCCGGTGCCCTGTGTCTCCCTCCTTCCGGGCCAGTGAAGAGGAGCACACAAAGGTCAGCAGTGTCAACCCTCCATTCCACCACGTGGAGGTGTACCACCCTAAGATAGGGCGTCCTGCAGCAGAAAGAGTAATTCTCTTTCCATAGTGATTTATCATTCCTATTTAGTATCACAGTTTGAGGAGGGGAAAAGGTCTTAACGGCTGAAAGAGACTGACTTCCAAGAAGAAAAAGTGATGGTACTTTGTGGCTACGAGACAAATTTATGTCTTTTGAAAGCCTCAGTGCATGTCTCTTTCCCACTTTCTTTCTCTCTCTTTTGTTTGTTTTGAGACAAGTTCTGACTATATACTTCAAGATGGCTTTGAACTCACTATGTAGCCAGTGCTACCTAGTTGAACTTGTATTGATCCTCCTGTCTCAGCCATCAGAGTTCTGGGATTACAAGTATGCGCTGCTGAGCTTGGCTTATATCTCATTTTCATCTGCTTTTATATTCTAATCAATAAAGATGATTTTAAATCTTTATTTTCAGAAGTTGGCATTGTAAATTTCAGTGATAGTTTATTTTCTTACATTTACTTTATTCTCACTTAGATTGTTAAACAGATGGATGATTTTGTCTAGTACACGAAGAATGCAGTTGGTCATACTCACAATGTTATTTCTTCTTAAATTCAGAAGCGCTATTTCCTTTCCTTATTCTTTCCATGTAAAGAATTTAGGCTATGGGAGGGTTTGTTTCCTATTTTATGATGTGGGCTTCAAATGCTAAGTGACCAGCAGCTCAGGTCAAACAAGGATGGTTGAGAAATCAGGGCTCAGGGCAGCCAGCAGGTAACCCCTGCCACCACACAGAAGAGAAAGACACCGTGGCCAGCGAGGGAAGGAGAAGCTGAGTCAAAGTGTGCACAGAGACACAATCCAGTAATGCCACCCACACGCCTCCATCTAGCAGTGAGTGAAGCAAACTGTCTTGCTGACTTCCTGGTTTGTAAACCAATAAGTGGCCTTTATCACTTTAGGTATGTCTAGGTTATTTTCTGCGATCCAGAAGTTGCAGGTAAGGCTTGTCCTGTTTGAGTATTGTTAGGCTCAGGATGTGATATCTTAGTTCACAATGTCTTGGTGTGCTGAGTACCTTGAACTCAGGAAGACTGGGGGGGTCTTGAAAGTGTGGTCTCCCTGACCTTCCCTCTTGTCTCCTGTTACCCCAGGCTCACCTGAAATGAGTCAGAGAAGACACAATTTCTTGGTTCTAGAACTTCTCTGCAAGGTAAACCACTTTTTCCCTTCTCCCTTTCCTTTTGAAGACCTTCTTTCTGGAGGTATTTAATCCAGTGTCCAGAACAAAAAAATGCTACGCAGAGAGGCCAAGAGGACCTGAACAGCAGACCATTCTGGGTTCACTCCCTTGACCCATTTCCAGTAGATCATACCCTACTACATTTATCTGTTGTAGTCAGAGGTTGCCAGGAAAATGATTACATACAGGACAGAGAACTTATAGTACTATTTATGATGGTCCCCTAGAGTTAAATACAAGAAAGTGCAGGAAATCTGTCCACAACACTAAAGACATAGAAAATCCAGCTAAAGGCTTAGATCCCACAGCAATGTCCTGCATGAGTCCAGCTGAAGACCTAGAGCCCATGACAGTGCTTCCCACGAGTCCAGCAGGAAGCCTAGAACCCATGACAAGGACTCATGTAGGTCTGTTTCAAGGATCTGCACTGGGAAGGCCCAAAGGTCAGCCCTGGAATCCAGAAAATCTATGCCAGCAGGCTGAAGATTTTGCAGAAGAATCAAGAAGCCATGCTCAAAATAAGAACCATGGTACCCCCTAAAAGAACCACAGCCATCCTCAGTGACAAGGAGGTCCTGAGCTTCTGTGATGATAACAGCTGAATTCGTATCAGGAAGCCAGAATGACAAACTTTTCTTGGAGATTAAACAGCACACATCTTACCCTCTGGAGCCAGGGAGTGATACTCAAAGTAAGGACCAGAGCTTCCCCCAAAGTGAACTGCAACCACTCTCAGTGACAAGGTCCCCGAGCTCCTCTGATGATAATAGCTGAGTTCATATCAGGGGAGCCAGCGTGATGAGCTCCTCCAAAAGAATGAATAGCTCCAAACAACAACAACATTTAGGAGAACCTGCAATGTTCCTGTTCCTCTCCATGTCTCCTTTTTGTGCTAGTACCTTTCCTCAGGTGGGCCATCTATACACAGCACCATACTGAATCAGTTCAGCTGGTGTTTAGGTTGATCACCAGTTACCAATTCACTACACTATCTGACTACATTTCTATATAGCTGCCCAATTTTCATTGAATCTAAGCATATAGTTTCTCTGTGTCTTCAGGTCTTCATTTCCGAAGGCTGTTGTGTCACATGAAAGTCGGATGAAGTAGGCTTGTTATGCTTTTCTCTTGTGAACCTTGCTTTGATTATAGACGTGTTGGCTGTTGCCCTTAGGATAGCTGAGGAGAGCTATCACAGCCTTCTACCCCAAATTAGTCTATGGAGTTTAGGAGGACTTGACTTCACTAAACTCTACTCCTCTGATAACAGGACAGGAACTGTAACACAGAGGCACCCAGGCGGATCTCCGTCTGCAGGACGGAGCCATGGCATATTCCCTGCTCAGTGCCACGTGTGGAATAGAGGATTAGCACTGCCGACCTCCGCGCTTCCCTGAAGCTTAGGAACTGGTCAGGGTCCCTTTCCACACTGGCCCGCAGTCCACCTAGGACAAAGCAGCAACACAAAGAAAGAAAAGAGTGAATGCGAGGTTGGCAACTCAGAATCCCGGCCACACTGAATGGTCTAGGGCAAAACTCTCCTGCTTCCTCTCCCCCAGTTCCTTCCTCCCTGCCTTTGTTTCTTCTTCCCTTCTTTTCTCTTTATTCCCTCATGTTCTTCTTTTCCTTCCCTGCGCCTTCCTTCCTTTTTCTTTCTTTTTCTTTCCTTCCTTCCTTTACTATGTCCCTTCCTTTTTTTCTTCCTTCTTCCCTCTTTCCCTTTCTCTTGTGTCTCTGTCTCTCTCCATCTCTCTCTTTCTCTCTCTCTCTCTCCCTCTCCCTTTCTTTCTTTTTCTTTCTTTCTGTCAAACAGTTCCCCTCTAGGAATTTACCCCAAGAAAATGGTCAAGTAATTCAACACAGCTACAGTTTCACTCATCTTTTTTTTTTTTGCAATCTTTCTTTTTTTATTTAAAGAAAAAAAAATGAAACAGAGGGTTGAAATAATACAAAATTTCAAAAAATAATAACTAGTAAGAAATCCCTAGTTGATAATTACATATTGTCCTCTGAGAAGTACTTGTTCAATTACAAAAGTAAAGCCTACAAAGTGGGCATTTAAACAGTGAGACTGCAATCAGTTCTGTTCATCTATCCAACAAAAACTTAGTAATATGGTTATCAATCCTACACACTTAAACATACATGCAGTTATATCCTGTAGGATACTTTCTTTTCCTTTCTCTTTTTTTCACAATAACTATAATCAATTCTTGTAAACTGTTTAGAAGTTCTACACATGTATAAGTCTCTACATGTATACCTAGCCTTTCTGTATTAGAGGGAAAAACAAATCAAAACAAGTCAACAATATAAATTCCTAGAGAAACACGAAAAGGACATATAAAACCACAATACTAGGGGATTTACAGTAGTTACTATGATGTCTCTTGTTATTTTCAATAAAATTGTCTATATCATCAGACATAATATAATTAAACTTAGCAGTACATAACACTATTAATAAAAACCAAACATTGGAGACATTATAGGACTTCAAAGGCAGTTAATAATCAAACCAAAATGGCTATCCTATTGAATCTTGTCATCTTCAGAGTAGTTGCCTCTGCTCTCAGACTTGATACTCTCAAGCATACCAGATTTGGATAAAATCAGTCAAGACAAAACAGCGATATAGCCAATCTTCTCTGCCTCATCCCTGCTATGCTATTTTTCTGTCATTGTTGTTTACTTTTCTCCTTCATTCCACTGTCTGCCCCTTTCATTGAGGCCTTTCTACCATTGTTCCTGGAATCCTGGTGATTTTCTTCTCTCTCTCTAGAATGTCCTTCAATATACTTTGCAAGGTTGGATTGGTGGTCACAAACTCCCTAGTTCCTCTTTGTCATGGAAATATCTTGTCTTTCCATTAATTTTGAGAGACAGTTTTGCAGGGTATATCAATCTGGGTTGGAGGTTATTTTCTTTCAGGGCTTGGAATATTTTGCTCTAAGCTCTTCTTGATTTGATAGTTTGCATCGAGAAGTCCGCTGTGATTTTGATGAGTTTTCCGTTATAGGTAATCTGTTTCTTTTCTCTGATCGCTTTTGATGTTCTGTTTTTGTGATGGATTTCTAGGATCCTGATTATTATATGTCTGGGTGTAGATCTGTTTTGGTTGTAGCTGGCTGGAATTCTATATGCCTCATTATCTGAACTTCACTACTGTTACCTATGCTTGGGAAGTTTTCCTTAATTATTTCTGTGAATAGCCTTTTTATTTCATTTGTATTTGTCCCTGCTTCTTTGCTCACATTTTCTATTCTTAGGTTATAAATCCTCTTGTCATCTTCTTGCTTTTGTATTGATACTTCCTGGTTCCTTGTTATTTTTAAGAGATCCTTCCTTTCATGATCATACACTGCAAATCTATCTTCAACTTTTGAAATTCTGTCTTTAGTTTCTGTCAAGTTTTGCCAGCTTTCAATGGGACTTCTAATTTCCTGATATTCTCTTTGGATCTGTTTCATGTATTCTAGATTTTGTTTATATTCTTCATCAAAGGCTTCTCTCTTTTCTCTGGGTTCCTCCATTCTTCCATTTGTGTCTTCTTGAGGAGTACCCAGCATTTCTTTTATTAATCTTCTTATATCTTGCTTCACTTGAGTTAGAATTTCAGATTTAAATTCGTCGATGAGGTCATGGAAGTATTTCTTTATTTTGGATGAGGCCATGTCTGATATTGCATGTCTGCTGCCCACAACCTCCTCTGGGTTTACCTCTCTTGGACTCACTTTCCCTGGTTCGGCGATTGCAGGCCTTTTGCTGTTTCTGTCTTGTCATGTTTCTGGTTTCTTTCAGATGGGTGAGTGGTGGAGGTCTCTGGCCCTTTTGTATTGCTTACGGTTTTTCTGCAGTGTACTGGTTAGGGAAGTGCTGCCCCCCCCCAGTCCACTGCCGATCTGTGAGGTGCGTACAGGAGTGATGTGGGCTGGCCCGTCCCCCTATGTCAGTCAACCAGTGAGTGCTTGTTTGTGTGTTCCGTGTGGATGTCACAGGTTCGGGATAGGTTCGGTGGCTATTGGGTTCTGACCAGGGCATGGCCCAGCCCAAGCAGATCCCACCAATCCACTTTGGGCCAGGAGCCACCGACTGATGCCGCCTCAGTTGTTGATTCAAGCCTGTCCTGACCAACTCCAAAATCTGGTACAGCGACCAGAGTGTGCCCAGCTCCAGCCCTCCACCCACGCTGCTGCTTTTTTTTTTTTCTTTTTCCTCAGTTTCTTCCTAGGTCATGAGAAGTCCTCTCCTTTTGTCTGGTCTTCTCCATGGTGTTAGATTCTAGCGTCTGAGTTTTTTTTTTCAGAGAAGCTCTCTATCATGCTACCTATCAATGACCATCTTGGATCCTCCCAGTTTCACTCATTTTAGCAAACGTCTGTGCCTAGCCCCGTAGGTCAGATCTGACCTCCGTCCTCCGCACTCCCTGGGCCTGCTGTCCTCACCAGCACTGAGCTCACCCTTCTGCCCTTCTTTTCCTCCACTCCATGAAACTGCACAACCTGCCCCTCCCTGCAGGTCTCCCCTCAGAGGTCCCTGCCTGGATGACCCTTACCACCTCCCTGGGCCGCTTTTTCCTGTTTTTACCCCTCATGATCACGTCACATTGTTAGGCTTTATTTTCTGTTTCCATCTTGCCACTTAAGAACTGAAGCCCAGAAAAATAACCAGCATGAAATATGAATAAAATATTAATCTTATGAATCTCTGCTTATTTACTTTTTTTTCTTACATATCTCGAGAATATTTTGCAATCTTTCTACTAGGATATGGCACATGCCTCTTAGAATCAGGTTTCACTGCTCTTACAGGTATAATATTTTTACCTTTTCACATTTTCAAACTGTTTTTTTTTTTTTTTGGCCTCTGAGAATATTGTTAATTTTAAAATATTTTTAACAATCTGGCTGACCTTTTAATTACTTTTACTATTTGGTGTCTAAGTTATCCTGTATTTTTTTATATTGTGTTTTAAAAAGATAAGTAAAAAGATGTTCTGCAAAGAAAATGGCAGTTTTTAACTCTAACCCTGAAGCTCCTTTCTTTTCAGGTATTTCTGGGGTTTTTATAAGTGAGGCCTCCACCATAAGGTGACTGTCATCCTACTGGAATTGAGAAATAGGAGGTCTAGGGGTTTGGGGTGCCAGGCACAGAATGGCTGACCAGGGGCCAACTCTGGCTCAGGCTGTCTCTTTGAGGGTCCCCTGGTCCACATGTTAAACTACAGCATTGCCTCACAGGGAAAAATACTTCAAGATCTACATCTAGAAAACTTGCACATCATTTTTTCCCAGTAAACTTTTATGAGTTTATTTAACATTTGAGCTTATTGCTTCCTAAAAAGTGAGAAATTTGACATTCTCCACACAGAGCTTAACTAGTGAAACAATGGTTGATTTAGTACAAAACAGTTTGAAGAAGCCTCGGCAGAGTAGATATTGAACAAAGGTTAGTTAAACTAACACAAACTTTACATTAAAATTAATTTAAATCCACTTAAGCATTTTATGTGTGGTTTTCCATTTGCATATTATATGCAGTATATGTTTTAAGTCTTTTCATTGAGATTCTCCAATTTCTAAGTTATCATCCAGCTGTATTTAAATTTCTGCTTGAACTTGTTCCAGGTTATTACCTGAGTAGATGCATTTGTCTTTGATCATGCAGCTCTTTTTCTCCTTTTCCATTCTTCCCTGCATACTACCTGCCTCCCTATACACACACACACACACACTCTCTTACACACACACACACACACACACACACGGCTCGAGGGCACACAAAGCAACAGTCAATCCAGAGATAATTCTTATGAATTTATAGTTAATTTAAAAACTTTTTTGAATTTATAATTAATTAAAAAACTTTCCAGTACTCGATTTCTTTTGCATATACTTCCTATCTGAATCTCTCTGTTTCTCTCTACCTCTCTGCTCTTTACCTCTCAAAAATGATTTGAAAAATGAGACCCAATTTGTTTTCTATGGTAATGACCAATTTAAGAGGCTCCAATGCATGGGAAACTGTGTGCCAGGTATCTGGCTTTGGGGTGAGGCTGGATGAGCATGTTGGCTAGAAGGACTGAATGTTAGATATCTTGAGGGCAATGGGGACTGAGACACCAGAAAAGAAAAGAAAAGAAAAGAAAAGAAAAGAAAAGAAAAGAAAAGTGTAAAATGTAGCAGGAAGGGAGCGCTAACATGAGGAAACATGTACCCAACAGGCTTTTCACACAGTCTTAAGATGAGAATGACAATTTGGAAGAGGTCGTAGGAGCACAAGGTAAGTCTCTCCTGAGAGGGAGACAGTTTCCAGGGCAGGGCCTCTGCCAGCGGGGACCACTGCTGATAAGCACACTGCCTCTCCTCCAAGACATGGGTTCCACCTTTAAATTCATAGACAGTGAGCTTGGGACTGTCTGGCCCAGTCCTCCACTCCAGAGACAGGGTGCACGGAGTCCCATGGCCAAGGAAGAGTGGCAGAGCCTGATGTTGGCAGCGGAGCTTGGAGGAAGAAGAACTGTGCTCTCCACTAGCAACAGGGCGAAGACAAGTTGAAGTGTGGACCTGCTTTCTCCATCATCCAAAAGCCATTGCCCAGAGACACCTGCTTCCCAGTGGTGTAAACTCAGTACGTAGGAGAGTGCCATGTGGAAGCTGGCACCTTGATAAACTTTCTCTGTCTTGAGAAAGTTACTCAAATTTATTAGCTTCTATTTTCTTCCTGCAAATGAGGAACAGATATAACATTATCTTATAGAATTGCTGAGAAAGTATCTGTAACAGTGCCTGAAAGTGTCTGTTCAACACTCTCACCCACTTATTTATTGGGCTATTTGACTTTTTGGTGTTAAGTATTTTAGTCCTTCATGTGTTCAGGACAGTGGTCCTCTGCCTCAGGCCGGCTGGTCACACGGCTGAACTCTTACGTCAATCTCCATATCACTGCTGTACCCTGCTCTCTGCCCACCCCACCAAGACTCTCCCAGCCTGGAGTCTGGTCTCTCACATGGAGAGGCTGAAGTTTTTCTATCAGTCTCAGGACTTTAGCTTTACTGTGTCACAGTCACTTCTCCCTGAACCTGCTCCATACAGATTAGTGTCCACATCTTCCCTAAGGTGCGTGACAATATGACCTGGGCTTGCAGAAAATGTGAGCAGCCTGGGCAGAGGGAGTCACTCAAGATGGCCTCTCACCTGAACACTGGCCAACTGCCTCTTCTGCTTCTTCTACTGAGGCAAAGGGGGAGGGAGTTAGTAAGATGACTTCCTTATCAATCCTGTCTAAGTCTGGAGAAAATACGGGAATTATCACTCCCAGTACTGTATAGGGGCCAATAAAAATATGATTCATGTTTAAACAAAAAATACATTATGACAGTAAAAGACAAATTGCTATGAATCAGCTTCAAGATCTTCCCAGATCTTAGTCACAAGCTCCACCATCATGTAACTTCCGGTTCTTCCCCAAAGGCAAAATGACCATGATGGAGAAATGCTTTGAATGATCCAGGACATCAAGGCAGGCAGGTCAGCGCAGCTACGGCCCCTCAGGAAAGAGGACTCCAGAGCTGCTACTGCAGCCCCGACACTGGCCCCATCCTTGCCACTGTCTGCAGCAGGTCTGTGTTAGTATGTTCCATGCAAGGGCCACGAATGGCAATGTGTATGTCGCTGTCATGATTTTCCTAAACATTCACTGTACTTTGTAAGCACACCTTGTAACCTTGGCTGCACTCGGATCTCCTACCTGTGTAGCATCTCTGTCCAGCAGAAGAGATGTTGTGGACATCTCTCTCCAGTTACTGGCTGCGGGTCCTATGGCCCCGACTTCTGCACAGAGCCAAATATGCATGCTGTGGTCTTCACAGTACTGGGTACATCTTTTCACTGTAACTTGGTATGTGGCCATAACACTTGTTCATGCATAAGTGAGGAAGACTTTCCTAAAATCTCAGCAGTGGAAAGAGGAACAGGGTAGCATTCCCAGTTTCAAAGGGTCTGCAGCGCTTCTCCTGCTGTTAAGTATTCAAAACTATCGTCTCAAACTTTGATAGATGTTCTCTCTCTCTCCACCCCTGCTCTCTCCCTGAAAATTTCTTTCCTCTTTGCTCACAGTGTTTTTGCCTGCACACTTATAGCATCATCTCCACAGCGCAGCCCAGTGAAGCCTTGAGCTGCTTTTTGGGTTTCCTGAGTCAAGACACCACCAGTCCTGGCCCGCCTTGCCATAACCCTTCAGGCTAACTCCAAATTCTTTACCATCTCCTAGATATATTTTAGTTTTTAAAAATTTATCTAAAACGTGAGCTGGATCAAAATAATATAATTTATACTCATGGTTTTAATTATCTAATTGGTCCCTCTTTTGATTTCTATCCCCATGAAGAAGCCTGAAAGACACAGATGATTTCTTCCATATTGTAGCAGACAAATGCACTACTCTCCTGGCTTCCAGCACTGGTCCCAGATCAGCTTGTGATGCCTTTTAGTGAATCTGTGCTGGGAAATTTGAGATTTCCAGATTTCAGTTCCAGCAATTTTTTTTTGGCATGTGTGCATTCTCTGTCCTCCAACATGAATACTGCTATCTCTAGGGGTTGTCTGCTGTCAGCATTGTTGAGGGGCCAAGATGCCAATTTTGGTTTATGTGCTGTCCATGAGCTTTATTTTTGACATTCTAACTGCTGCTCCACCGTGTGTGAGCGTGTGTGTGCATGTGCATGTGTGTGTGTGAGCGTGTGTGCGCGTGTGCATGTGTGGGTGTGAGGAACGGTCACAGATTCAAAGACTACATTGCTGCCACTAACTCCATCCTGCTACTCTCCTGGCTATAAGGAGACAAGGGGAGAAGCTATGAGACCGGCTGGGAGGTGGTTTTTAAGTAAGAGACACAGACGAGGGTGCAGACAATGAGAAGAAATACGGTTCTCGTTGTATCTTGAACACCCCGAGAGCACCCTGTACTCTTCGGCTGTCAGGTGGAAGACAGAGAGGAGTCAGAAAGGCACTAAGATGTGCGGGGGGTACAATTAGATGAAAGGAGCTGATACTCCATGAATTAAGAAAACATACTGGTAGCACTGGCAAAAATAAAGAGCTTGGGTTTTGACCTGTTGGTTTTGGCAGTCATTTTAAACACACCAGGGGAGTGGCTGGACCTGTGAGTCAAAGTCCAGTGGCGAGGTCTGGGGGTGGACGCTTGGGAGCTTAGAATACTCACGGTGTGAGGATGAACAAGAAGCCCCGGAGGGTGCGCGGAGCTAAAGAGCTGCTAGAGACTGGAAATAAAACAGCCAACAAAAAGACTGCAATGACAGGGTGCCCACTTGGTGGGCAGACTGTCCAGAGAGAATGAGGACTGGTCACCATGCTGCACTGGTTCAACTATGATTGGATTCCTGCTATTTCCCTATTTTTTCTTTACCATCTCCTAGATATATTTTAGTTTTTAAAAATTTATCTAAAACGTGAGCTGGATCAAAATAATATAATTTATACTCATGGTTTTAATTATCTAATTGGTCCCTCTTTTGATTTCTATCCCCATGAAGAAGCCTGAAAGACACAGATGATTTCTTCCATACCTCAGTGTGTGGAAAGCAGCGACTTTTTTCCATGTTTGGATTCAGAGAGCGTGAGCTACGCTGTGAAGAGCAATGAGAAGCTACTCAGATGTGTGTAATGGTCCTCATGCGTCAGCAGACGCTGGCCTCCCCCTCTGAAATGAGCAGCGTACAAGAAGACCCCAGAGTTTACAGCCCGGGCCCACATGGGTGACCCAATGCAACCTTAGATTTCTGTGACCTTTTCTACCTTTTTAATCCCCTGCAATAACACACACACACAAGCACCCACGCATGCATGCCATATATGTGCATACATATATTTTTTTTAAAAGCATTTTAGTCTTGGGCCTGCAGTTAATTTAGTTGAGAGCTAATTTGACTATGCGGGTGCAGATAATTATTAGTTCGACTGGCTTTTTTTTTCCTTTTCCTGCCTCACTATTGTGAAGATAAAGAATCTTCATGAAAAATAAAAGACCAGGAAGCCCTCGGAGTCCCACAGAATTTGGAACAGAGCACTCCATGTTTTTACTGTAATTTGGCGAGCTGGTCAGCTAACTCGTAAAAGCCATTTCACGTGCGTGCTGTTTTGTGTCTGACTGTGGCACAGAGATGCTCATTTCCCGGCTACCAAGAGCGCTGCCCACGGAAGGCTCCAGACTCAGAAGGTTCCAGGCGCAGTCCTCCCCCGCCCTCCACCGAAAGGGGCTGCTTCCTCAAGGTTAGTCCTGGCTGTGCTAGCGATGGTCTATGACTGCAGGGAGCAGGGACGCGGGGGCCAGCCTGCTTGATCCACGTGGAGTACCACCGAAAGGCCACTCCAGCTTTGCATCTATTCATGGGATTTTCTGAGGCCTCTAAATTGTTTAGCAGGTTCACTTCTCCCTATGCACAATCCTATTTTCTGCACTCCCTTATATGAGTCATCCCTTCAATATACCACCTACCTGCAAAGCTCTGTCTCTGAGTCCGTTTCCCTGACAGCTTGAGCTAGGACCATTAGCTTAGCAGCGCCCCACTGAAGGACCCTAGAGTGGATTTTGGAGCTGCGTCTCTTGATGGCTGGACAGCACTGATTGTGTGGAGTCATAACAAGCCCCGTAGCGGGCCCTGAGTTGCTGAGCTTCACTGTGGTGCACTGCACCACGACTCCCAGTGAAAGGAAATGTGCTGATGGATACAACATCTCCGTCACACGCGGTCCCGGGGAAGGGACACTTTAAAGGACTGCTGAGTGGGATGACCTCAGATGGACTATCAGTGCCATAGACAAAAAAACTAAAAGAGAGAATGTATAAGAAGAAGGGAACTGTACAGAAAATGGTATCCCACCCCCCAAAAAGAAAATGATAACAGTTCAGCAGGAGCCAGGGAATACTGAAGTTCAGAATCTCCAGAGAACATAGAATTTTCAGCCCCAGTCTGCTGTGGTAAAATTTGGCTGGGAACCAGGGCCATGGGCTAGTTCCTGAGGGTTCCAGATAAAGGTGGGGAGAATACACATCTGAATGGAAAAAAAAAGTTTGCTAATATGAGGACACGATTCTATGACACAATCTTTCACATCCCTGCAAGGACCCCAGGAGATGCTGCTAAAACCATCCTGGCTTGGCTTTGGGGAGCTTTGAAAAGAACAATGGTTTGCACCATATGAGACAGAAGTGTGAGAACCACTGTGGATAATGAAGACAGAAGGATCAAGAGGTAATACAAGTCAAAATGCTAGAGTGAATGTAACTCCTGAGGTCAGAGCGATATCAGCTAGCTGTGTTCATGGGTGAACACGCTGGCAGTGCACACCCCCATTTACCAAAGTGATAAGATGCATGCTGGTAAGATCAGCGCTGTCCGTGCTTCGTGGACAGGGGCAATGGACGTACTCTAAAACCAAGCTCCCTGATAGCGGGGAAACGAGAAGACCCCACAATAATGGAGACCACATGGCAGGTCTCTGCCATCAGAAGGAAAGTGAGCTGCGTGAACGTGAATGAAAGATCAGAGGGGTAGCTAAGAGGTCCCGGTCCACAGAGAGACACAGATGGATTTAGTAGAGGGCAAGAGTGCAAGGGGAAAGATGGGTGGGCCGTGAACTAACTTGTCACTCAGTTTCTGTCACCAGGACACAGCAAGGAGGCTGAAGGATGATGTTCAAATCAAAATATATAAATCTGGACTTGAGCCCATTTTCAGATCCAGCATCTGTGGGTGGAAGGAGAGGCAGGGTCCTCAGGCAAGCAGAGCTTAGCACCACACCCAAAGTAACTTTTGCTGCTTAACTGGTAACCTTATATTCTAAGAGTGGATGAGGGAATAGAATATTTAAGTAGCTATGGGCACAGGCATCAGATTGGCACTAAAATCTAAGAACCTTATGGTTATCGTGCCCTCCTTAGAGGAGGAGTCTAGGGAAGCTAAGTACTAGATAGAGACCAGGCACGAGTCTGGCTTACAGTGGCTCATTAGGACCAAACGTTCATCCAGCGGGTGCTCCCTGGAGGGCCCAGTGTGGGATTATGATCAGCATACTTAGTCATTGGCGGGATGCAGCCTGTGTCCTGTGACATGCAGGTTAAAGTTGTTGCCATGCAGAAGGCAAAGCAGACTCAGAACTGAATCCCGACTCTCAAAATTGACTTCCTAACCCTCAGAAGTGCGTGTCCTCTAAGGAAACAAAGCCAACAGGATATCCAAATGGTGGGGTGAGGGCAACTGAGAAAACACAAAACCTGCACTTGGCAAGACAGAGATTCGGGAGAGGCAACAGCAGAGCCCAGCCCAATTCTGAAGGCTGGAGAAGGAGAAGAGCCAATGGGATAGAGTCCATGCCTGAAGGCAGGAGAGGACCCACATCCCCAACAGAGAAGGTTGGGCAGAGAGTGAATCCAGCCTTGCTCTACCTTTTCATTTTGTTCAAGCCTTCAAGGCATTTGATGAGGTACCCCACACTGGAAGAGCAGTCTGCTTTACTGGGCCCACCAGTTCAAATGTTACTTTCACCCCAGTCACCCTCACAGACATACCCAGCATAATGTTTAGCAAACACCTGGGCATCTCATGGTCCAGGCAAGTTGACACATAGAAGTAGCTATCACAGAGAGTCAATAAAAGACAATATTGCCTCTTCATTCCATAGACCACTACTACCCAAAGAAACGTGGTGCCTCCAGAGCCATAATACCCTAGCCTTCCAGTCTAGACCCTAAAAAATTCAGAAAGATTTGCAAAATGATATCAGACTGAATAAAATAGAAGTCTAAATTTCTGATTCTGTAGGGATTTTTACTGTAGCAGGTTAACACAGCCTTATGCACACACGTGATCATTTGTCTGGAGAACACACATTTTTCTATATCTATCATGATGGAAGACCAAAGCTGATCATTTTCATGAATGATATTACACATTTATGGTTTTGTTTCAGGACCACACCTGCCCACTCTCTGTCATAGTCTAAAGGAACTTGGTGGACTCTCTGGATTTCACAAATTGAATTAATTCACTATCTAGATGAAACCTGACAAATCAGACTGCGTAAGTAGGTTGTAGAAAGTTTATCAGTCATGGTAAGACTCACTCCAGAGATAAAGACTCAGGGACCTATCACATCAGCGAGGTTTGCACTGGGTTTATGTAAGATCTACACCCCCTTCAGGGTGGACAAATTATTTCGTCTTGCATCTCTCGCATTACAAAGCAATCACCACACCTGTTAGTTTATTTATGATCTAGAAGCAGTGGATTCAGCACTTGGGAACACTGCTGTGACTCATTACCTGAGGGACTTGGAGGGCTGCCAGATCGAGAGGTTTCCACACTGGTCCAGGTTGCAGTGTAAGCTGCCCTACAGAGGGAGAGGCCCCAGGGCCATGGAGTGAGGCTGAGTCAAGGGATTGGAGAATTTCCAGTCAATCACAAGAAACGGTGGAGAGAGAACTGTGACAGTGGTGTGTGAAGTGACCGAGTAGCCGTAGCCATGTACCTTGAGCCCATCCCGAGCTGAGCTGCTCTCCTATCATCAGGGGAGCTGTGCGGTAAATGGCACAGGCAGGACCAGGGTCCCAGGACACCATGAGCTGAAGTCAGGTGTCTTTCATCAGCCTCATACCTAGGGTCCCCCTCTGTTCACACCAATGCCATACGTCACGGTGGTGGTGCAGATCCCCATTTCCAGCTGACCGAGGAGGAAGACTGAGGTCGGTTCACAGAGGGCCGCACACAGTGTGTAACGTGAGCCAAAATCTAGTAGTGAAGCACTAGAACCCCTCCCTGGAGTGTCAGTCCCTCCTCATCTGTAACACTGCCCTGTGGTCTCAAGGTCTCCTGGCCTCCAGTGCCGATTCTATTCCAAGGACGCCCATGTTTGTATGCAGCCTGGGTAGCTGCTCTGAACGCGATCTTTGTCTCTACAGTTGTTAAATATCTCCTTTTCACACTTGAAAAGTTTTAACAGTTATTTTAAATTTACTATGAAACAAGTCAAGTCCTTGTGTTTTCTTAATCATATCATAATCATTTGCTGGGTGAGCGACTCTTTTTCCACTTGCTCAGTGCAAAAACATTGGACTTGTTCTTCTTGCTTTTCTTCCTGGAGTATCTTCATGTGTCTGAGTGTCTGCAGGAATCTGCATTTAAAGTACATCCAGTACCTGTCTCCTCACTGCTTCTGTGGTCCCTTCCTGCTCCAAGCCACCCACTATCCTCCCTTCCCTGGATTATCCTGTAGCTCTGGGTGAGTGTCCTCTGCTTACCCACCTCCAGCTAATTCTCAGTGCATCCACCAGCATGACCCTTTTGGAGGCATAACTCAGTCTCTCTCTCTCTCTCTCTCTCTCTCTCTCTCTCTCTCTCTCTCACACACACACACACACACACACACACACTGGAAATGCCTGCAGTGTGCCCGCTGCACACTGCATGGCCTTTCTGCTGTGTTTTTTTTTCCTCCTTGCTCACATGACTCATGCCACACAGGCCTCTGCTGTCCCTCCAATAGTCAGACAATATTCTGCCTTGGTGCCTTTGCATTCACTCTTTCCCTAGCCAGGTGACACCTCCCCCTGCTGTCTCCAAAGTCAGCCACCTTCCACTTGTCAAAGGAGACCTTCTCTGGGAAGGCACTTACACTGCTGATAACTTTTTTCCTACTACACGACCAACTATCTCCCAAACAAATTTCATAACTTACTTGTCTAATATCCTTATTTATTTTCTGCCTTCCTAGAATGTAAGCAGCACAAAGGTAGAAATCTTGATCTGCTTTGTTCGTGGGTGCACTTCAAGCTTCTAGAATAGTTCTTGACATATTTTAGAGTTCAGTAAATGTTTACTACAAATCCATCACACCGTCTCAAGACATCAGGTGACAGAATGAAATAATAAACCAGGCGATGCCCTCCACTGCTCTGAGCATCTCGCGCTGAGCTGAAGGTGTTTCTGAGATGCACTGCAGCCGCAGTCAGTCACAGCAGAGAGGCAGGGTGCAGGTGGACAGTGGAGGAGTGTCCAGCAAGGACTGCCCAGCCTTGATGCTCACTGCCCGCATTGGCCTGGGCCACAGCTCGCTGTGCTGGGTCAGGTCTCTTGCTGTCTCCTCATCTGCGCAGCATGAATATAGTTTTGTGAAGGATGAGCCATCACATGTGCCAGCCTCTCACAGCTAGTGTGCTCTTCACAATTAACCCTATCTCTGTTTTGCAAATGAGAAAATGCGAAATTTATCCTGTATAGGATAAATGATTAAATAAAGTTGTTTCTGCTTCAAGTCCTGCACTTCATCCCTCACTTATTTTCCCTTCCTCTCCCCACTCTGCTCTCCCATCCGCTTATCATCCACCCTGGGTCCCTGTCCCCCGTTTCACCAGCCAAGCGCCTCTGCCGAACACAATGCCAGTGCTAACTAGAGCTCCCCCGTCACCCCTTTCCTTTGATGGTTTTAAGCCATGAACGGTAGTAAGAAGCTAAACAATGAAATAAAGTGTCCGGCAATTTCAGTGTCTGCGTCTCTGGAAGCTGGTCATCTGAAGGTGGAAAGGTATAAATGGATCCGATAAATCAAATTGTAGATTAATATCTTAAATAATGGTAAGAGAAATGTAATTAGGCTCCAATTAACAGACGCAAAAGCAGAGGGTCCTGACATGGAAAGAGAAGGAATTTAAGGTGAACAAGCAAGAGGAAGCCTCTCTGGGAGTGTCCTTTCTAACCTGCCTGAGTAATCTCTTCTCAGTGGAGTTGGGTCTTAATTATGCCCTTACTTAACACTGGCAGCTGAAAGATCCAAGAGATTTAATAGATTTCTAACTTCTCCAAAGAGGAAGGAATCAAAATAGTTCACATTTTTGTAAAGAAGAATATGTTCTTGTTTTTTAAAAAATAGACCAGGGCCTCCCTTCTTTCACCAGTGACTGGCATGGTGGGAGACATTATATATTACTAAGAGGAGTCCTCTTGCAGCCCCGTTTCTAGGTGATTTCAAGACTTGTCCTTTTTTGTTCTTCCAGAAAGTGAGTATTGTTTACAGATGACAAATTAAACCAATTAATCACGTCACGTAGAATCTAGTGAGGAGAATAAACAGTGCCTTTTTCCTGCTGTCACACAAGCTGATGGGATGATCCCCAAAGGATGCTCCTGCTCAGGGAGACCAACCCTCTCTGTTCCCGCTCAGAGCGAAGCTGAGAGAGCAGCTCAGGAACACACAGAAGGGGATCCCCTCATGGAACACAGTTACAAACCAGGGGCGAATCTCCCTTCTCCGGGAAACAGCTCTGGCTTTGTATTAGTGGTGAATCTGTCAAATTTGACAGAGCAGTTAGCTGTCTCTCCTTTTAAAATACTGTCTGACAATGGTATTTTTTTCCAAATTCCACATTGCTGAAAATACTTGGGCATGCACAGAAGGTGTGAGATATTGTAAACACTGAGGACTGAAACTGAAAATCACTACACAGGACACTCTTTGAAAACCTCCACAGATCATGGACAATATGTTTATTATTTTTTAGACCTACTTCATAAATCTTCAGCAGCAAATTTTCACAGGAAAATGAGGAAAGAGAACAGTGCCCACCATTTGTGTTTGTAGATCACAGCAGTCTCTGGAAGACTAGCTGTAGGCTGAGGACTCCCTGGAGAATTTTTTAAAAATCCAAGGTGCAGTGATGCCAAGCTGAGAGGTTGTAATGTGAGAGGGCAGATGAGGGGTGGCACCGATGTGGGCCCCTGAGGTTGACAAGCTCTGCTCCAGAATGTGTCACTACATGCCTCGTGAGTCTAGCTGCTGATTGAGTTTCTATTATCTTCAGGTGAGAAAGTAGCCAGGGCACTGGAAAAGTTACTAAGAGGAATTCTCCCTCAGCCCCATTTTGAGGTGATTTCAAGACTTGCTCCTTTTTGTTATTTTGAAAATGAGTAACATTTATAGATTACACAGAAAACCAATTAATTAAGTCTCAAAGGAAGATGAACTCTGAAGTCCCTGGAATAGACAGAGCACATCTTATGCAACTTTAGATATTTGCAATCTGCTGATACTCTGAGTTCAGTCTTACACACACACTCTCATCATCATCCACATTCGATAAAGAATTTGGGTGGAAATTCACATTGCAGAAAGAAAGAAGGGAGCTAAGTTCAAGGGTAGACAGATAGAGGTAGCATCAAACAGAAGGCCTCTCATCTTCCCACTTCACTCACATGGAGTGAATACATTCGTGCTTCCTCCCGCCTCCCAGAGGGAAACCCAGTGGACCCTGAACAAGGAAATAAAGTGGACTCTGAGGTCAGCTGTGTGGGCAGGGAAGTGGTGGCTGTGTCTCTTCCTTAGGACTCTGCAGGACCATCCTACCCCAGGGCTTTTGCCCTTGGTTGAGTCACCTGGATTCTGTGGGCAACACAAAGGGAAAACTGTCCCCTGGGATGTGGTCTTATCTCTAAGCTCACAGTGACCTGGGTCATCAATGAGGAAATTCCTTGAGTCACACATTTTACTTCAGCTCAGTTAGTATTGGTAGAGTGACAAGCGAGTGTGGCAGACAAGCCAGTCAAGCCAGCACTCTGGGAGGCTGAGGCCAGAAGACTGCAAGTTTGTGCACCACCTGGGCAGTTTATTGACTTAGAGAGACCCTACCTCAAAATTAAAAAAAAGGCTGGGGATATAGCTCAGAGTGTAGGTCCTGGGTTCATTTCTCAGTCACACACACACACACACACACACACACACACACACACAACACTGTACAACAGTCAGGAGGAATTTGAATATTGATATTAAGAAATTTTCCTCATACCCTTTTCTCAGCTTGAACAGCCAGCACTCCTGCTGCATGGTCAAGTGTTAACTAGACTGTCTTTGGAATATGGGTACAGGTAACATCATTCTTCCTACCATTAATTTTCTAAAAACGTACTTTTACAGTGTCAAAGTTCTCACAAAAGAAAACTGACATTTTCTTAACTTCATAACCAGTTTTTCTCACTGATCAACATTTTCTAACACTTCCCAATTTCCCCAATACTTCTGAAACTGGAATAACTGGGAGTAAGTTAAATTGTTAGGTGGTGTCATAGTTTGTATCTGGATGTCTTCCCAAAGCCTCTTGCAGCCATGGGGGCAGGCTTCTAGAGTTTGGGACTGATTCATGGTCCAATGCTGGGATTATGACTGTGAGTACTACACCCGCCCTGGGGCAGGTGATCTGCATACTACACAGGGATGGAAAGAGGCTTTCTCTCTCACTCCTCCCCCTTGGCTCTTGTTGCTTTTGCTGTCTCCTTCCACCTTGAACTGTTGCCCCTCTGCCATGTGCCACTCTGCTTTGGAGCAGCCGAGTATGAACTGAAACCACCACAAACTATCAGCTAAATAAATGAGAGTTTACACATAGCTGACAGCTGCAGATGTGTTTCATTTTCTTTGCTTATATCCATGTAGCACTCAAACAATTGTTTTTGAGCATCCAAATGTCATGCACAGTCCTAACTCCTGAGATTACAGGGTCAAATAGGGTTTCATACTTGTGAGAAACTCAAAAGCTCATGGAAAATATAGATAGATACTGTAGTGTGGAGTAGGTGTTGTTCTAGAAGTGTGTTCCGAGCCCTTTAGCACATACCTCTTCTGGGTATCTTTCCAAAAGAGCTCAAGTCAACATATTACAGAGATAAAAGCACACCTGTGTTTATAGCAGCAGAACTCATGGTAGCTGAATCATGGAAGGAGATTGAATGGGCAAAGAAAATGTGGTATTCACACACAATGGAGTTCTATGCTGGCAAGAAGAATACACTTGAGACATTTGTAGGAAAATAAATAGATGTCGAGACCATCATACGAAGTGAAACAAATCAGACGCAGAAGGTTAAATATCACATAGTTTCTCTAACATGAGAGACCCAAAATACAAATAATTCAAAGAGCAAAATACAAGACAACTAGTAAGAAATAGAGAAGTCAAGTCTCTGGAGATGGGAAGAGGATTTGGGCAAGGAGGGAAAGGGGTAGCTGAGGGGAGCGGAAATAAAAATGATCAAGATGCAATGTGTGTGTGCATCAATTCCCTGAGAAGAACGTATGAACCATCTATCACAAACACATACTAGCACAATTTTTTTTAAAACAAGCAACATGACAAGGAAATGGTCTTGTATGTCTGTATGTGTGCAAAGATCTCCAGCTATTAATACATTCGAAGATGTCTACAGTGAGATCACTTTATCTTCTTTATAGAAACTTAGCATATTTTACTTTTAAGGCTCTTTGTTAACCTACAAATTGGAACTCTACCATAATAATGTCTGCTTTGCTAGGCTCTGTAGCCAGTTATTTGGGTGTGTTAACAAGTTACTGTCAGAAATAATTATTGACTTTGATGCCAGAAACATCAGAATACATGTATCTGGTTGTTTTTCTGATTATGGGTAAGCCATAACAATTTGGAGTCTATGATATGAGCATAAAACAGTGCATAGCTTTCTGTGCTCCCAAAACTCTGCCTCACTTTCCTCTTTTCCCTATATTTAATCACTAGTTTTATCTGGATTTTCAAATGCCTGGGAACAAAAGGTACAAAACTTCAACATGATGGATATGGTCAAACTAGATAGCTAATATTTTGGAAAAAGTATTTATTGTAGGAAAAGACATCGCCATGAATCTACTTCAGAATGCTCTCCTTGCTGTGAACAAATGTACCCCATGCTTCACACCACTACCTGCAGCAGCTCTGAAGGGACTCTTTTGTGAGTGTCCCCATGAGGCGAGCTTGCACAGTGACTGCTGCTGCCGAGGGTAGGCTTGTGGGAACGTGACCCCACAACGTCATCTACCCGGTATTCACCGGGTCAGGGACCCTGCAACTTCTAGCCCTCCCCCAAAGGGCTAGAAATAACAGTGAAAGGGGAACATTTCAAACAATTCAGGACACAGAGCACAACTAAAGGCACCAGAAGTGGACTCCAAAACTACTTCAGAAGGAGCAGGAGCCATGGAATAAGGGGGTTTGAAGTGAGGGCAGATTTTGAGAAAGGGGAGATTTAATGGCAATATGGCTTTTGCCATAATACACTTTTAAAAATTAAACATTCATTATGTTTTTCAGTCGTATCTCTTGTATACGGGTTAAGATGTAGCTGCAAAATATTTTAGCCAGGAGAATTCTTAAGTCAAGCAAAGTCTGGTGGGGAGAGAATGTGCTCACACAAAGCCGGGTGAAATAGAGCTTCTCTGTCTCAGGGCGAGGCGGGCGGCAGCACCACCCTGGAGCTCTGGCCCCCGTTCCAAACATCTCCGTCCTCCTAGGAGGCTCCCGCCTGTGGCACTGGAGAGGCACAGTGACAGACGCCCTGCTCAGGAGGAGAGGGTTTTCACGCAGCGAATCCTCTCTGGTAGAATCTCCTTGATGTCAGGCACAAACCCTGGCCACCAAAAGCTCTCCTGTGACACCCAAGCCCGATTTTCTGAACATTCCTTGCTCTCACAGGGATGCCCTGGGTGCTGAGTTCTTCTAAGGATCGAAAATGAAGGCTGCAAAACTCACTTGCAAACTTAGGGAATAATGGAACAGTTAGCCAACCTAAGAAATACTGAAGTGTAATAACTTTTGAAAATCTGTACCATTTTCTCTTGATTTAATTGAGGTAAAATAGAAATAATTTTAGACTGAGAAAATTCCTCATTCTGATTTCAGCTCTTTGGCTTAGCAAACAGGGAACTCAAACTGAGTCATTTCCTGTTGCTGGACCCTCAGATTTGTCTTTTTTAAAAATGGAGGCAACAGTAGCAGGCAGGCTCGTTGTGACAGTTAAATGACATTTTACATCATGGCAATGCACTGTAGCAAATACATCACCCATTTGTCTCATCTGAAAAATGGTGCTATATAAATGCACATGCAGCACCTTCACAATCACACACACTCTTCAGTGCACCCTGCCTGACATCTTCTTCCTGCAAAGCTACTACATCTGCTCCACTCTGTGCAGCAGCGGCCTCTAAAATTTAATGAGAAAAAGAATCCATTTGGGAACTTTTTCTTTGTTTTGTAGAAAAGGATTCCTTGGTCAAAGGTGACTTCATGAAAGCTCACAATGAGATAAAAATGTATAAATGATCAAATTCAGTCCTTTAACAATTACTGTTTCTCTTAAATTGATATACGTAAGTAGATTATATATAATAATGGCATATATGTACAAGTTTTTAGACAGGATTTCATCACATAGTTCAGGCTGGCCTTGAACTCACTATGTAGCTTAAGCAGGTTAGCCTCAAACTCTTAGTGATCCTCCTGCCTCAGCCTCCCGAGCGCTGAAACTATAGGTTATATATATGTGTTATATACAAGACACAGTTAAGTAATATATATCATATATATTATATATACACATATGTATATGAGATATTTCTATATTTTCTATATTTTTGAACAACAAACTACTGTGAAGATCTTAGAAAAGGGAGCATACAAACCAGAGACACTTTTATTTGTTGCTCTGCTTCTAACACTTTTATTTGTTGAGTGATTACTTTCAAAATCTTGAAATATGGGAAATGCATATTTTTTGCCAAATCCTTTGATGTTTTGTCACTTCCAATAATAGATTAGATCTCACGTCTGGGTCTATTTTGGTGCTATCTCACTTTTTCCCACAGATATGTGAAAATCGTCAACGAGAGAACCGTAAACGAGCAGGTCAGAGTGTGTCAGAGTGGGGCTGAGAAGTGCAGGATGCAGAGCGGGACCTTGGTCCGGGAGACCTGGGCTCTCACTGCCCTGTGCAGAGCTGATTAGCTAAAGGTGCTCTGTGCTTTCCACTTCTGAGAGACACGTTGCCTCTTCCAAACCAGAGGGAAGTTATTTAATCAGCTTCTGTCTCGTACCTCGGAACCTACGTGGCCTCAACTCTAATTCGGTTGACATCAGTGACAATTGTTGAAGGTTCACCTTATTAGTTCTGCTAAAAGAGAATTCTTATTCCAACCCACTTAGCTAAAAGGGTTGAAATAATGAGTCAAGGTGTGGATTTAGTGTAATTCATGGTTTCTGGGGAACAATTCAAAGGGTCATAGTCAATCTAACGCTGGGAAACACACGCTGAGTATCACATAGTAGATGACAAGAGTGCTGTATGACACTCGTAAGTGAAATTGTTTGGGGGTGCTGATGGCACCTAGGAGAATACATTGACCTTCTTGCCAGGGACTTTGTTACATGTGCACCGTGTGTTCGCAGTGATGTTCGACAGCGTAAGAAAAGAACGCTGCAAAGAGCTCAAGTGCTCTTAGTTCAGTCTTTGGGAAGGCAGGACCTCAGCCGTGCATCAGAGCCATCTGAAGCCTTGAGAGAATAAGTTCTCTAGAAGTCTGCTTCCTCTATCAGTGAGGGGAGGATGCAGGCGTGAAGTATACCTCTGGTCCAAAATCCACAGGTCACAATCATGATCACCCGCGCTGAACTCTGCAAGTGTTTCTGTGTTAAGTAAATATCCTCTTTGGTTGCAAAACTTAGGATACTCTTCTTTTTCCAGCATCTGTCTTTAAAAAAAAAAAAAAGCAAAGCTGTGGTTTGTTTTATGAAGTGTGCTAAAAAACTACATTGAATATTTACATTTTTAAAAATGATTCCATCTGAAGACGCATTGTCATTGACCCTCCCCTACTCAGGAGACCCCCCCACTTTTGCCACTTTGGAAGGCAGCTCGCAGTGTCCTTTTTCCTGCCTGAATTGTCCTGAATTGATTCAAAATGTGTGTCTTTCATGGCCATTTTGACCAGTCACAGGATGCCAGGTGTGGTGAAGAAGGTGGGTGAGGACCCAGCATCGTGTTTTCACAAGCCCACTTTCTGCTGCACAGCTTCGGCAGCAGCATTCCCCGCACATTGGATCATACTGTACAAAGACACTTGCAAGAGGGGATTAGAAGCTGCTGCAGAATTGACAAGAATGACAGTGTAAGCATTAAAGGTGGGAGCAGGGGGAGCAAAGTTTTAAGATGCAAACATTTACCATATTTTGATCACCTGTTTTAGATTGACTTTCCTTTCCCAAGGGAAGATGAGACTACCGTCCACTGGTTGTTTTGATTATTGGCCTATTCATGCCTCATAGTGGCCTAAGCAATAAGACAGCACTGGAGAGAGTCACACTCCATTCCACACACCCAGCAGGGGGATCCAGACAAGTGCCCACACAACCCACCACGCTCTTGCAGGGAGAGTAAGAGCAGCTCACCCTGGGCCCATCCCACTGACATGAGAAGAACTAAGGCTGGAAGACACTCCAAATGCCACCATGGCTCTCTCTAGAGCGGTCCTATCATTTATTTATTGGTACTCTGTCTTTCCAAATGAATTTAAATGGTATAGAAAATGACCATAATGGCAGAAAAAGGCAATTAAAATCCATGCTTTTAAATTAAATTTTTACAAAGTAATAATAAAGTGTGCAGAGAAAGATTTCGCTTTTAAGCTACTGGTAATAAAATTTATTCATATAATTATGTGCTTCATTTATATTTGAGTTCTCCAGGAGCCAAGATAACAGGGAAACCTGATGGATTATGGAGTTCTATTGTTCAGAAAAAGGGAAATCAATTAAGGAAAAGGCACATTTTTTCAGGCATTGTCATGGTTCAGTTCAAGAATGAAGCCCCAAAATTCGCATGCTTGCAGGGGGTGGTGGTAGAAGGCGGTTGATGGTGGAGGTTCTGAGTTTATGCTCAGTTTAGGAACTGGCAGTGTTGTTACGAGATGGGGCTTGGCTGGAAAAGATGGAGCCTGGGGGATGTGACTTGGACAGGTGAACCTTCCTCATAGGCTCCGCCCATTTTTCTGTTTCCTGGCAACCATGACTTGAGCAGCTTCTCTCCTCCAGACCCTTCCTCCATGCTCTTCATCCTCGGGAGCTTGCTGCCCTGGGTTGAAAACGCGAACCAATATAAATCTCCTTTATTTTGTGGGTGTCAGGTTATTGTGTCTCACTGATGAGCATGTGATGAAGACAGGCACTGAACGCTAGAAGGAATCTATGAACAAGGCACTGAAGAGATACCACATGGAGAGTGTGCGAGGCCTAGGAAAAGTCAGTTGGTGCCTCCCGAGAATCGGCCATGCTGGGACGGGAAGTAGCCGGCCAACAAACCAACCAGCCAGTCTTTGCAGTAAGCCACACAGACCATGTGGGCACCAGGACAGAAAAGTCCTACAAATTCTTAAGGATAGTTTCTCAGATATTTCTGTGTATTTGTTTTACTTTGATTGTTGCAAAGTTGCATTATTTTCCAGTCATCAAACTCTACCTTTAAGTCTAAATGAATATTCACCTCATAATACTGGGATTGCATTTAAATTTATTCAACTTCCCCTGGAATGCTTTCATCCAGTCACAGAAGTTCCACTGCATCTGGTCACTGGGGCCCTTTGGTCTGTTTTAATCAAGCTCTGTCTTCTTAAGTTCATTGGAGGGACAGGGGCAGTTGTCCTGCAGACTTCCAGGGTTACTCTGACAATGTAGAGGGCATGAGATGGAGAACCAAGGCACCCAGACAGCTCCTCCCACATGTCTTGCTCTAACCTCGGGAGAGAGCGCTCATGGGCAGCCACTGATGTGGTGGCTTCTGGGAGGCAGAGCTTTGGAGGCATCTGCAGTCCAGATAGGTCAGTGTCTGCCTTGGCTGGCAGAGGAGGGTCCCCTCTCAGAGTCTGAGAGGAGAAATTTAAAACAGAGGAAAGAGCCCGGAGAATAAGGGCAGCCATGACTGAAGCAGAGCCTGGGTGGAGAGCTGTCTGCGGGCGCACCTCTCTGAAAACATGACTTGATGGCTGGGCCTGGCTTTCGGCGGTACCCTTGAAAGGGAACGATCACCCCTTTGAGAGGAAATTTGCATGGCAGCTCTGGGAGAGGAAGGGACTCTTTTCTGCTTGTGTCACTGCTGCATCCAGAGTGGCCTTTTCAGAAGGGAATATGTCATTCCCTGCAGGGTGGAAACCTGCTTGTCTCCAGCTCTGCAAGGTTAGGCACCGGCCCGGGCACAGGGAATGGTGAGACTTTTGGTGAAATCGGACATCCCTGGTGTGTAATCACGCGGAGCTGCTTCGTATCGTCTTACATCCAAGCAAGGGAGCCTCCTCTTTAGGGCCTCTGGGTCACTCTCCTCTGATCACGTCCTTTTAAAGCGATGCTTCGCTGCGCTAAGGGAGTGTACCCACTTAGGTGCTTCACGAATTTTTAGATTTTGCAGTAGATACACTGTGCCTTGAATTCACTGCTCCGCTGGCCACAGATGCACTTGGAGCACTTTAGCCGACGTCAGCTTGTGTCTAATGTGAGCTTTGTCCCAAGCCGACAGTGTATCCATCTCCAGACCAGAGTCTGATTTATGACCACTGTGTGCTCACATGTGGGCTTATGAGACACCTGCAGTCTAGGGGTAGAGCTCGAAGGCCAGTGTGGAATGGGAAGTGTGACAGGCCCTGGATCTGGTCCAGCTCCTCAAACCCTGTCCCATTCCAGTGAGGGCCTCTGGGGAGCTTCAGAGTGACAAATCAAACCTGGCCTTCTAGCTCATTATCAAGGAGCATCTGTAAAGCAGGAGGCAAAGGCATTTTGCTATGGCCATTTACCCTGCCCTTCAGATGTTCCGGTACACAGGCTCTATCTGTACTCCTGCCCTGAGCCTGCTGGCATGAGGGATGAGCCAGAGGCTGCTTCCCATTGCTGCAGGAAGCTCTCTTGGGGAAAAGGAGATTTCCTCTGCTGATTTCTCCTATAAAGTGTTTAGAATCAAACAGTCTGTAAGAGCCTGAGGTTTCTTCTGAGCAGGCTGAGCACCTGCTTGAGAAGTCAGTGAAAGCTCCTGTGTCCTCTCTGGTCCCACTCTCCCAGGACCGTGAGGGACTCGGACCTCCGTCAGAGGAACAGCGCACGTCATCCAAGCTCCTTCTCCCTCTTCTTCAGCTCAGCTTCTGGCCATTTCTTGCTCTTCTCTATCTCTTTCATAAGCAGAATAAGTGGGAAGGAAATGGTGGTTAAGGTGCTAAAATTCCTCGTGATGGACAAACACCGGAAGTATAGAAAATGTTATCTTGTTATTGTTGCCACAATCATGAACATACTTCAGTATTTCTGTGGTCCATTAAAACCTATAGCCAAAAATTGATCAAAGACTGATTTTAGGAAATATACCAAATAGCTAACAGAAGCCAAATGAATGTTTAGGAATTCATGTACTAGAGGAATGCTTTTGCAGAAGAGGAAAGGATATAGTTCTAACCTGGCAACTACGCTTTGATTGAAAAAGAAGTGGGATATTCTTACCTTTGTAAAGCAGAGGGTTTTTAACTTGAATTACATTTCTCAGCTATATCAGAGGCATTTCTTGGAATAATTTTGTGAAGAAAAACTCATGCACTAGCAAAATTCAACCATTAGTTTGAGGTGTATTCATACATGATATGTGGAGTTAGGACAAGGGGACTCAGGGGACGGAGGGAGGGTTTCCTTTGAAGTGTTCTGAGAATAGAGAAGCCCCAATGCCTAGGCCAAGCAGCATATCGCCCATTCTTCCTCTCTCCTCCTAGGGCAAATCATTGCGCGGCCTCCGAATAATATTTCAAGGAAGGCTCCTAAGTGAAAACATCCTAACGCTGGGAACCTGATCCCTCTTGCCGTTTCTGCATTTCCAAAAGGGCATTTAAAGACATCATTGTTTGTTCCCAGTGACTAGTTAATTGCATTTTGATTTGGTAATTGCAAACAGATTCCAGTCTCTCAGCTTTTCTACCAGCATAACCGGCTTTAATATGGTGGAACCAGGGTTATACTCATAACCTCCCAAAGAGGTTCATATGAGATTCTCACATGACTTTCTGCTGCTCTGTTGTCAGTGTTAGACCTAGATCTCTTCTCCTTTTACATACAGCCATCATTATTGATTCAGTGTTGATTTGGTCTTTGGGGAGAGTGCTCAAACATGGTGGTAAAAAGACTCAAAAAAAGATACGTTATCTTGTTTTACACTATAGATTATTTGCATTCTGATGCATTCCAGATGTAGAGAAAGAAAGGATATCTACAAGAAATGGATAAGTTTTCTTCCTGATTTGGAAATAGGGGATTTATGAATTGTCCTTTTGAAAACTCTGAACTCTACTTCCTTTAAGAGGGCAATTGGTAGTAACATTTGTACCATTTCTACAGGGGAGATGCAGATTATTAGTTGAATTAGTAGATTTCTATGCAAGATGAAACTAATGATAAAGGTGAAAACATTAAAACGATCAGCAAAAAACTAATACCAATAAAGCCAATGATAACATGTAGCCAAATAGATGAACTCACAGACATTCATGCGTAAAAAAAGCCCAAACATGGAAACTTGCATGTGACATGATTTGCTGTAGGAAGTTCAAGTATAGACAGTAAATCCTTTACGTACAGGTGAAAATAGTGTTTATCTGTGTGGTAGGGGTCAGACACGCCTGGGAAGGAACGTGAAGGAACATTCTGCCACATGGAAATGCTCACAGCTACATCTAAGTGGTGGTATTCAGGTCCAGGCATAAATAAGAAAAACATCAGTTCATATAACCCTGAAATGAGTGTACCTTGCTTGCTTCATATATGTTTTATCTCAACTACAAAATAATAGGAGCAAAACAGTTAACTTTATTGCATCTCCTTTCTCGAGTTCCGCCTGTTTGTTTTAACTAGCTTCTTTATATTCCTTCATTCTCTTACACTGTTTTCTCTTTCTGTCCCAAATAAAAGGTGGTGAGAGAGTGCAGAATCACATGAGTTGGTCAGAAAACAAACTGGATTCAAGCCTTAGTTCTGATTTCTAAAAAGAACAAGTATAAAGAGATAGTAAAATTAGCTAACCTTCACTTATCTCTTTAAAGTTTACAAAGCCTCCTATTTGTTATTTCATTTTATCATATCCAGACCTCCATAAAATACATATTTATGCTCTCATTGTGTAAATAAAAAACAACTTTACCTAGAAAATTAAAATGACTCGATAAAATCACAGTGCAATAAAGGCCTTTATTTAAAATGACTTGATAAAGTCATGCTGTAATAAGCCTTTATTTAAAACCAGATTTATGATTCGGACTTAGGAGACCCATGAGCAGTGAGGAGAAACAGTTCACAGCTTCAAACTAAATATTTTCCTCAATTAGAAACGCATGCAGCAAACCTCAGTAGTTTTCAAAGCTCCTGGCTTTGTCTTGGAGAGCAGTGACAGATCTTTTCATGGCAACTTACAGTAAAAAAAAAGATAATCTTGAACTAACCCTTGTCTCCACAACCACTTTAAAATTGCTGCTAGACTGCACGTGACTGAAGCATCGCCTCCCAGTGTACGCCTGGGAGCTGGGTAAGACTTGCCGGCTACACTCTGGCGGGGTGAAGCTGAGCCTCTCCCTCTGGAGACTGGTTCCCCTGCTCTTAATGGTTGGCTTCTAGTAGCTAGACAGAAGCAAACTGAAGGTCCCCTCTTATCTATTGCTCTCATTAACTTATAAATATGTACCTACAGTATTTAAATTCTTATTAAAAGTATACACACTGTATTTTAAATATACGCCCCAACAGTGCACTGAGAAGGCAACACACAACATTTTCAAGTATTCTGACTACAACACATTGTAACTTGTTTCCCTGCTGTGTATTTCTTGCATCAGAAACACTTCTGAGATGGTATGTGCAGGTTTAACCCCACTGGCTACACGCCCATGTTAGTGGAGAGAACTCAGGAACATTGGGGTGCTCTGCTTTCCTGAGGAAAGGCTCTTTAGAAAGCTCAGTCCTGTGGTGGTCCTGATGGCCTATGAAATGGCAAGACAGAGGTTGCCCAGTGTAGGCCAGTCGGTCGCCAGCACACCCAGAGTCTGCATGCTGGTACTGAGGCTTCTGCTCCACCATGCACTGCAGGAGCCTGTGAGTCAATCTGGTTATCATCGAAAACCAACTCGTATGAATGTAATAAATATCATAAAGTAACTTTGCCATATTTTTTAATGTGAGAAATGCAAAGTGCTATTTTTAAATGAAGCAGAAGCTACCGCCCCCAAATTACCTATATTTTGGAAATGAAAATAAATATGGCTAAACTGCTCATATAAAAATGTCTAAAAATGAAGATAATACAACTAGCAGCAGGCACCAAATGCCTAACTCAACATTTCTTTCCATGCAGTATGCTGAATTAACAACCAATTACAAGTACTGAAAACTTGCAAATGAGTAAAATATACTTGAGCTGAAATACTGCCTTAGAATGCAAATCAGACCACCAAGTTGGTTGCCAAATTCAACACTTAATTATTCCTTTGTTTTTCATGGTAATGAAGTAATGCAGCTAAAAGTGTAGAATTTGAAGTCTTGTTAAATCCCAGCTCAATTACTTCCTAGCTTTGTGTTTCTGAACAAGTGTCTTAGCCTTTCTGACTCTCAGTGTTATCATTGTAAGTTAAGGATAATGTAAGAACCTCCCTCGTAAAGCACACTGGGCCCGATGAACAATCAGTCGCTATCCTGTAATCTGTAAACCACTCAAGCCCTCAGAGCATAGGTGCAAATAAGTGGTACACTTTAATTTTGATTCCACAAATAAACGGAGCTGTACATTATTTATCTACTTATTTTTGGCAAATACCCCTTGCAAATGGAAGATAAGGTGGTTAAAACTAGGTTCCTTATGCATTAGATAAAATATGCAAAATATTTGATTTATTAAAGGAAGGGGGTTTTTTTTGTTTGTTTTGTTTTTTGACAAAAATCCTTAGTAATTAAGAATGGTATCTCCTACTATTTCAGACAGATATGAGAGTTGGGCGTGGTGACACATGGCTGCAATCCTAGCGCTCAAAGATGTTGAGCAGGAGGATCATGAAATTAAGTCCAACCAGGGCAACTCAGTGACTAAATGAGACCCCATCTCAGTAATAAAAATAAAAATGCCTGGGGATGTGATTCAGTGTGAAGCTACTGGGTTCAATGCCTGGTACCAAAACACAACTAATCCACTCTATCTGCCAGAAATCATTCAACCATTTTAACCATTAGAAGCCAAAAGCTTTCCTCATTGAACTGATCTTCTGTAGCCATAAGATACTCTACTGTCCACACAGCCTTAGTGCCATTCAACAACAGGCTTCTATTGCTCATGGGTCTGGGGTCTGCAGCTAGACATCTCTGTGCTCTAGTAGCTAATGACTCGCATAGGCTATTTTAGGTTGCTGCGGTGACTCGGTTCTACTCTGCATGAGCCTTATCACCTACACTAGCTTAGACACGCAGGCGATGGCAGATAGCCAAAATACAAGCAGAGGTGTGCAAACACACCTACACTAGCTTAGACACGCAGGTGATGGCAGATAGCCAAAATACAAGTAGAGGTGTGCAAACACCTTTCCAAGTTAGTCGTATTTTCCACATCACATGAGTCAAAGCCAGACACATTATTGAGCTCAGAATCAACTGGCAGGGAAATACATATCACTTTCTGAAGAAGGAAAGACCAGCAAAGGAACCATCATGGACTCAAGAAAGGAAGATCGAGACCACAAATGCAACTGGTCTACCACAGCCGTGTTCATGTAGATCACTGCCACAGACTCTGTGGTCTCATGCAGGTCACAGCTGGGCCAGCAACTCTCATGCATTGCTGTACAATATCGCATGCACAGGCCGCCCTTCCAGTGCAAGCTGTATACATCAGTCAGTTCCTCTCACAAGTGGGCTCTTGACCAAATTCCTCTTTCCATTTGTTCTTTTCTAGAATAAGCATAACTCTGTCATCAAGCAAATACAACATACATATTTCTTTCTAGGTGCTGCGCCTTTGTTAACTACAGCTAAAACACTTAAATTTTGCACAAGTCAAATTTAAGTGCACTTAAACCTCAAATTTATGATGGTATCTGAAGGACAAATATATCTCCCATAGGTTTTCACTATTGTCATGAAAAAAGAATTGAGATTGACAGTTTTGCTAGTCTCTCTTAGCCCCAGTTGTCCCTTATATTTATATTCTTTGGTAAACATCTCCAATCTACCTAAAACTTGGTCCACGGCTGACTTCTGTGATGACACCACAGGCCATATGCAATGATGACCATACTGACCACATCCTTATCAGTAAATAATAACACAATAATGATATATTTTCATTTCCTCATGCCATATTTCCAGCTAGTAGTTTTAACTCTTTCCTCCTACATGGATTTTCCAAGGCATTTCATGAATTTCTTCACGTTCTAAGCCTTAGATTATGAATCTTCATATTTTTGCAAGATCCCAATGGCTTTGGAAAGGTATAATCCTTAAGGATATGCTTGGTAACTTCTTCGGACTTCTCTCTGATGTTGTGAGGATGGTTTTGACATTGGCTTCCCTGGCAAATAGATGTGTTTTTTTTTTTCCATTTCTCTTTTTGAAACATTAGAGGCCATTTAGAAATTTTATTCTCACTTCCTGGTACCATCAGTCTGTCAATCTTGCTAAAACTCAGTTCATCTGTCCTTAAAAAACATTGTGCAAAAGAAGGATGTCGATGGTAAAAGTCAAGTTTTCCTGAAATATAACCCAATATCAAATGCCTGTCTTCATTCCATAGACCTGCAGTAAAAGATGGATACACCATCCACCTGGATAGAATCTTTTTAAGAGTTATTAAAAAAATAAAATAGAATAAAGCCAATCAAAACAAAACACTGATACAGGATTTCAAAACAAGACAATAGGAAAACAATAGTGGCTACTGTGATGCCTTTTAAATGATACAAAGTCATCAAAAATAGAACTCGACATTGGCTAACTTTGCTGTTTCCAGTTCTCTTACTTTGCACTTCCCTGCTTTCTGCAATGAGTTCTTAATATTTTTTACATTGAAGCCAGGAGAAAACGCTTAAGGTTCACACCTACTCTTTTCCTCGCTGGCCCAACTTATTTCTGCTTCCTCATGTGAAGCACCTTTTCCTGCTCATTTTCCCGGTGCCGTGTGGTCTTCAAGCTTTTGTGTTGATTCTGGAAGAGGTGCTTTTGGACTCCCTCACCCCGTACTTTTTTAGAGGCTGCTATGGGGAGCAGTCCCATCCGCTTGTACGAATTTAGTCTTCACCCTTTCTGGTTCAGAGCAATTTAATCCTAAATTTCTAGACCAAAATCCTAAAATTCTAAACCAAAAAGACAAAAATAAAAATAATTGTGTTAGGTACATCTAATTCACATGTATGGCCTTATTTCTATTCTATTGTTTTGTTGTAAAATGGTCTGACTGCTGAAAAGCATTTTGCATATGTCCTTTTGGCCTATCATGGATCTCTTAAGTGACCCATGAGCACCTCCAACGCAACCTAACTACAACTGAACCTGCTCTGCATTGAGTGCGTCTTCAGCACGAGGCATTGCACTGAACAAAACAAAATCCACCGCGTTTTCCTGGCTCTGATTGTGGAATGGGGGAGCCCCAAGCACATCTGTCAGGTGATCTACGTGCTGTCTTTAGGTGGAGCTCAGTGTTAAGCATGTGCTTAGCATGCATGAGACCCTGAGTTTGATCTTCAGCACAGAGGAGGACAGGAGGGAGGAAAAATGGCATCTCTTATCCATCCTTCTTCATTTCAGGGAGACGCTTGAGACCATTTCCTCCTCATATCCCTCATACAGTTGGTTTCTATAAGTGTTATCTGCTTAGCTTCCACATCTGACATTTCTCTCTGTGCCCTCTATTTTTGTTTGGACTTCACTGGTTCTTGCCCTAATTGTAGAAATATCTCCTCAATGTGCTTAACCCTCCAGAGAGTGCCTCCTCAATCACAGATCTGTCTTAATATCACTTTGCTCTGGATCAAGTTATGTGGGCGGGCATATGTGTGTGTTTGATCTGAAGACTCCTGCAATGCTAGCACTTCTTAAATATTTGATCAAAAGATGCAGATAAAATGGAAGCAACCACTCACATTCTTTCTGCTCAACAAACCAAGGATAGCACAAAAGCATGGAGAAAATGTACAGGACTTAAAAATTTTTTTATAGCTTCAGTTTTTCTAATATTTTTGTCTACTGTATTGTCTTTATGTGTATATTATCAGAGAAAAATGTGAAATCAGGGACGAGCTAATGGGGAAAAAGAAGTACATGGTTTTGAATGTATAAGGAAGAATAATAGTAAAGAATCAAATGAAAGAATGTGACAGAAGACCAGGAAGGACAAGTTTTAATTCAGCTAGAACAACTGAGTGGTTTTAGATTAATAACCTGTGCTGTGTAAAAACAGACGCAATGACCGTAGCTTTTGTCGTATGTTGACACCCCTGAGTGGAGTATTCTCTTCCTCCCTAAGATTTGTTGAGTTTTTTTGGTTTCAGAAATATGTTGTATGTAATTTTTCCACCTTTAATCAACATCACAGCAGCCAGCAGGCAGCCCAGGAAAAAGACAACCCTTGAATGGAACTGTCACTTTTCCTTCAACCTGTCCGGAAGAGAAAATTGACTCAGTGGACTCCTATAGGATGAAACTGCCCAAAAGGCTCCTCCCCTTTTCTCACCGGGAAGCCAGTTCTCTGGGAAACAAAGCCCAGCACTAGTTAAGGCAGTCTGGAGGTCTGGAGCCAACAGTGTGCAGCTCTGGACCAAAACTGTCAGGGTTGATCTGCATTCATGTGTCGTCTAGTGGCTCTAGTTATTGACTTCAAAATTGAAATTTGGGAGCACACTGGAGAAAATAAAATAGACACTTGAGACCCAACTGCTCTAAAATTTAATTTTTCATAAATTATTTGAAGCATAAGAAATGCAGCCAGCTGGAAAACTTTAATCTCAAAAAGCAATATTTGACCTTCATTTCACTTTGCTTCTTTTCACCAGGTACTTCCAGACAAATACTACCCAATAAACATACCATGATTTTTATCAATAATATTTAGCATTTTGCCAGTGGGATTCTCTATGTATTTATTCTCCATGATCCATCAGTGACAAGTCACTAAGAAAAAAACTAGGGAGGATAATATTTGATATGTAATACTGCACTTCACAATGAAGCATTCTTCTAACAGTAACCTGTATTCATCAATCAGTTCCTTTTAGTACATTTTTCCAGTTATAAAACACCAAACTTCCCATCATATCAAATAATGGTTCCCCAAATCATTCTATTGACCAATGGGAAAGAATCAGAGACTTTATAGAACACCTTAATAAAGTCCAGATATACTAGCATTCTGGTATTTCCAGTATAGTAGAAATCTGACTCCATCTCTGAATGGCAAGAGCTCAATTTAGCTTTGTAAACTCAGTCTGGCTCTTATGAGCCCTGGATTTTCTTTCAGCTGATTAAGAACTATTATTCATTATTAATGGTTTTATAAAAACAGCTTTTTTTGCAACATAACATATATCTCAAAGTTTATCTTTTTCAATTATGCAGTTCAACAGTTTTAGTATGTATACAAACATATTACTATCAAATAATTTAACTTTAGAAAGATTTTGTCAATGAAGAAAGAAATCTTGGACCTGTTAGCAGGTATCCCAATCTCTCACTTTTCCATTCCCCTCTCCTGTCTTTTAATTACTGATTTACATTTTGTCTCTATAGATTTGCTTGTTCTGTGTATTTACTATAATTAGTATTATGTAATATGAGGGTTTTTTTGACTGATTTCTTTCATTCAGTATGTTTTTGAGGTTTATGTATATTGTGGAAAATTTCATTTTGATTCATTTTATTACTGAATAATATTCCATTTATGGATGCACCACATTTTATTTATTCATGGGACAGATGGTGGACATTAAGTTATTTACATTTTTGAATAGTATGAATAATACTGCAACATTTTTGTACAAGTTTCTGTGTTTCATTTCTCTTGTGTATATGCTTAAGACAGGAATTCTGAATCACCCTGCATATAACATTTTGAAGCACTTCCAAACTGTTTTTGCAAAGGGGTTAAATCATTTTACATTCCTACCCACAAGGTATGACAAATTCATTTCCCAGCAGCTTGACAACATTGTTCTTGCTGTATGGGGCCAGGCTAGGGGAATGCTATCATGTGGTATCAATTAAGATTTCCTCAATGATTAATGATGATCATCTTCTCACATGCCAATTAGCTTGTAAATATCTTATTTAAACAAATAGCTACTCAAATCCTTCATGTATTTCAAAATTTGAGTCATTTGCGTTTTTACTGTTGACTTTCAAGAGTCTTTTTTAATATTCTTCCTGTAAGATCCTTAACAGAGTGATTATTTGGAAGTGTCTTCTTCCCTTCTGCTATTTGTCTTCTTACTTTCTTGGTGTTGTACTGTGGAACATAAAAATATTGAACTTTGCTGCAAATTAATCAATTATTTAAATTGGTGAAATTATTTACAATGACTGTTACTTGTAAGATAATCAATTGACATAATTGTATATATTCAAAGTGTACAGTGAGATGGTTTGGTTATGGTTCATAGTGAAATTAACTAACAGGTCCATCACCACCCACACTTACCGTTTGTGTGTGGAATGGGGGATGAATTGAGAACTCCACTCCTACCACATTTCAAGCAAACAATACAGCATTGTTGATTTTAGTCAACGTGTTGCACAGTATACCCTGTACGTTGTTGGTGGAAATGTAAGTTTATACAGTCATTATATAAGAGAAAAAAATTTCCTCAAAACAGTGAAAAACAACTACTGCCTCATCAGCAAGTGCACTACTGTGTATGTACCCAAAGAAAAATAAATGGGTGTCTTTAGTAGATAGCTGAACCTCTAAGATCAGTGCACTAGTGTTCACAATAGCCAAGCTGGAGAAATACCAGAGTGTGTAAGTCAGCTTTCCTGTCCCTAGGACAATGTACTAGACACCTGAAGCTTGAAAGAAGAGAAGGCTATTTTGGCTCCCAGTTTCCCTGGGTTCAGTCCATGGCTTCAAAGCATAAATAGAAAGAGAAAGGTATGGCAGAGGAAAGATGCTCATGTTCTAGAAACCAAAAGACAAAGGAGGAAAAAAGAACAGGAATCAACCCCTCCAGGTCATGGCCTCAGTGGCCCACCTCCATCCAGGCCCTACCTCCTGATAGCACATTGCCCAGTGAGCTCACCAGTGGATGAATCTGTGAAAGAGTATAGCACCCCATGACCCAGTCACCTTCTGCACATAGGAGACTTGGGGAACAATTTAGGTCTAAACCATTACAGTAAGAAAGGAGAAAGCAGAGAAGGGGCTGGGGGTCCCAATGGCTCCTTTGGGGGTGCGCTCTCAATGACCCCACTTACTCCCATTTGGCCTCACTTGCAAAAGGTTCTATCCAAGCTGGCACTGCACTGTGAGGTGAGTTGCAGCTCTCCAGAGCAGGCCTAGAAAACTTTGGGACCATCGATCCTGGAGGCTGGGTGCCTGCCCAGCCTCCTTAGCTCACTGGACTAGGCTCTAGAGGTTCTGTGGGCTTGAGTGGACTGTGCCCAGAGACCTTCATTCAAACAGGGGAGCCAGGCCTGCCAAAGGAGGAGCCAAGCCAGTGCTGCGCTGCGAGGTGAGTTGCAGCTTGCCAGGGCAGGTCCAGAAAAGTTTGGGACCATCAATCCCAGCAGTTTGGTGCTGACCAGCCCTCTTAGAACAATGGACTAGGCTCCAGAGGTTCCACGGGCTTGAGTGGACTGGGCCCAGCAAACTTCATTCAACTAGGGAAGCCAGGTCTGCTGAAGAGGGAGCCAAGCTGGCATCGTGCCATGAGGGAAAGCTTTGGAAAATCACCGGAAACACAGAAATATAGGAAAATGACAAAATGAAAGACCAAAATGCAATCTCAAACCTCCAGCCCATCCCAAGAAAACCTAGGAGCCATGTACATAGAAGGAAATACTACACATACATCTGAAATGCATGAAATGATATCAACTGAAATAAAGAAGCAAGTACAGGAAGCTATGAAGGGACTCAAATCAGAAATATTCTCCCAGGTAAAAGAAGAAATGATAAAAGTAGTGAAGAAATACTGAATGCATCCAATGAAGATAGAGCTAAAAAATTAGAGGAGCAAAGAAAAAGATAGAATCCCTGAATGAACAGTTTAAGAGACAAACAGAATGCATTAAGCAGATTCAAAGAGATATACAGGAAATCAAAAACTCTAATGAAAGTTGCAAAAACTGCCTCAAAGAAAGTGAAGATAGAATCTCAGACCTCAAAGATAAGATTGCAGCTAGTGAATAGGAAAGGAAAGATCTTCTAACAACAACAAGAAATCAGGAAATAATTCAACAGCTGCAAGATGATGCAAAGAAAAACAACATAAGATCAATAGGGATAAAAGATAAAGAAGGGGAAAACACAAATGATATCAAGAGGCTATTTACAGAAGGAATAGCTGAAAACTTCCCAAATAGGAGTATGGAAACTGACATATGGATTAGTGAGGCATATAGAACTCCAAATAGCCATAACCAAAACAAAACTACACCCAGATATATAATAATCATCATTGCAGAAATCCAACATAAGAACAGAATATTAAAAGCTGTTAGAGAGAAAATACAGGTCACCTATAAAGGAAAATCTATCAGAATCACAGCAGACTTCTCAACACAAACAATGAAGTCAAGAAGAGCAATGAAGTGAAGTTTTTCAGATCCTTAAAGAAAACAACTTCCAACCCAGACTGATGTACCCTGAAAAACTGTCCTTCAAAATGGATGGAGAAATAAGATACTTCCATAACAAAGAATAGCTGAAGAACTTCATGATCACCAAACTAAAACTACAAAGAATACTGAAATACATTCTAGATACACACAGGAAAAAAACCACTAAGCAAGACAGAAAATTAAACAGAATGGAAAGCTAAGATACAACACAAGAAAGATAACATGTCAACAATAAACCAATATATGACAGTTATAACCATTAATGTAAATGGCCTCAATTCACCAATTAAAAGAAATAGACTGGCAGAGTGGATCAAGAAACAACATCCAACCATATGCTATCTACAAGAAACCCATCTAACCCAAAAGGAAACCCATGGACAGAAAGTCAAAGGATGGAAAACAATATTCCATGAAATAGGAACTCAAAAAAAAGTGGGGGTAGCTATTCTGTTTGCAGACCATGTGAAGTTCAAACCAAGAATGGTCTGAAGAGATAAAGAAGGTCACTACACACTAGTTAGGGGAAAACTTCAAGAGGAAGAGATAATAAACTTAAATATATATGCACCAAATTTCAGAGCACCCAACTACACAAAGCAAGTATTAACAGAAATGAAAAATCAAATAGGCAATAACACAATTGTAACAGGAGACCTTAACACACCATTGACACAAAGGGATAGATCAACTAGACAGAAATCAGCAAAGAAAGAACTGAATCACACCTGTGAGCAAATGGATTTGATAGATGTATACAGAGTGTTCCATCCAACAACACCAGAATATACATTCTTCTCAGCAGTACATGGGACATTCTCTAAAACAGACCATAAACTAGCTCACAGAACATATTTAAGTGAATGCAAAAGATTTAAAATTATCCCATGCATGTTATTGGATCACAACACCATGAAACTGGAAATTAATAATAAAAGTAACTGCAAAAAACCCAAAAACACATGGAAATTAAATAATACACTCTTGAGCAATCAGTGGGTCACAAATGAAGTTAAAGAAGAAATTAAACAATATCTACAAGCAAATGAAAATACAAATAATCTTACTGGAACCTGTGGGATGCAATGAAAGCGGTTCTCAAAGGAAAATTTATCTCACTCAGTTCCCACATTAGGAAAATGGAATGAACATAAATAAACAGCCTGATATTACATCTGAAACATCTAGAAAAAGAAGAGCAAGCTAAGCCCAAAGCCAAAAGAAGGGAGGACATTATAAAAATCAGAGCAGAAATTAATGCAATAGGGACTAAGAAAACAATTCAAAGAATCAATGAATCAAAGAGTTGGTTCTTTGAAAGAATAAATAAAATTGACAAGCCCCTAGCCAACCTAATTTTAAAAAGGAAAAAAAAAGACTCAAATTCATGCAATACAGAATGAAAAAGGAGAAGTCACTACCGACCCTGTGGAAATACAGAAGATCATCAACAACTATTTTGAAAACCTCTACTCTCATAGGTTCGATAACACAGAAGAAATGGACAGATTCCTAGAAACATACGAACCACCCAAGCTGGATCAAGAAGATGTAAGACTGCTGAATAACCCAATTTCTATTAATGAAATTGAAAATGTAATCATGTCCCTACCAACAAAGAAGAGCCCAGGCCCAGACAGATTCACTACAGAATTCTACGAGAAATACAAAGAAGACTTAATGCTGACACTCCTCAAACTCTTCAATGAAATTGAAAGGGAAGCAATTCTCCCTAAATCATTCCTGGAAGCAAATATTACTCTAGTACCAAAACCTGAGAAAGACCCAACTAAAAAAGAGAACTATAGACCAATCTCCCTAATGAATATAGATGCAAAAATTCTCAATAAAATATTGGCAAACAGGATGCAGCAAATCATCAAGAAGATTATACACTATGACCAAGTGGGATTCATCCCAGGCATGCAGGGATGGTTCAACATATGTAAATCAATAAATGTAATCCACCATATCAATAGAGCCAAAAGCAAGAATCACATGATCATTTCTATAGATGCAGAAAAAGCTTTTGATAAGATCCAACACCCATTCATGATAAGAACCTTACAGAGAATTGGAATAGATGGTCTTTACCTCAATATGATAAAGGCAATCTACAACAAACCAACAGCCAGTGTCATATTAAATGGCCAAAAACTGAAAGCCTTTACCTTGAAATCAGGCACAAGACAAGGATGTCCCTTATCACCACTCCTATTAAATTAGTATGAGGAATTCTAGCCAGAGCAATTAGACAAGAGAGAGAAATAAAAGAAGTATAGGAATAGAAGGACTAGAATATAGGAAAAGAAGAAGTTAAATTATCATTACTTGCAGATGATACTCCACTTAGAACACCCCCAAACCTATATTGAAAGTCTCCTAGATATACTAAATAAATTCAGCAATGTAGCTGGATTCAAAGTCAATACTCAAAAATCAATAGCATTCTTATACACTAACAACAAACTCACTGAGAGCAAAATAAGAGAAGCCACACCCTTCACACTGGCATCCAAAAAAATGAAATACTTAGGAATTAATCTAATGAAAGATGTAAAAGAAATGTACAGGGAAAATTATAATACCCTGAAAAAAGAAATCGAAGAGGACCTCAGAAAATGGAAAGACATCCCTTGTTCATGGATAGGAAGAGTAAATATTGTAAAAATAGCTACTCTCCCAAAATTGTTATACACATTCAATGCAATCCCAATGAAAATACCACTAACACACCTCATAGATCTAAAGAAATCACTCCTAAAATTCATCTGGAACCAGAAGAGACCTAGAATAGCAAATGCAATTCTAAGCAGCAAAGCCAAGGCAGGAGGCATCACGGTCCCTGACTTGAAGTTATACTACAAAGCTATTGTAATAAAATCAACATGGTATTGGAATAAAAACAGACCTGAAGATCAATGGAATAGACTAGAAGATACAACTATGAACACTCAGCCACCTTATCTTTGTTAAAGGGGCCAAGCATGTTCACTGGAAGAGCGACAGTCTCTTTAATAAATGGTGCTGGAAAAACTGGCTATCCTTATGTGGAAAACTAAAATTAGACCCATGCCTATCACCATGTACTAAACTAAAATCCAAATGGATCAAAGATATAAATATTAAAACAGAAACATTAAATCTGTTGCAAGACAAAGTAGGTAAAAATCTTGAAGATATAGGTGTAGGTAGAGAATTCATGAACAAGAACCAAACTGCATGGGAAATACTTCCCAGAATCAATAACTGGGATCACATCTTATTAAAGTGTTTTTGCAGGTCCAAAGAAATTTCCAGCAGAGTGAAAAGAAAACCTACAAACTGGGAAAAAAAATCTTAGTGAACTGTCTCTCAGACACAGGACTTCTGTCTAGAACTTATAAAAAATTAAAAAAAATCAGACCCCCGAAATTCAAAGACCCAATCCAAAAATGGGCATCCGAGATACACATACAGTTCTCAGATGAAGAAATACAAATGGCAAATAAATACATGAAAAAATGTTCATCATCATTGGTCATTAGAGAAATACAAATTAAAACCACACTGAAATTCCATCTCACTCCAAAAAGAATGGCCAGGATCAACAAAACTACCAACAACAAATGCTGGAGAGGCTGTGGGAGAAAAAGAACTCTTCTGCACTGTTGGTGAGAGTGTACACTGGTGCAAGCATTGTGGAGGTCAATCTGGAGAGTCCTCAGAAAGGTGGGGTTGGAGATCCCATTTGACCCAGCTATTCCACTCTGAGGCATATTCCCAGAAGAACTGAAAACATCTTACCACAGTGATATATGCGCACCCATGTTTATAGCGGCACAATTTGTAATAGCCAGATCTTGGAAACAACCTAAGTGCCCATCAATTGAGGTATGGATAAAAAAAATTGTGGTACTTTTATACAATGGAGTACCACTCAGCTATAAAGATTGGTCACATTGAGGTATTTTAAATAAATGGATGCAACTTGAATCCATACTCATAAGTGAAATAAATCAAATTCACGTGTATAAATACTGTATAGTCTCCCTAGTGCAAGAAATGGTAAGAGTACAGAACATTTTATGGTAATCATGGTTCATCATTATATTGCTTTGAAGTCTTATGTTTTCATTCATTGGTTGGAATGGTTTTATTCTGTTTTGTTTGACCTTAATGTATGTGATGGTATGAATAGTTATTTTGAAGAAAATACAATATGGCAGCCATTGTTGATTTGATATCATCTTGCTCTGAAGTACTACCATGCTCTTTTTTTTCTATTACCATTGGTTCTATCATGTTGTGTCTTATTGGATTTTAATATATGTTATAGTAAAAACAAAATTTTTATGGAAAATGAGATAATACAGCAGCCATTGCTCATCTTCGGTTATTTGGTTTAGAATGCCTTGTAATACTTTCATTCTCTTGAGTGGTTTTATTCTATTTTGTTATGTTTGACATTATTGTGTGTAAAGCTAAGCTCAACTATTTCAAAGAAAGAGATATTATGATAGCTACTGTTAATATCCAATTGTCTTGTGAAATGCTGTGTTGTTTACATTGTTCTGTTCTGGTCTGCTTAGATTTGTCCTCTTTTGTTTTATTCTCTTTAAAATAAAAAAAAAATCTAAGCTTAAAAAAAAAGGTTCTACCACCTCCTCATAGCACTCAGACTGGGGTCACCCTTTCGTGGGCCATTGGGGGACATTCTTATGGCACATATGGATATAACATTCTACTCTGTAGCATATGACATTCTTCTTTTCAAAACTTGCACTCATGATTATGATCTCTTAGAACCTTTAGAACTATTAATAAAATTTCAAATATTTCCAGAAGTTTCTCACAGGTAGAAGGCATCACATGGACCGGTCACATCAAACCTTCAACTTTGAAATAGTTATTGTCTATTCCAGAAAATACCCTACACATTCCCTACCCATAATTGTATTCCTTCATAATGTGTGTTTTCTATGGCCCAAACCTTGAATTCTTACAGTGTATTGTACTGGTTCTTGAGGTATTTCATAGGATAAAAAGAAATCCAAATTTGACTTCAAATAAAACCACATGCTGAATGCAAACTGCTGCATGGAAGAACTTGTGGCAGCCCACCCTCACCAAAGGATCTGTGACCAGTGAGTTTGTATCAGGTCTGTTGGTGTGTGCTGAAAATAAAAATGTGACTTCAAATCAAGTGTAATAATTTTCTTAAAATCTCAAAGTAGGGTATGGAACTACACTCCCTCCCCTTGAAGAGGGATTTTCAGGCATGTGTCCCTGGTCTGTCAGTGGTCATCTGTTTTGCAGGATTCAATGGCTGCTGCTTCTTTCCTTGGAAATTTCTTTGTGCATCTTGGAGTTCAACCAGTTCTAGCTGTTCCTAGACTCTTTTAGAGTGGTTAGGGCCCCGGGTAGATTCATCCTGTGTGGATGTGGCTTCCTCCCTCTCCTCCACATTTCCTCTCAACCTGTGCCATCTCTAGCTCCTTCTCCACCTTGATGGAATAGAAGGAAGGAAAACAAAATGTGGGGTTCAGCTTTTTGCGGCTCCAAAACTACAGTGTGGTCCTTGGGCAGCAGGCTTAGTTTTCCTTCACTTTTAGATTTCAAAAATTACTTCAAGCAAATTTCCTTCCTTTCCCGTTTCTCTGCCATCAGCATTGTGGCAGTATCTTCCTGACGTAAATCGGATCATGCTAAGGCGACTTCGCGCGAGTCCGTACAGGAGACTCCATAACTGGAATGTTCTGTGCGGGTCCTGCCGTATCATCAGGTATTGTAGCAGTTATCATCGTCTCTTTGCCCTTCACGGTTGCCATTATTAATAGCTCTTTTATTTTCGTTTTGGAATCAGCTTCTTTAAAATCTGAAATCTTTGTGCAACTTTAAAGCCTTGTTCTTTTTTTAAGTACAGATTCTTAATAGCTGAAGAACCTCTAACCATCATCACTAATGCATCACTGTGAATGGCTTGTCTGAGTTCCCATAAGAAAGCCAGATTTCTAATAAAGTCTTTGAAAGAGAAATACTATATTTTCAGCGAACAGGAGGAACAAATTAAAAATTGGCTCCCATTCCGAAAGCTGTAAGCGGGTGCACTCTATTGCTTTCGAAAGGTTTAATGGAAGTTTTTAGACTAGAAAGTTGATCTCACAGGTGTGCGTACTGTGCCTGCTTATGCTTGGGCAGCAGAGTGGGGTGGGCAGTGCCCCTGGGGTGGCCTTAGAAGCCAGGGTCACACTAGGCAAGGACTCAAAATGACAAAGTTATAACTAGAAGATTCTACTCCAGAACTTAGGCTCTGCTTTTCTCCCCCCACCTGGTTTTCTTTCTTGACCTTATGGGTCAAGACATGGCTAGTTAATTAGCCACTTTTTCCACGAATGTAAATTTCTGCATTGTATGGTTAATAATTCTGGTACTATCTATAATCATTCTGTATAGGCAACTTTCCCTGAATTCCTTTCAGTGTGTCTTTCACGGTGCCACTGTAGCTATGCACAAGTCCACTCTGGCTACAGAGCACTTTGCTGTGTCTCTTTGTGGCGCCTGCCTCTCGCTATCAGACTTCAGTTCTTCATAGTGGGAACTGTGCTTGGGAAGAAATATGATGACTATCAAAAAGAGCTGTAGGGTGAGTCCATAAAGAAGTGATTTACTCAGCAGTTCGTTACTTCTTTGTTTTTGCTGGACCTAGTTGATAACAGTTTTTTTTAATACATAAAAACTAATGTTGTACCCTAAAATGAGTGACTGCTTTACTACTCAGAACAGCAATGGTACAACAGTTAAAGCCATTCTTTGCTTAAATTTTTTTTTTCCATTCCAGCATTATAACACCCAGGTAACAAAATCCGGTCCCCAGAGCCTGCTTCCTGAGTTCACCCCTGGTCTCTGAAAACTTAAAAATTAAGAGAGATGGAAGAGCAGCCATTAATCTGCAATTAATTAGCAATTTGCAGAACCATAACTAGAGACTGGTAGCAGAATGTGTTAGTTAAAGAGTTCATCCTGCATTTCATGGCTCTCTGACTTACAGAAATGCTGAGCACTCTTGCTAAGTCTAGCAGATCATATTCATGAGTCATTCTGAATTCTGAACTCCTCGTTTACTGCTCTGCCTTAATTATAGCATTTGTATTAGGAGTAAATTAAGAAAAAAAGAAAAGAAACAGAAAATCAATGCAGCACATTATTTGCACATTAGCAAGTAACCAATTTTTAAAAATGGATCTTGGTATACTTTTCACAATAGACATTTCGTGGCACCTTAGCATCGCCGGGGCGAGTGTGTATGTCCTGAGTGCTCCTGTCGGTTTGCACTTGGTGCTGTAGATGTGTGAGAGCTCTGGGGCTCCATGGGCTCCTCGGCTCTTCTTACTCTCAGTCGTACGCACTATACCCGTGTGAGTGGATGTGCGATGCTATTGCACTGTGTTCTTCTTAATTTTCATTTCTATGATGAATAATGACTTTAAGTACTTTTATGGGTGATTTGCATAGTATTTGCATGACACAAAATATCAGATTAACATGTTTAAAGCAAAAAACCTGAAGTGGACCCTAAGGACGAGTTGGATCTCTGCCCTTGCCTTTCTCACACTATTCATCAGTAAAATTTAGCTTTGAGATAGAAGCATGTGTCCAAAGAAAAGGCTGAGCATAGCACTTATGTGTGGATACTGTACCCATACACACTCATATGCACACGTGTGTGGACACACACACAGGAGACAAAACTTTATACAAAAGACAAAGCATACATTATATGCATTAAAACATACACTGTATGTTTCACATTCTCTTGAGAGATTGTAAAGAAGAAGCTAAATGAATTATGCAAGAGAACAAAAAGGAGATAATAAAATATCATGAGAATCTCAACAAATAGTTAAACCTAAGAAAAGAAATAGAAGCCAGAAAGAAAAGCAACAGAGATAAAATACAAGTTAGAACAATTGAAAGACACTCTAACACAAGCAGAGAAACAACAAAACCAAAGCTGAATGACCTCAAAGTTCTGATTTCTCTGCATCACCTTTTAGTCTTTTCATTTTTTCATATATATGGACCTATGCATATATATATATATATATATATATATATATATATATATATATATATTCTGTGCATGCATTATATATGCTAGGTATATTAACATTCAATATATGTATACCATAAATTATACAGAGAACTATTAATTTAAATGAAATTGCATACATACTTAAAAACTTACCAACAGCCAGGTGTGGTAGCACACACCTGCAATCTCAGCACTTGGGAGGCTGAAGTAGGAAGATCATCATGAGTTCAAGGCCAACCTGGGCTACATAAGTGAGTTCAAGGCCAGCCTCCTTTACATAGTGAGACCCTGTCTCAAACCAAAAAAAAAAAAAAAAAAAAAAAAACAAAGCAACCCTAACAACAAAGAAATGTTCAGGTTCTGACAGATTCGTTATGGGATTCTACAAGAAATTTAGAAAAGATCTAATGCCATTACTTCTTAAACTCATTAATGAAATAGAGAGGCAAATAATACTCTCAAATTCATTCCTGGAAGCAAGCATTACCCTGATTCCAAAACCAGGGAAGGATCCAACCAAAAAACAGAACTACAGGCCAATCTCCCTAATAACCACAGGTAAAAAATATCCTCAGTAAGATCCTGGGCTAATACAGCAAATCATAAAGAAGTTGATACACAATGACCAAGTGGGATTCATCCCAGGGATAGTTCAACATACATAAATTAATAATTGTAATAAACCACACTGACAGAACCAAGGACACAAACCACATAATCATCTCAATAGCTGCAAAAAAGGCATTTGATAAAGTCCAACACCCATTCATGATAAAAACCCAGGAGAAAATTGGCATAGATGGTCTTTATCTCAATCTGGCATCTATGACAAACCAACAGCCAACATCATACTAAAAGGTCAGAAAACGAAAGCTTTCAGTTTAAAATCAGAAACAAGGATGTCCACTATCACCACTCCTAGTCAATATAGTTCTGGAAACATTAGCTAGAGCAACTAAACAAGAGAAAAATTAATAAATAGGAAAAGAAGAAGTTAAATTACCATCATTTGAAGATGACATGATATTCTATATAGCAAATCCCCAAAACTTCACCAAAAGATTTCTAGATTTCACAACCAAATTCAGTCACATATCCAGATGCAAAGTCAATTCTCAAAAATCAGTAGCTTTCCTATGCACAAATAACAAACTCACTGAGAGAGAAAGAGATAAATCACACCTTTCACAGTAGCAACAAATAAATGAAATACTTAGGAATCAATCTAATGAAGAAAGTAAAAGTCTTTTACACTGAAAACCACAGCTACCTAAAAAAACAAAAAAAGTTGAAGAAGATATCAGAAAATGGGAAAATATCCTTTGCTCTTAGATAGGAAGAACCAATATAGTGAAAATCACCATACTTCCAAAATTGTTATACATGTTTAATGCTATCCCAATCAAAATACCAATGGCATACCTCACAGAATCAGAGAAAACAATCCTAAAATTAATCTGGAACCAGAAGAAATGGGCAACCAAGGGAAGGCAGGTGCATCACAATCCCTGACTTGAAATTATACTGCAAGGCTACCATGATAAAAACAGCCTGTACTGGCAAAAAACAAAACAAAACAAAACAACAGCCCTGATTTTCAATAGAACAGATTAGAAGATGAAGAAACATCTTCAAACACACTCAGCTACCTTTATCTTTGACAAAGTGACCAAACAGCTTCATTGAAAGGTGATTGAAATATAAGATAGACTCTTTAATATTTGGTCCTGAGCAAGCTGGCTTTCCACATGCTGAGAATAAAACCGGGGACCCTTATTTTTCAACATGAACAAAACTAAATTGGAAATGTTCCTTCAATTAACTTTCCAACTTTTTTCTCTCTGAAAGATAGCTCAGAGAAAATCATATAGAATCAGAGAAAATATATATAATGATGTGTATCCTGTATGATTTTCTCTGAACAGTCTTTCAGTTTCTTGTCTCTTTCATTGCATTAGTCTGCTACCTAACCTATCTATTCGATTTGTTTTCATTTCTTCATGGTGTTTTTCTAACCTGTGTATTCAACTGTTAGAGTTCTCTTCATCTCATTCTCATCTCTGCAAACATTGAGTGATTTGGGGGTTCATACATGCTATTGCCAGAATTTAAAAATCCTTAGTTTTACTTCTGCTTCTCATGAATTCTAATGGCTTTCAGGGTGTTGTTGTTACTATTGTTGTTGTGTATAATTAGATTCTGGTGGTCTAAGCCTGTGAAATCTTGGTGATCATTAGGTGAAGAGATGTTTCTCCAGGGAAGTTTTACTTTTGTTGCTTCAGGGATCTTGGAGAATGGCCAGTTTAAGACAACTTCAATTTAATTTGCTGTCATGAGTTTCTTGGACTGCCTAGGTAGTACAAATTCAAAAGTCTGAATTCATGTGATGGGAAGGCTAGAGTTACACATCCCCAAGGACAAACTTCTTTTTCACATTGTCAGGGCAAGACAGTTCCTCTCTTTTCTCATCCACACCACAGCAGGCTTCATCCTGGTCCCCAGTTTGCACAGATATAACTTCCTTTTCTGTCCTGCATGTGGGTGATAACGATAGCTATGTTTTTGGTGCTGGTAAACACTCTTAGAGCTTTTAACACTTTAAGATGTTTTTAATTCAGTCTTCACTTTTGATCCTTAAAATTTCATGTATTCTGACTTCTGAAGTAAAATTAATATCTGTGTTAAAAAGAAAAATACATTAACTTACCCATTAAATTCTTTTGCAGCTTTATTTTTATTCAGTTTCCTGTATAATTCCTTTTTCCTCCTTTCTCCCTCCTGAAGACCATGAGAATAGGATTCAAAGGTATCTCTGCACTGCTGAAATGAAGCTGCATGAAGATGGAGATCTTCTGCATCTCAGCTGCGGGGTCACCAACGTAGGACACTGATTTGGGCACAAAGCATGTTCTACATACATAATGTTTCAGTTAACTGGTAGGCAAATCTGTGGCCCAGGTTTTTTGAATATTTTCTCATTGTGTCCTTCTCTTGCCCATTCCTCTTCCTTTAAGTCTGGTATTCAAAAATCCAGACTTCCGGAGCCAGGCATGGAGGCACATGCCTGTAATCCCAGCACTCAGGAGGCTGAAGCAGGAGGATCACTGTGAGTTTGAGGCCAGCCTGGGCTACAAAATGAGTTCAAATTTAGCCTGAACTACAGAGTGAGACCATGTCTTAAAAAAACAAAAAAAGAATCAGACTTCTTTATGATAAAATCTCTTGTCTGCCAAGTTGTTTTCCTTTTTGACTCTCCTTTGTCTGGGCTGGAAGACTACATCACAATTACCTCTCCGGCCACTCCAAGATATTTGGATGAGGTTTCTACAAAAAGTCTTACTACAAGGCCTGCTCACAAGTTGGAGCTCTTGTCTCTTTAATTAAAAGATTCCTGGGTGGACTTTTCAAAACTGTAACACTGACATTTAAGAACATTTACATCCCTCTTGATGTCTGAATGAGCTCGTGTGTACACTTAGCTTTCTCCTATTTTCTTTGGTACAGATCTCTTAGTATTTGGAAAGTGTGCTTTATAATTTGTGGCTTGAAATTGTGGCCATTTCCTTCTTATACTTAAAGCAGAGATGTGTCCTTGTCTACTTTTTTACTAATTTTTCATCTGCAGTTGGGTTTGCGACAGAGTGTGGTTTGGAGCCCACGGTGCTGCCCTCTCTCTCTCGGGGCTCCACCTGTCAGTGCTCACCTCTCCCTTCCCCTTACAGCTGCTGCCGTCTTCCCTCCTTCCCGGCACTCTGCTCCTGTCTTACTGATTTCAGAATCTGGTTCAGGACTTTTCTCCACAACTGCTTTTCACCCAGTGCTCCATGAGGGCTATTAGTTCTAAACTGAGTGCAAGAAAACTGAGGGGTGCATTTCTTTCTATAATTCGTGAAACTATCACTTGATGTTTCAGTATCTGAGCTCTGAGGCTGACTATGTAGGTGGGAATCTGTGATGTTTGCAGTGTGTCAGGGCAACTTGATGGACTGGATGTCTCAGCGGAATTCCTTTGTACTATGGTTATAGTTAGAAGGATTTCCAGGTGATAACAAATTGAAAATAATGAATGATTTCATAAATTTACTTTGTGAGCACAAGCGTGTGTAGCAAAATGGTGAGTCTGTTTGTGTAAAGGCTTTTGTATCAACAGACACAACCACAACTAGCTCAACCACAAGAGCAGGTTTATAACCTTTGTTTTAACAGTGCTGTGTTTCTGCTTGACTGTCAGTGACCCACGAATACCTTTACTGTCCCACAGGGATGTGCTCTGATAATCTATTGACATAGCCATCTATCACCAATAGGCATAAGGTTTTTCAATAATTAAACATATGTAGTACATTTTAAATTCATTTAAAAAGCAATGTAGGTGGAATAGTGTTTTCCATCACACACCCGTCCTTTCATTTGTTAGAATGGAAGGGAGGTAACCTAAACAACAAGTTTTTTTTTAAGGGCTGAATATTTTCCAACCTCTGTTTTGCCTAAAATTTTGACAAATCTATGGGTTTTTATTTTTATTTCATTTTGGGACACATCTGACTTCACTGTTCTCCTGCCTTTATTTAAGTCTAGAAGATCCTGTTTTTGTCTATCATCTTTTTCCCTTCTGGAGAAACAAAAAGAAAACAAAAATCTTCCCAAATGCTTAACACTTTCCCCAGGTGTACCTAGTAACTTGTGTAAGGTCAAGATGGCTGAAATTCTCTGCAATCTTTGAAGGGATTACTTATTATCTGAAGTGGAATCTTCTTCCCTTGCCAGCAATCATCTGGGTATTATGTCATCTGCACACACCGAATATGTAATCAGTTCTGCTTTAATGCCTGTTTGGAAAGATACATACTTGTTTCAGAGCAAACATTAGGAAATAATTTAAGCCTATCCTGAAGCTCGTGTTTGTGACACAGTGGATTACACAGAAAATTGCATGCATCCCAGAACAAGCTGAGCAGGTACACACAAAAGACATCCATGCACGTCTTACTTCTCAGGTATCTACCGCGTACCTCAGTTGCTGTGTGAGGAGACTCTCAAGCCCATCCGCTCTGAGGAAACTCCCACTCCCACTTCTGACAGCCTCCTTCCACCCCACCATGGGATGCAGCAACTGCCACCCTGGCAATGTCCACTTCCACAAGCAAACCTGGCAATGTCCACTTCCACAAGCAAACTTCTGGCTGATGAAAGGAAAGGGGCAGCCTCAGCGAAGAGGTTGCATATTTCCATAGGAACAGACACAAGCACAACTAACTCGACCACAAGAGTAGGTTTGTAATCTTTGTTTTGATAGCACTGTTTCTACCTGCCTGAGTCAGTGGACCGTAGAATAGCTTTACTGTCCCATAAGTGATGTGCTCCAATAATCTGTTGATGTAGTATATTCCTTAACCATTAGCTGTGAAACTGTGCAGCCAGTTTTGTAAGATTCTTCTTATCTTTAAATGCTATTGATAGTTTTTGTTTGTTGTTGTTGTTGGTTTGGTTTGGTTTGGCTTTGGTACTGGGAAGCGAACTCAAGACCTTGCACTTGCCAGGCAAGCACTTAGATTGACCATTTTCGAGTGCAATGTTCCTTATCCCATTTTCCCCAACCCCTCCTTTTTTAAATTTCATTTTTAGGGCTGAGGTTTGCAGCTCAGTGGTGGGCAGCCTAGCACATGTGAGGCCATGGGTGTGATTCCTAGCACCATACTTATGGACACACACACACAGAATCACATGCACTGGTAGATTACACAGACAAATCCATTTGATTCTTTACCCAGTTAATTCCCCCGATGAAAATATCTTGCAAATGACATTACAGCAGAATATCAGTGTGGACATACTCAAGATGCAGAACCATTTCACCAGTTCAGGATCTCCCCTAAGGTCTTCTCGAATAGCCGCTGTCACTTCCTTCTTAATATCCATGCCTGTCTATAACCCCTGGCAACTACTAACCTTCTCTGTTTCCATAATCTTGAAATTTCAGGAATTCTATATAAATGGAATCTTCTGGATAGTGTGTACTCTTTTGGAGAAATGATTTTATCATGATTTCCTAAAGATTCACCGGAGTTGGTGCAATATTGTATGTCATTCATTAACTTGGGGTGGTAGGCACATAAATTGTTCCCAGTTATAAACAATTTCAAGTAAAGAATCATAAGCATCCTCTGAAAGGTCTTTGTGTGAACCTAAATGCTGATTTCTCTGGGATACATGCCCACAAGTGCAATTGTTGGACCTCAAGAAAACTGAATGCTTAGTTTGTTAAGAAACTGCTAAACTGTTTCCCAGAATGGCTGTACCATTTTACACTCCCCAAAGTGAGGTAAGAGTGGCCAACTTTCTCCACATTTTCCCCAGCATATGGTACTGTTTTTGAAGTGGTCTTGCTGTGTAGCTCAGGCTGGCCTTAAGCTCACTATATAACCCAGTTTGGCTTTCACTCAGGAACTTCCTGCCTCAGCTTCCCAAGTACTAGAGCTAGAAGCAAGCACCACCACGCCTACTTTTGTCTTTTGTTTTATATCAGCACTTATGAGAGCTATGTAGTAATATTTTATTTTTTAATTTAATTTGCATTTCGCCACAGGATAATATTAAAGAACATTTTTTGCATGTGTTTAAGTCTGTCTTCTATAAAATGTCTCTCCATATCTGTTGCTCATTTTCTAATTGGATTGCCTGCTTTTTTCTGTCAAGTTTTCAGAGTTCTTTACAGATTCTAGGTACAACTCCTTGGTGAAACATATAGTGTAAAAGACACTTTCCCCAGTCGGTTGCCAATCTTTTCATGTTCTTGATTGGGACTTCACAGATGCCAATATTTTGGTAAAGTTCAGTTTATCAACATTTTTTGTGGTTCAGGCAGGGGTATCTGTTTCATGGTTTCACACAGCATGCTGAGTTTTGGGTTCCCATATGTCACATCCTAGGAGAACGAAGCCTACCAGGAAGAAATTGACTGAAGAACAATCCAGGCAGGAACCTCATTTTCTTTAAATAAGTTGTCGCTGACTCAATATAATCATGAGACCCTGTTACATCCCAGAGTTCCAGCTAAAACAAGTAAGAAAACTGACTTTTTTGCTCCATGCTGCATTAAGTAGCTGTTTAGTTCAACAACATCCATGAAAATCAAGGAAAAAGAGCCTCTCAAGTTTAAATGTGAAGATTTGTTCTGTTCACAGCGGAACGCTATATTTAGCCTCTCATCCTAATAATTAGTAGGAAAATATCTGTCAGTGAGTTTAAGTATTCTTGTTAAAAGATCTTTTTATCTTGCTGATTTTCAACTAGGCAAAACTTCTGCCACAAAATGCTGAGTGTTTCCCAGCCAGCCCCTTAGGAAAGATACCATTTTGGCTCTGAGAGCCATTATGAAAATTTGACCTTTTTACCTTTTCCCGACCAGGGTTTTCCCAGATGTAAATTTAATGGTTTTAAACGCTGAATACTATCAGTCCCATAAAGCATGAGACCTGCCTGGTCCAAACAGCCATCGTAATTTAACCGGAGAGTCCGCCACTGTGTGGAGAGCTCCAGCGGGTGCCTGCCAGGAAACCATCAGCTCAGGCCGCCTTTCCTCAGTTTCCAGAGGCCTGAGACTTGACCCCGAGTTACGTCTCTCCCATGTAGAGGCGAAGGAGGGAGGAAAATAAATTATTACATAAAACAAAGACTATATTATTTGGTACATATGTTATGGTTTACCCCCATTTCATCCTCTGAACAAGAGATTGTCTGCCTTCAACTTTTCCAGGCTTTTAAAATCCCTCTTTATAGTCTGTGCAGTCAACTTAATGAGGACCATTTGAGGAGCATAAGGGAAATGATGTCACTGGGGCTCCCTCTCCTCCCTCTCCTGCTCTAACAACGGGATATGATCTCCCTGAAGGCGACAAGAGCTATGCACATAGGCCTGGGGTTATTAGAGTAAAAGCTTTGATTTGCTTTAGAACAACAAGTACTTGTACACTGGGCCAAACTCTCCCACCATCCATGACTATCCTTTTGCACTTACCCAGAATTTATGGAGCACCCATGTGCTGGGTATTACGTGAAGTATTTTCATTTTATACGTGCGCTCCTAACAACTTGCAATGCTCACTTCCAGCATTCTGGTATATAAGTATCAGACTCACATTGTTATATTACACTCAGTAGAGCACTGGCTAGTGAGGGCCGATTGTTAAAGTCTCAGGAATTTTGTGAGCACATACCCAACACAGCCATCCTTAAATCGGCGTGATACAAATTTGCAGTTAAATACATTTTATTCAAAGCAAAGGTAGCAAATGCTCAAATTTCATGACTATTTTTTCCATACTATACTTGTATTTATGCCCCTGAGATTGTTTACAGCTCTTCCATTTGTTTGCAGAAAGACCAGAGCACCGTATTCTCTCTAGTGTCGTCTCTTCCCAATTCCTCTTTCCTGGATGTTGTGTTGGTGGCTGGATACTGGCACTCATGGGGATGTGACAATACGGAAGTCAGCAAATGCTGTAAATCAGCTCCCCCCAGAGAGCTGTTGTTGACACCTCACCAGCACATGGTGTCTGCACTTTTCCACGGCTCACACATCATACTATAAACGATACTTTCAGTTACGTGTGAATAACAATGAACAAAAATACTTGAATGGAAGTATTTTTGTGCGTGTCTCTTGAGGAAACCAGAAGCACCTTTAAGTGCATTTTAGGGAAACGTACTGCAGCCTGGGGACTTGAGCTGGATGCACCTTGACACGAACCTGCCTTTCCGAGCAAGGTAGGCGGTAGGTAGAGCCTTGAAGACCAGGTTTCCATGAGAAAAGGAAGAGAAGTAATGTAGCCTAAGGAGAGATGAGCCTGATTCACACATGTCTGATCTAGGGTGTGAGAGAGGAGTTTCCCCAAGCACGGCTGGGTGTGTATTGTCCTCAAGTTCAGGCCTCTGAATGACAGGGCAATGCAAGAGAAAATGCACAATCTCACAAAAACCACCAAACAACATTGAGACAAAGTGGGACCTTCGTGGCTCCTGAAAGAGGGTCCCATGAATTAGAATAGAAAATTCTTCAGTTCAGCAGATGGTTGAGCTGGGTCTTAGGGCACCCAACAAAACAGGTGAGATCACAGTAGCAAGACTATTTTGACCCATGTTTGGAGCTGGCAAGATGTCTCAGGAGCCATTCTAGATCATGTGGGTTGGATTGGGGAGCCCAGCATTCAGCATCACCGTAGGAGACAGAAGAGAGACGTAAGAAACGAGAAAGCACGCAGCCTGTTCCGAGGTACCAGGAGACCACCTGCCTGAGTGCCGAGCGAGGCTGGAAGGCTGCACTGGCCGGGAGGGAGGTCTGCCCTCCGGGAGGGACGGAGCTCCAGGGAATCTTGAACTCACCGAGAGAACTCGGAAGAGCCGAGACTCTACATTTCTCTAAATGGAAAATGAGCCAGGAAGTGCAGCGCTGTTGCAGTTTTTCTGCTCTAGTTTACTCAATTGGGTCATGTGGACTGAGAAAACACCAATTTCTCATCATCCTAGCCAGTGGCTTAGCTGTTCTATGACAGGAGGGCATGAAGCCAGAATTGGTGCCATAAAATTTAATTGGCTATTCTGCCTCACTCAACAGAGACTGTGGCCAGAAAGAATCTCTAGTACGCAGTTAGCTTTCTGAGGAGAAGAATCTGTACCTTCTCTCTGGATGCTTTTGCCATAAAATATCCCCCTTGACGAGTGAATAAAACAAATGGAGGAACTGCAATGAGCGGAGCTGAGCTGTAGCTCAACTCCGTCACACTCTCAGAGTGACCCTTTTTGTATCCAAACCCTTCTCGCCCTGCAGCTCACTCCAGGCAGCGGGAAGATCCTAACGCGCCAGGATGCTGATGTGCCAACCCAAGAGACAGCCATGCGTGCAGAGATATGTTTCCAATTACTGAAGTGGCCGATGGCTGATTGTCACCTAACCTTTGGGAGAAGTCTTCGCAGTGATCTTCAGAAAATATTCTGGCCCCCAGGGCCGTGCTAATGACTCTGTGTGGTTTTAACGAGCCAACCCTCCTTCCCTGTTCACCTCACTGGCATGCTGTGGGGAGGGGTAACTGCCGCAGAACTCCCTCAAAGTCCCCTGAGGCATTTCCACAAACACATTTGCTACCTTTGTGACTAAACGGTTATACTCGGGATGTGCGCGTATGTGGATTGTACATGTGTAAAAGGGAGAGAGAGAGGTTGTGACGGGGCCTCTCACATGGCCCCACGTGGTGGGTACACTCTAAGCATCCCCGCCCACTTCGTAATTTAGAATAAATCAGCCACAGACCCGGCGTGATTCACATCTTCACAAGATGCTGTACGCATGAAGCTTTTCTTAAAGTGAGCACATAGTTCATTAGCACAGAGTTATTGTTTTATTATTTAACATAAAAGAGACACTTTAACCTGGAAATAAATTCTCAGATTAGTTACTGTGGAACTGCTGAAGCAGGAAAGAAATGTTAAAAGCTGTGGGAAAGTGATGGCTGGTACCAAAGGCATTTTGCACACGTTTACCAGAGAGTGGAGCAAATAGAGTCAGGTGCTTTTCAAACACAGGAAAACAATGTGAAGCAAAAGCAAAAATTAAATGTAAATAGTTGGGTCCTCTTGTTCTCTGACTCAGTCACTGAGTGTGGGCAGCTGAGTCTCACTCAAGGGGATTCTGTTTCTTCCTTTTCTTTCTGTCACTCTGTCTCTCTGTGTGTCTGTTTCTCTCTCTTTCTCTCACTTGAAACAGGATCTTGCTATGTAGTCCAGGCTGACCTTGAACTCACTATGTGACCCAGGCTGGCCTAGATCTCATGGTGGTCCTTCTGCCTCAGCCTCCTGAGTGCTGGAATTACAGGTGTGTGCCACCACAACTGGCCTAGGAATTCCAGTTTTCATTTGTGAAGATTCCTCACTGATAACCAAATGGGAGGAAGAGAATATTAAAATGCATGAGATAAGAACATCTTTATTCCAAGATAAACAACGATAATTTGTACCTTACTGTGGGTTAAATGTAGCTGTATGATTAACTCAACCGTACTTTTAAAATGCTATTTTTGACATATCTTGTTTTGCCTAATGCTTTGCTATGTTATGGCCTTTCTGCTTAACTAAGTGACATTCAGTTACCTCCATGTGGCCTTGACGGAGGTTAGAGGGGTAAGAAGGGCACTGCTGATCAGGCCTCACTGGCCCTACTCTGGATCATTATCACCCACATTGAGTGACAGGGAGGATAATGTTGATCCCGGAGTCCAGGCCACCTAAGTTCTAGACTAAGGGCTGTAAATGTCGAGTTGGGTCTCCCTCAGCCAAGCACAGTGGGTCAGAGGAAGTAATGACCTCTGCTACCTTCACATTCTTGGATTCTTCGAAAGTACCAAGAGCATCTTCATTGATAAAGCTTTCTTATATCTCTCACTGACTTGGAATGCAATTGTTCTGAGAGAAATGAGGCTTGGATGGTCACCCAAGTCCCATGTTAGGAGTCTTTGAATAGTGGAAGTGTACGACAGGTGGACAGTACACTAGAGATCAATTCATTGATGAGGATGATGTCATACTCCTTCAGGGATCTCTGAGGACAACCCTGGCCCCTGAATCCCTTAGGTCCTGTCTTGATTTGAAAAGAGACCAGAATGCATACTACAGATACCAGCAGATTATGGGGAGGGAAGAAAATTAAAATGGAGAGTGGAAATGTACTGGGTGAATTTGTGATGAGAAACAAGTGATTGGCACTCATGCTGTCCAAAACTGTGGGCCATAGTCACCTGGCTAATAAGAACCTGGACATGACTAGTACACTTTAAAATAAGCTGTGGCATAGTCCACACTGATTTCTGATGATTTAGCATGAAAAAAATCAGTGGAAAATACCTCAATTTTTATACTGTTTATGCGTTGAAACAATTATATTCTGGGTAAAGTACTCTCATTACTTGGATTAATCTCATTTATTTGTTTTTACGTTTTAATTGTGCCTACTAGAAATTTTAAGATCACACATGTAGCTCACATTGTATTTCAACTGGACCGTACTGGTTTAGACATGTTGCTGATTTTGCTTGAGTTTTGAAGGACTTCAATTCCTCATTGCATGGCCAAGAAACATGACTGAGATTGAAGGTTAGAGCTGGAAGGAAAGGAGAGGAAACAGTAAATTGGGAGGGAAAAACCTTCCATTGTGCCTAAAACTATATGGGTCCACATTAAAATGTGTTTGGATCTATTTGTTACTTTGACAAAATTACAAGTCAGGTGGATATGGAGTTTGTCATTTTTGGTTTTGTTATCCAAGCGTTTTTCCTTCCTCATTAAGTTTACTTTTATTTTTTGTAAACTAAAGACACTTTGATTCATAGAAATATGTTTCTTTCCTTTCTCCATACTTCCAAAGGAGAGAAACAAGTCACACTTGCAAGGTCCATAGAAACCAGGCTGAAATGTTTTTTACTTAATGTGCTCTAATAGACACTTTAGTGTGCAGAACAATTTCCTACCCCATTTCTTTCAAAATTACTCCAATTTTAGTCAAGTATCTACTACATCATGTTTTTACTTTTCATAGTTGATTGTCTAAATCAATTTGAGAAGACAAACCAAATGACCAATAAATGTGTGATAAGATAGTTAGTATCAGGAATAATCAGGGACATTTAAATTCCACTGAAGAGAAAGATGAATTTCAAATTTAAAAGTCTAATAGCAATGTCAGCAGGCCTAGAAATACCCTCAGACATATCCATTGGTATAATATAGAGGGAAATTTAGCAGTACCTAATATAGCTGACACCATGTTTTTTAAGTTAACAATTCCCCTTCTGAAATTTTACCTTAGATACACCGAGTGGAAGGTTCGTAACAGCAGTGTTTAGGAAAAGCTGGTCAGCACAGAATGCGGTACTTCACACATTCAAATATGGTAAAACAATTAAAATGACCTGGAATTCCACATGTTAATAGTTTAAACTCTTCGCTGTGTGTGTAACAGTGATTGGAGAGCAACAGAAGCATGGCACAGCTGTGAACCTGTAATCATAAAGTCGAAGATCCATAAAACACGGCGTTCTTTACAGTTACATCTGATGTGCACAAGGCAAGTACAGACCAACTCTTACATTTGGATAGAGAGGGACTGGAGAAAGATAAAGGAATCCTCAATTTATATGCAATGTTTTGTTTCCTTTAAAAAAAGGAAAGGAGAGCAAAAGTGGTCTAAATAGAGACCCCTAAACCACTGTTCAGTAGAATTAAGTATCACCATTTTTTAGTCACGTATGCATTCATCCACTAATTCAGCAATCAAATCATTTAAGACTTTCTTGGTACAAATATGTGGGATGCAAAAGACCAGAAGGCATTAGTGAGAGAATCAGAGAGCAATGAGGGCATAAAGCGCATTATGGCTGTTTCCATAGATATGGGTTCTACCTTGCAGATTTAACACAAATGGAAAAATATCAGTGTACGGCTCTAGTTGCTTTCTTGTCCTTAGTACAAGATACCTGACACCCACAGTTCAAAGGAAGATAGGCTGTTTTAGCTCATGGTTTCAGTCCATGGTCAGCTGGCACCAATGGAGAGCCGGCATGGTAGGAGAGCCTTGTGGAGAAGAGTTGTTCAACCCACAGCAGCCAGGAAGCAGAGAGAGAGGGGAGGAGCTGGGCACAGGACATACCTTCCGGGTCACCTCCAGCCAGGCCCTGCCTCCTAAACAGTGCACAGCTACTGAATTCACCAGTAGATGAAACCACTGATATGGGTAACACCCCATGATCCAAGCACTTTCCAAACACATGAGAACTTAGGCAACATTTTAGATCCAAACCATATATGTGCTAGACATGTTCAGACTCTGTTCTTACCATTATTCCCTAAATATATAGTTAACAACTGCTACCTGTATAGCATTTTCAGTGTATTAAGCATGAAAAATAATCTACAGCAAATTCAAAGTATACAGGAGGATGTCGATAGGTTATATGCAAACAGTATGCTGTTTTCCACAGGAGCTGGAGCATCTTCGGGTTTGATTCAGGAGCTTCAGAACTGATTCCTCGTGGATAGTGCGAGATGAATGTATTTGGTCTGACCTGGAGCTACAGGTAGAAGGGCCTCGGCAAAGCCCCACTTAGTTGTGCCTAGTAATGAGAAAGTGGAAGTTGTCCCTTCAGTAAGGAGAAAGAGGAAGGCAAAAACAGTAGAAGTGAGCCTTGATACTTAGGGAAATGGGCAGGAGCATGGACCCCGGTGTGAGGAGAGAGCCGGGGATAAAAGCAATGTGATTTCTGAGCAGAACTATAGCCGGCTTGGTTGCTGAGACCTGAACTGTGAATGAGGACATTGAGCCCTCTCTTGACAGAGGTCAGATGCAGATGGGTGAAAGATGAAGCTCCAGGTTGATGAGGTGCAGGTCACACGGGCCACTTAAGGATCCTGGTCTTCATTCTGTAGGCTGCCGGAGGCCAGTGACACATCTCATCAGGGGCTGTGAATTTCAGACTTAGATTTCATGGCGAGGTCAGAGAGCAGACAGGAAACTGGGAGGAACCAAAGGCGGCAACTCAAGCTTAGGGGTAGCACAGTCTGAATAACTGAACTAGATCAATCGCAGCGTGGGGAGGGGCTCAGGGGGTGTTTGGGACGATTCAGAGACACTTGGAGACGAATGGATGCTGGCGATGATGAGGAAGGGGGAAAGGTCCAAGTCTCACAATAAATCCTTGTCACGGTGGAGACAGCACATAAGGAAGCCTGAGGATCAAATAGGGCATTCTCTTCCTTCTTGACTGAGATCATGATCTTCAATGACTGGAATCTGTTACTTCTACTTCTGTCCTTCTTTAAAACCATGACAGCTCTGGAGAACTGATTTTCTGGTCCACATATTAATAATGTCCTCACAGAACACCCAGAATATATCTGCTACGGTGTAAGGGGAAAGAAACTCAACACACAGGGTTAAGTAAAGACTGTTAGGGATGTCACGGAAATCTAGGGAAGGAAGATGTTCAAAGTACCCTTCAGCAAACTCCGATTGAGAGTCTTTCCCTAAGCAACTTGGGAAAAATAAGGACAGGTTTAGAAGAAATGTAATAAAATCCTAACGCATGTTAAGTTTCCACATAAATAAAATAGATGCAATGCTAACATGTAGGCATGTTTATTCATTTGGCTCCCTAAAAAGAGAAGGTGGAAATATCAAACTTGAATGTTTATATGCAATATCCAAATCGAGTGTGAACACTTGGCACTGGCTCTCTGGTAGAGATTTTTTAGTTTATTTGTGTAAGGTTTGATCATACTTTCAGAGTTGTGACTAGTTAAAAGTTTTACTTCTAGAATCTGTGCTCCATAAAACCCTGCAAACCACTTTCTACCAGAGACATAGTCTAACACTCCAGTGCCTCACCAGAGTGTTATATTTTAATGCTCTTTATAATATGAAAGAGAGAAATGTCTTTGTATGATTAACTGCATATATGAGCTTTCAGAATGGACAAACATCAAGCAAATTCTAGCAAGGCTGGGCAGAACTAGAACAAGAACATGAAGCAGGCTGACCTTCTTCGATTTTCCCAGCTCCCAGAGTAATGGCACTAACAGTGGCCTCCTCTGCCTTGAGACTTGAAACTTGATCTGTTTTGTCAGGAAGGGAGGGAGATGTGAGAACGTGAAGCCACCTGTTGGACAGGGTGCTCTTCAAAAGGTGAAGACTTTGTTGAAGACTTTGGGCTGGGGATTTAGCTCAGTGGCTTAAGCACTTGCCTGGTAAGTGCAAGGTTGTGAGTTTGATCCCCAGTACTAAAAATAAATAAATAAATAAATAAATAAGATGAAGATGAAGACTTTATAAGTTCAGATGGTGAGAGAATCGCCACTTTAACCCTGATCAAAATCAATCAGTGAACATGCACAAGGTAAAGACAAATGTCACAGGGACACTTGGGTCTTCAGAGTTCTCTCTCTGTGGCCAAGCAGTTTGCTCAACCTAAAAAAATAAGTAAATAAAAAAAAACTCTAGGACCAAAATATCGAAGGTTCCTCCCCAGGGTTCAATGTACCCCAAAACACTTCCCTGCCCAGTGCATTTTGCCACCCATAAAGTCAGGCACCCTGAAGGTAAACTTTTGCTTTCCACCTCTCAGTTTACCTACACTTGTTGTGAGGCCACCTCTAAAACAAACAGGCAAATAAACATATGAAAAATGTTCAACATTACTGGTCATTCGAGAGATGCAAACTAAAACAACACTGAGATTCCATCTCACTCCAGAGAGAATGGCTGCCATCAAGAAATCAACCAAGGGGCTGGGGATTTAGCTCAGTGGCATAAGTGCCTGCCTTGCAAGTGTGCAGTCCTGAGTTTGATCCCCAGTACCAATAAAAAAAAAAAAAAAACTGGACTGGGGATTTAGCTCAGTGTCTTAAGCACCTACCTGGCGAGCGCGATCCCTGGTACCAAAAAACAAAGAAAGAAAGAAAGAAAGAAAGAAAGAAAGAAAGAAAGAAAGAAAGAGAGAGAGAGAGAGAGAGAGAGAGAGAGAGAGAAAGAAAGAAAGAAAGAAAGAAAGAAAGAAAGAAAGAAAGAAAGAAAGAAACAACAAATGCTGGAGGGGCTGTGGGGAAAAGGGACCCTACTCCACTGTTGGTGGGAGTGCAGACGGGTGCAACCACTGTGGAGATCAGTGTGCAGATTCCTCAAAAAAACTAGGATTGGAGGTCCCATTCCATCCAGTTACTGCCCTTCTGAGTATTTTCCCAGAATAATTAAAAACATCATACCACAGTGATATATGTGCACCCATGTTTATAGCAGCACAATTTGTAAAGGTGAAATTTTGGAAAAAACGTAAATGCTCATCAACTGAAGAATGAATAAAAAAGATATTTTTATGCAATGGAGTACTACTTGGTCATACAGAAGGATAAACTTGAGATTTTTGTAGGTAAATAGATGCAACTTGAGTGAAATAAATCAGACTCACATGTGTAAACATCATACTGCCTCCCTGGCATGAGAAACTGAAAGGGTAAAAAACATCTAAAATGTGCAATAGATATTGTGAAATGGGAAGAAACTGTTCAAAAGAGAAAAGGAACTAGGAGAGGGAAAATGGGAAAGGGAGGAAGAGAAAAGGGAAAAATGCAAGTTAGTTATACTACTAGCATCTCTTAGTTCATTGAAAAAGGTTTGTGCTAATACCAATTAGAAAATTTTTTTATGCCCATATGTTGTACTCTGAGTAACAAGTTTAAAGACAACAATATGCAATGTATTAACTAGTGCTATTCTCCTGTTATTTTGTTGTACTTTCTTCCCATAAAATAAAATTTAAAAAAAAAACTTGGGAGAGCAAAAACAATCATAAAATAAAGGACAAATGATAATTTGGAAGGACCACCACTTTTTTAAAAAAGAGAATCATTCTTTTGAAAGGATAGTTTTGTTTTTTTAAAAAAAAATCTAATAAAACAAAATAATTGATGAGTAAATGACTTGCATAATTATGATTTCATATGTACCACATGCAAAATTACACAGCCCAAATAAGAAAGCATACACACACTGAATTTTGTTGTTTTTCTAAAACGGGTCTATTCATTTGCAAACCAAGAATACATGTGTTCATATCTGATTTCTGGCTACATTAATCATATTAAAAGAAAAAAGAATAAAGTAAAATAAAACTAACAGGGAGGCTAATGAAGCATTTGGACTGCAGAAGTTTTCTCTCCCGCGTCTGGCAGGCCGTTGTCCACGAGGTCTGCCCGAGGCAGGCGCAGTACCCTTGTGCATTTCTCAACAACCGAGCTGAGTCTCATCACAGCACCTGTGCAAACACTGGTGCTGTGATTCTTCCTAGGTCAGAGGACTTGAGCAGCATCTCCTGGAAGGCAGCAGGTGGCCCTTGGGGCCCTGGTGGAGCATTAGCCTCCCACACTTCTCTCTGGACTCCCTGCAAGTGTTGCAGTGGAAGAGTCCGAACAGAGATCCCTGGACACAAGATCAGAAGCTTCTGCGCACAGAAACAGTGGCAGAGAGCCGAGACTGCCTCATGACCTCACCTTACCTGTCAATCAAAACACTCAAGGAAGGGAGGGGATGGACAGAACCCAGCTCCATCCTCACAACTGTCACCTCGTCTGTGCAGGCAACTCTTTGGTCCTATCTTTAGAAGTTAGATTCAGGTGTGAGCGAGGTCAGAAAAGAAGTAAATAGTATAAGAAAACTGTCCTGCAACTAGGCAGCCCTGTGTATCCATCTCACGGGCTAGGGAATATTATGACCAACCAGGCTTCACTTCTTGTCACCTACTTGTTGGGTCCTCTGACCCTTCCCTGAGCAGTTATTTACACAGCTTCTCCACAGCCCAGGGCTCCACTCCAGCTCCACACCAGCACCCTCCAGGGGCAGAATTTGTATTTTCAGTCTGTGGCACAAGCACAACCCGAAGAAGGCTGGTCTGTACCAGATTTTCCCCTCTTGTTGCTCCTTTTGTAAATCCCATTTTTCATCTGTCTCATTTCTCAGGTCTTTGTTCTCTAGCCAAAAGGACAACCCGATTATGTCTTAGTTTATCACCAACAATAGCTTAAAATATGAACCATTTTTAGAGACATCTGCCCTGGACAACCCACATATTGTGTTACTTAAAAGAAAGTACCACTTGAGGTCACTTTCTAATTCTCTGCCTTCCCCTTCTCATAGTCCACAACCTTCTTTGTATCAGTCCTTATATCAGTCCTGAGACACAGCACCCGGCACCCAGAACTTAAAGGAGGAGAGGCTTAATTTGGCTCATGGTTTCAAGGGATTAGGTCCATGGTCTTTGGGTCCCAGACAGAGGCATTATGGTGGGAAAGGGTGTGGTAGAACAAAGATATTTAGTTTCTGGTCCGGGAAACAGAATAGGGGTACGGTGCCACAGAGAAAAGGACCATCTTCACTCAGTGAAGCTTCTTGTCTGCGTTCCTCATGGCTTTTTTCCTTCTCTTTCCTCAAAGGCCTCGGAGCATCACTTCAACCTCAATCCTTAAGGCCTCTGCTATCCTGTTTGTCTTAACTTCACTACTGAATTTTTCTTTATAAACAAGCACATTATATCAAATATCATATAATAACACACAAATACATACAGGTACAGGTTGAATCCATGAGAAATTTAGTTTGGTCTGCATTTATATAAAAGCATGGAAGGCAGCAATCTTTCTACATGGTTCTGGTCATGTTGCTCTGCTATTTCTTGAAGTAGTTATTCCAAATTATATCCAGATAGTCCAATCCTTCCAACAGTGATCTACTCTTTGTCTCAAATATTTTGCCTTTTTCAAATCCAGGACTTTGGTCTCCTGTGTAATTTCATTCTTTCCATCCCCACTCTTTTCGTCCATGTACAGCATGGTCACACTCTCCATTGTCTCATTCGTGTGTGTGCGTGTGCATGTGCACACCTGTGTGTGTGTGTGCACGCGCACGTGCTCTCCCTCCTCTGTGTCTGCTTCTGCTTACCTCTGCCATTGTTGTTGTACTTTTCATGATCAGCTCCTGAAAAACAACACTTTGTGAACCGATTCATTTACCTCTCTGCCCCCTTCCCATCCCCCCGCCAGGCCTGTCCAGATAACATCACTGAAAGAGCTCTAGAGAAAGGTCATTTACCTTTATTTAAATATCCAAGTTATGGTGTCCTTTCCATTTCTCACTTGCAGCATTTGATAAAGCCAACTCTTCCTTCTTCTTTGGGCTCTCCTGTCCTCTAACATCTTCAGCCTCCTCCTTTCAGAGTCCTTTACTAGTTCCCCTTCTGAAATAATAGTTTTTCTAAGGGAATAGGAAAGATTCACATTCCGTGAATGCATAACAACCTCTTACTTGTGTGGACTTCGATGAGATTCTCAGATCACTGTGAGCCTTGGTTTCCTTCCTTTGCAAAATGAGGAGACTAACTGTACCTGCCACCAAGTTGACATGTGCATTGTGCTTAGAATGGTCCCTGGCTTCTAATAAACACTCAGTAAATAGTAGTTGCTGCTATTGTTGTCACCATCATTATTATAAATATGGCCATTTTTCCACTTCACAGCTCATGGAGCCAGGGTCTCATTCCCATCATTTGCACAAATATTTTTGCCTTATGTCTCCTCCCAAATCCACTATCTCAAACACCAGCCTCATTTCCTTTCCCCCTAAAAGCTTATTTCCCCTCTACCAGTGGTAATCTCAATAAAAACACTAATATCCTTTGTTCAGTCTTTCAACAACTACTCCTTAGGGGTCTAATTCTGACCAGACACCATTCTCCGTGAGAGAGATACAGAGAGGAAGAGTCAGACTGAGTCTTTGCCCTCAAAAACAACAAACAAGGGACAACCCAGATGGCCCTGAAGAAAGCAATGAGGTCATTGGAGACAACACAGCAAAATAAGGGCCAAAGAGCTCGGCAGGGGCAAGGAGGACTTTTTTAGGAAGCATGGCCATAGGTGATCTGAAGGATGACGTTCAATCAGAGAGACACTCAATCCAAGCCAGCGCAGGCTGGGTGCTCTCCTGTGCCAGCCCTCTCCTTCTCTCTCTATTGTTTCAGGCCATCAGTGCCTCCTACGTCCCCTACTACCAGATTTTTCTAACTGATCTCTCCAGTCTTAAGGTCTTGGCTGTCTGCATGCTTCTGTGGCTAAGTGGGCTTTTTTTCTTTTTCATGCGGAATGAATCGTTTCAAAATCTAGATGAGAAGTCACAGGGGCCCCCATTGTTCCCTCAGGGAGGCATCCAAGGGCCTGTAGGAAGCTGCCTCGAGTTACATTTCCAATATTTTGCAATCAGCCCCTCTTATGCCCCAGGCCTTCTCGACTCACTTTTCCTGCCAAGTACTCACTGTTTTATTTTTCTTCCTTGTTTTTGCCTGTGGTGCTCCCTTTGGAACTGATGCCATTTCTCCCATCATTTAAACTACCCACTAACTCAGGCAAGTTTTGCAAAGTCTGTTCCACCCGTACATTCCAGCAAAACCCACCTCTCCTTATGCGCCTCCGTGTTCCCATGAGTGCTTCCCTCTCTTCATCCTGAGCACCCTCAGAGCCTGAAGTTGAGTCCCAGTTCTCACTGCTGTACCTTGACTGTCATTCACAGACAGCACAGCAGGGACTGAGATGTGGGTCTGACCCCAGGGTCCACTCTGTTCCCATAAAGCTCAAGAATGAGAGTCTACCCCACCGCAGGCCAAGGCTCACGATTTCACAACCTGGCCCTCATTCAGGACCTTTGGCACATTCTTCCCGGCTTGGCACCCACTGTCAGCCATGCATGACTGTCCTTTCTTTCCTGCCACATGGGAACCATCAGCCACACCTCACTCAGAGATCTCTGGCCCTGTGAGAACTGGAAGCAACCCTGCTGCCACCATCAGCCTCTCGGTGCCCCCATGCCGCCTGACGGAGGCTAAGTGGAAGGAAAGCATGGACACTAACTTTAGTTCCACATGCGCCTGTGTGGAATTAAAGATGCTGTGCCCACAGAGAGGGCTGTTAAACAAAGAAGCCAGGCAGGATGGTTACCCTACAGTACATCCGGCGAGTGGTAAAGGAAGGATCTCCTCTATAAGTGGAGTAGAAAGCTGAACAGGTAATAAACAAGTACCCAAAAAATGTTAGCTATTGTCAGTATCTAAAGTATGTGGATTTCACTGAAATTGTTTCAGGCTATTGAAACTAGACAGCACTAATGTCTCTCTAGTGATGTGGTACTCTCAAAGATATTTGGATCTGAAAGACATGAGCACTGCTAAAAGTTACCTGAGAGAGGAGATGAATGTGGAAATTCTCAGCTCTCTGCTATGGAGTCACTGTCTTCTGGAAGAAGCCTCATCAATGAGGTTGCACATCGTCAGCCAAAATCCTGATAAAGTGGGAAGAATTTAAAGGCAGGAAAATATGGATTTTCCTACAGGCTGATGAGCTACATTAGCAGAATGTGTACTTGAAGGGTGTTCAAGGGTGCTGAACAGAAGTTCAGCAAGGATATATAAATTTAGCAAGTTTTCTTGATCCACCAGGCAGAAATTTGATGATCCACGCCCATGCCCATGCTACAGTTTGTCCCTAGCAGCGGAATCAGTTTAACTCCTCAGGTCACCGTCAACCTCAAGTCTTTTCCTGGATCATGTAGCTCTTGAGACGAGACCACCATCCCTGTGCATCTGGGACCAGAACCTCATGGAAAGCACGAACCCCACTCCCCTTTCGTGGAGCATAGCTCCATAGCTTGGAGCAGAACACTTGTGAAACACTGCTCCTTCACTCTGCACGGCCCAGGTTTCTCCTCTCCTGTCGCCCACCCTTGGCTCTGTGCCTCCAGTGTCACACTCAGTTGTGAATCTGCACAGCAGGCCTAGCAGAGGGAGGAGCTGGGAAGAAGAGCAGCCGACCCTCTCTGACTGTGATGGGGACCATACACCCTCGCCTCATGGACCCCAAGTTTGCTATCTGGACAGCGCTTCTCTGTTATATTGGGAACCAGAGGGAAGGATCTTTCTTCCCTGTGACTGAAGGGTGGCTTTGTCATTCCTAAATGGTCCCTGATTCACATCCACTAGCCTTCTGGTCAGACCCACAAAGTCTGAACATGCTGTCCCTTACTTCCAGTTACTTCAAAGGCTGAGGAAGCTTAGCAGAGAACACCCAGTCCAGTGGATGAATCTAAAAGCAGAGTTGCAGTTACTCGGAGGTCAGAAGAAATTTCAGTTTCTTTATAATTTCAGATAAGGAAAAACGTAGTTTAAGGAAATCTTTCTGGTAGAACAAAACAGAACTACACTACCGAACAAATCCAAAGATTCAAAGTAACCCAGTCTTCTGCCAAAATACATATTATCATGTTCAAAATGCTTTCCATGAGAAATTTCTCTGAGACATCTAGTTAGATAACTCAGGGTCAGTCTGGGTTAAAGTTAGTTTCCTTTAAATTAGGACTAACCAGAGTCTTTAACAAGCTGAGATACACCATATATTTCTGAAGTGGTATTCTGTAAATCATTATTTTTCAACCATATTAGATCATGGGTCCTTTATTCAAGGTGCCTCTCTAAGACTTGTGTTCTTAGGACGCCCTTTGGGAAATGCTTCTCTAAACACCCTTCAAGTACACATTCTGCTAATGTAGCTCATCAGCCTGTAGGAAAATCCATATTTTCCTGCCTTTAAATTCTTCCCACTTTATCAGGATTTTGGCTGACGATGTGCAACCTCATTGATGAGGCTTCTTCCAGAAGACAGTGACTCCATAGCAGAGAGCTGAGAATTTCCACATTCATCTCCTCTCTCAGGTAACTTTTAGCAGTGCTCATGTCTTTCAGATCCAACTATCTTTGAGAGTACCACATCACTAGAGAGACATTAGTGCTGTCTAGTTTCAATAGCCTGAAACAATTTCGGTGAAATCCACATACTTTAGATACTGACAATAGCTAACATTTATTGGGTACTTGTTTATTACCTTATTAAGTTATCACCACAATCCTATGAAACTGGCAGTATTGTAATTCCCAGTTTCCAGGAAAGTAAACTGAGAGAGGTTAATAGCATACTCAAGGTAACAAAAGTAGAGATGGGCGACCTAGGATTTGGATCTTGTTCCAGAGACTGTACTCTGACTATGCAGTACTGTCACATGAACAGAGAATCTAATGAGGTTTTAGGAATGTAACAGTGGACTGTTGATGGCAAGGTCCAACACACTGATGTGGATGGAGAGTCTCATAAATATCAGCACCAAGAATTTTCTCTGTATGAACATTCTTGTTGCAAAGAGTCTTTAAAAAGCTAGTAATTATAATCTGACACGAGTCAAAAAGCAGTGTCTTGTAAAAGACATCACAGACAGAATGATCATATGATACGATGTTAGGACATCCTTTGACCCTACACACTCCCATCAAGGAGTGTTTGAAATTTATTAATATGATATCATATATTGCTACAATGATAAATCCTTGGGATACGTGTGTGATCATCGATCATGATGTGTCAGTTTGACCTGGGTCAGATTGGTAAGCGATGAATGCTCCTGCGGGCGGTGGGCAGGTGAGCTGCTGGACCGGGGTGGGAAGCCTCACCTCGAGGATGTGAGTGGTGCCAACTAACAGGTTTGTAGCCAGAGCATAACAAAAGGGAAGGGCAAAGATCATGTTTCCCTTTTTCTGAAAGAGCTTGTCTTCCCCATGGCCTTTGGATATGGATTTCTAGTCTCTTTTGCCGTCCAATGCAGACCTGCACCAGAACTCTGCAGTGAGATCCCTGGGCTTTGACCTGCAGATGTTACTGGTCCCCAGCTCTCCAGTGCGGACACGGCCACTGTGAATTCTCCCGTGTCTAACCTCGCAGATGGCCACCGGGACTCTTGCACTGCTGATCTTGTAAGTCTACCTGGTAAACCCCTTTGTATAGTTACACGCATACTTTATATTCATCCTGTCCCTTTAGAGAACCCAGATTAATACAGTGTAACACATTTGTACCCTCATTATCCTTGCATGCTGTTTTCTCTATGAAATTTATAATCTCACTCAGTGCCTAACATACACCAGAAATTATGTCAGATGTTTCACCTCCATTACCCCTTTTCTTCTCTCAGTAACTCTGTTCAATAGATTTTTCTTTACTTTCAACTGACAAATGAAGACACTAGGGCCTGAGAGAGATTACATAATTTGCCTAAATTGCCACAATTTGCAAATGGAGAATGAGCTCTTTTTTAGCTACTTATTCTTACACGCACTCATCAATCTGAGTATTTAGGAATGGATAGACTCTCTCCATACTAATCAATTAGCTAAGTACCTTTTAAGAGAAGAGTGTGAAATGGGTTTTCTTTTAGACTGGTGCATAAGTGAGAGTGCACGGATGCTGGTGAAAGTTAGGTTTATCCTAGCAGAAAGGACGTAAGAAAGCTGGAAGACACACAGCTGCAAGCTCAGGACTAGATTTTCATGGAGTAGCTTGCATAAATCTTAAAATTTAAAGCTGCATTTAAAAAATAATGTTCAGACTACTTGGAAGATAATATACAGTATTTTAACACCTGTTATTTTATTACTTTGTCATAAAATTTTTTCATAAAATAAAAAATTATTAAAAAGAAGGTTAACCTCACTTGTAAAAAATTTTAACCCATTCACACATAAAATACTGTGTGTGTTTATTGATATGGGCAAATTCAAGAATGTGCATAAGTAGTTGATTATGAAAAGAAGAGGAAAGAAGATAGAAAACGAGGCAAAAAAATGATAGAAAAGGACAGAGAATAAAGGAGAAAAAAGGAAGAAAGCAAGAGTAAAGGAAAGAAGGAAGAGAGGTAGGGAAGTAACAGAAAACAGAAAAAATAATTAAATTAAAAAGAAAGAATGATAATGTCTTGCAAATTTGGTAGTATGGTTTACCCAATTTTCTGAGCCTGAAGTCTAAGAACTTGAACTTGAAATGAAGAAAGGGAAGTACAGAAAGCAGGGAGAGAATCCACACATGTCCATCCCCTAGGCGTTTGGAAGGGGATTGGATTGCGGGTGTTTTATTGCTGACTGGCTGTTAGGAGGAGGGGTCTGGTGGGAAGAGGAAGGTCACTGGGGATGTAGCCTAGAGGGGTATGTCTCCCTCCCTGGTTCTTCCCTTCACTGTCTGCTTCCTGGTTCACCCTCAGCTGATCGGCTTTCCTCTGCCCAGACCCTTTTACCATGCCTTCCTGTCTTGAAGTTGGTCAATTATGGATTAAAAAACATGAACCGAAATAAATTTTTCCTTTTTTAAGTTACAGTTGTTGAGTATTTTTGTCACGGCAATAAGGAAAGTAACTAAGATACCAGGAGTGGGACTGGTGCAATGACTATCTGGCTATGTGGTTCAGAACCTTTGGAACTGGCTCATAGGAGGGGTTTAGACAGGCCTGGAGTTGCCAGCAGAGAAGCCCTGGAATGCTGAAGTCTGACCTTCTTGGGAGAGTCTGGTCAGGGCTCCAGAGAACAAAATGCTGATTAAATGGTAGATGGTAAAGACCAGGCTCAGGAGGTTTGAGTTGGAATCTCAACCATGCATGTTGTTTGCTGGCAGCAATTTAACAACATTTTGTCATGTTCTGAGACTTCATAGGAGACTGAGATTAAAGGTTGAAGCCTAACTGATACGATGGAGGAAATTTCAAGGCCGTACAATGTTCAGGCTGTGGCATAAGTAATGCTCATTGCGTTTAGTGAGATTTGCATTTAGCAACAGAAACAAAAAGCCCACTTAAATGCTTCAAGTTGCTCCAGAAACCAAGGTCCAGCAAAGTGGGAGAAGAGAGCTGAGTTAGTGAAAAGATCAGCATTAACACAAACAAATGAAAAACAAGTACTTTAAGATAAGACAACAGGAAAGGTACCTTGAGGGTAAGTAAATAATTCTCAGAATCCACCAATCACAGGCTCAACCAGAAGAGGGCCTCAGGGTACAATGCTGAAGGAGAGCCACTAAGGCAGTTGGTTTTCTAGGACTCCTTTTACATTGTCCACCCATCCAGGCTCCTGAGATCTCTGTAGCCATGATTCAAGCGGGTGTGGCTACTGCTCAAACTGTGGCAGATCTTGGTGTAATCTACATGGTGCGCATTTATAGTACATAGAATGTAAGAGTTGAGGGGTCAAGAAGTTGTCCACCCACATTTTAGAAAAAGACCTAGGAAGCCAAGCAGTGTGCCCCTGAGTGTCATGTGTAAAGCTTTGAGAGTGCAATTGAAATGTGCAGTGAAAAACTCTGGAATTTGGAGAAGCCAGAAACATGGAAAATCCTCTAAAGGAAGCCTCAAACAATGAGCAAAATTCCCTGAAGGGAGAAGTCATGAGGGCTACAGCTGGGACAGTGCTGGAGAGGGGGAGTGTTGTGAGGATCACATCTGGCCAGAACTTCCCCTGGTGCAGGACAGAAGGGTACAGGATTTAACGTTCACATTGCTATGTTTCAGTCCTATTTTGGCCTCATTCCTTTCTTTCCCCTGGTTCCTCCCTCCTGGGATGAGAATGTTTATTATCATTGTTTAATTCAGCAGGGTTTAACTTTCTTTTAGATTTTTACAGAGACTCACAGCTAAGAGTTTCAAGTCTTAAAGGAGACTTGGACTTGGACTTTTCAGCATTGCTGAAACTGTTAAAACTTTATTGACTCTTAGAAATGGAGTAATGCATTTTTGCATGAAGTAATGCACAAGTGTTTTTGTGGACCAGGGACAGGATGTTATGGATTAGATTTGAAATGACCCTAAAGCTTCATGTGATTGCAAGGCAACTGGATTATGGGGCCATTATGGATGACTTGATCCGAGGAAGTAGGGTCTGTTTGGAAGAGGTGGGTAACTGGGGGCATGATGAGAAAGGATCTGTCTCTCCTCATGGCTCCTCCCTTCACTTTGTTTCCTGACCATCATGAGGTGAGCAATTTTCCTCTATTAGTCCTTTTCATCTTGACCTGATGCCTTAGAACCAGCCCAACTATAGGTTAAAACTTAGCATGTCTCTCTTTTAAGCACTTTGTTCCAGCTATGCGGAAGGTAAATAAGACAGTCCCCCTATCCAATCAGTGCTTGTGTCTGAAGATTAGAGGCATCATCATGATGCTTGTCATCCCCAATAAAAGGATGTGGAAGAGTCAAATTATAAGTTAGAGAAGAGATAATGAATGGTAAAATAAGGCTGTCTCTGTTGGCCCCTACAAAGGCACAAAGTGACTTTTGCATGTAGCTAAGCATCAGCTGTTAGGAAATGCACAATTTCCAATGTGTTGCCTACCAAGTCTCAACATGGCACTCTGTAAGTAACTAGCTCTCTGGAATCTCCTTCTTCACTGGGCTTCTGCTTGTATAAATTAAGAAGTTGGAATGCACATGCATAACTAATATGCTTTGCTCTTCCCAAGAGCTCAACCAGAGAGGAGTTTCCAGGAAGGCAAATTTTGGCTCTTGTAAGTCCACAGGGATCACCCCAGGGAGGACGTAGAAGGTCAGCTCCCCAAGCCAAGACATGAAAACAATGAATGGCTTCCCGGAAGTAAAGAGTGTCGGGGGAGACAGCTAACTCACCGTGCTTCCAGACCCCAGGAGGGGCTGAGCAAACCAGGGTGACCTGAAGCTTATTAAGATCGTCCTGAGAGAGGGGATATAGTTCAGCTATATGTTCTCATGCAGTGCCCTGAACTGACTAGTCCCATGTTTGGAGCTTGGCAGGACTCAGGACTCACTGTGCCAAGCGTTCTTCTCTTTAATTGCTAAACCCATGTTTATTTGAAAGCAGAGTTAATCCATGTATTTCTGATTACCCATCAAAACTCATCAAAATGAGGCCCCCCAAAAAAGCCTGTTTGATGTTCAAAAATTAATCCAAAGCTGTAAGTCTTGTGAACAGGAAGTTACACATTGCCAAAAAGGAAAAAAATGTTCCAAATTTTGAAAGAGTTCAGTTTGTTCCGATATTTTATAAGATACTTGAACCTCTTTTCTGTATTCTTGGCCCAAACTTCATCTCTCACTGTAGTTTTTTTAATCCACAGCCCATACTTTCCATTATTTTGAGAATGGTAGTGCATCTTGTCATCTGGGATGAGAACCCTACTAAAAATTACACTGTGCGACTAGTAGCAATAAAAAAAAAATTGTTCCTTCATATGCCAAGCTACAGTTTCTGCATTTATTGTAGACAATTTTTCTGTTAGTCTTCCTTTACTTCTCGTGCTGAAGATAATTGTTTCATCATGATTAAAAACTATCAACTCATCAGCAGATAAACATAGGTATGACAGGGTGCTGATCTTGTGGCATGATTTAGAAACAAGAAAAATCTGCTAATTTCAATTTATCTCTCACTCACACACACAGACACATTACACAAATAGATTTGTTTCTGAACCTCCTTGTTACCTTTTTCATTTTATTTTTCTTACATAAAATGAACTACATGCTCTCTATCACTAAGATCCAACTCCAAAATTCTCTGATTCGGTCATTAATCTGATAAGATACTGCTATGAAGCTATGAGACACAGAGCACACTTTGCTCTCACATGTGACAGCATGAATGCTCCGCAGATAATACACACAGAGGAGGCTCAGCACAGTTATATGACAGGCTTGGCTATGGGAAACACTGTGTAGCCCTCTCTCAAGGTTTACTACATCTGTAATTATTCTATAAATATATTCTTGTTCTTTCCCTATTTAAAAAAACTTACATGAAAAGCTCTTGAGTACAGTGCCACGTGGATTCTGTAGCAAGCATGATTTGTTTGGTGGTGTAATTTTATTTAAGGAACATGAGTACACAGAAGCTAGCACAGGTGTATTCCTTCTCTCCCTTCACAGAAGAGATATTTTGCTTAGCTTAGTCATCTGTTTCAGGGCACAGGAGAGAACGCCTCACTCCCTCACAGCTGGATATCTTTATCCTGATAAAAGCTGCAATTAACGTTGCCACCCATGCTCATGTTTGCACCACGACCCGGGTTCCTCTTTGTCTTCTGTTGGTGCCAACGTTGAAGAGTCCTTGGCTAGGGGGGTGGACGGGCCAGCTGAGCGGACGTCCCCACTCAGTGTCAGCCTAGTGCCTCATGTCCCTTTAGTTTGTCGTGGTCTTAAGGATGCAGCTGTGATGTAGAAAGGATAATTAAGCTAGGTAAGATTATTTTCTGGGAACCTCGTCTCCCATCAGGGAAACACAGCCCCTAGCCATGCAGAAATGCTTGCAAGGCTTCGGGTAAAAAGGACAGGGGTGGCATCACTAGAAAGCACCCCAGTGCCAAGCATCTGGGTACTGAAACAAAAGAGCAAACAGTGCTGTTTCAGATGTCCGTCCTCAAAGCTGAAATCCCCCGGACCAAGAACTTGGCAGCCGTGCCCTCTGCTCAGAGTCTGCATGCTTCAGTCTCGCTTGTGAACTGCAACAGGCACCGAATGTGCTAGGCGCTGACTCGGAGAGGAGTGCTGGGTGTGCAGTTGGATTTCAGCCTTTTTTGTGTGTCAGACAAAACCAACTTGGCCCATGCAGTTGCCTTGTATAGTTAATTAATCTGTGAATATGTCCCTGCGTTTCTCTATGTGATAGATTTGTAAGGAAAGAGAATCAAATCAGCTGCTGGAGAGACTCACGAGACTGTGGAATTTGTGCTTGGGCTGGAGGAGGATAACTGGTTAGCAGGGAAAGGTACAGAAGAGAAACAGCCTGGGGCTTAAAGGGAAAGAGACAGAAGAGGATTCACTTGTGAGGATTGGGGTTGGGAAGGACAAAGATGCTCCTACTTTGCCAGCAGTCAGCTAGGTAAAGTTGGACAAAGTTCTCGAGGGTGGATAAATTAAACTTCCTGAAAAATCTTTAAGAACCTGTTATGGTTTGAGTCTGGATGTGCTCCCAAAGCCTCATGCAGTCATGGAGGTGGGCTTCTAGAGTTTCTGAATAACTCACGGTCCCATGCTGGGATTATGAGTGTGAGTGCTGCACCCAAGTAGGTGTGGCCTATGTACAGTATAAGGGACAGAAAAAGTCTTCGCTCCATGCTCCTCCCCTTTTCACTGGTGTTGTTTGTGCTGTCTTCTGCTGCCATGAACTGTTGCCCTCTGCCATGTGCCACTCTGCCTTGAAGCCAGCCACGTATGGACTGAAACCTCTGCAAACTGTGAGCTAAATAAACCGTTTCTTCCGTCATTTTGGAGATTGTGTATTTTTTCTCAGCAGTGAGAAAAAAAGGAGCCAAGACAGAACCATTAGAAATGAGAAAAGATCCAGCCACAGTGGTAAGGACTACTGATTGGGTGTGTGTGTGTGTGTGTGTGTGTGTGTGCGCGCGCACACACACACACATGCACGCTCAGTCATTAAAACCATTGGCTTTACCATGGTCAGTGAAATACATTAACTGCAGAAGAATGAGAGCAGGAATCTAGCTTACAGTTGTGCTAAATTGCCATGTGACACTCTGCGAGTAATTTGATTTTGGAAATGCAAAGGCAGCATGGTACCATAGTTAAGCTTTCACCTGTGCAGCCAGACAATTGAGGTCACATCTCACTTTTTCACTTAGGAATTATCTGACTCCAGGCAAGAGTCTCAGTCTATGTGCCTCAGTGCCCTCATTAAAGAGCGGGAATTAAAGTCTCTACCTCACAAAATTATTACGAAGATTAAGTAAAATACAGGAATGCCTCGGTTCACAAATGTTTTCGTTTGTGAACAATTCAATTCCCTGACAGATACATTCAGCAAAAGTTTTCTTCCATTGGGAAACTCTTCACATGACCACAGTCGTCACCCTCAGAATCGTGGAATGAGTTAAGCTCCTGCACTGAGGTATCTCTGTGAACCATGTTATTCTCTTAGCACGATGCCCATAAGCATTGGTTGTTGTTATTCTTCTTCTTCTTGCCAATAACTTTTATAAGTCTCACCTCTAAAATAAAGCTATTTGGGCAAACAACTACTAGAGTCCCCATCTTATTCAAAAACTACAGGTTTCATTCCCACAGCTGTGACTTTTGATGTGTTAACCTTGGGCTGTCAGCGTACCAAGAGCAGTCAGATAAAACTGCATCTGAGCCCAAGGAGTTGAAGAAATACGAGGTGAAAACCGTTCTGTTATGCTGCATCCGCCATGACACACCCACTAAGAAAGACCAGTGATATCTTTTCTCTGCTGACACATCCAAGAAACCAACAAAACAACAAAATCCTTCAAAATAATCCCCAAGATAGTGTGAGTGATATCAAGGCTCCCTTCCCCAGCAGTCAGCTGAAGAATTCTTTATAAATGTATTATTCAAAGGAAATGGAGTGTATATATATGCATTTTAGTCTGGTTTAATTTAATAAAAAGTGCTGCTTGCCTCTGTGCTTTGCTTGTATTTGCTGATGCCTGATCTCACCCTAAATATCCGCGGGAGTCTTACCAGTCACCCTGCTCTGTGAAGCCATTTGTGACAGTTACGTGTACCCCTTTTCTCGTATTCATACAGCCCCTGTCTGTCAGGAAAGAACGTGCTTATAACTTTACCCTTAGTCACCATGATGTCACCAACTTGCACTCCGGCCCTTCCCCCGCCCACCATGCTCAGAAAGCCTCCTTTCATGTCCTCGATTCTGCAATTTCTTTTCCCAAACCGGATCTGTAAAGACCATTAACTGACACTGGGACTGTGCCCAGCAGACCACAGGCAATAGAGAACTATATTTAAAAGTTTATCATGTGTATCTGAACTTCTGAAGGTCAAAAAAAATGAATGGGCTAACTTTTGTGAATACTGTTCGTGTGGGTTTTATCCCCTTCCTAGAAAGTGAGGAAGAAAAGAAACAGTAATCATTAAAGGTATGATATGAAACACAGCTAAGAATCATTGCTTAAGGTGTCACATCAGCTAGCACTATAACACTGGTCCATGAGTACTGCAGTTTCTTCTAATTTTTGCAGAAAAATTATAAAATCTTCTTCAATGAGGCAAACTAAAATTTTTTAAGATGGAAATAAAGTTGTAAAATGAAGATCATTTCTACTCAATGGCTGATCTTCAGATAATTTCAAATTGAATCTTGACCACTAACCAAAACCAAAATATTGTGATTTCATAACTGGAAAGGCTCATGATGAATTGCGCAAGGTACCCTGGGGAGGCAGAGCTGATGCCCGCCAGGGTGGGGGGAGGTTGGTAAAGCTCTGAGAAGTTTCACAAGAGTCTTACCAGCCAGACCTCGGGGGGGGACAGTGGAACACTCCTGACAGAGGATAAGCGACAGGAGAGGAGGAGCAGGCTGGAGGTAGGATCACCACGGGTGGCTGGTGAGGCTGCCACCTACCCAGGAGGGCACAAGTGGGAGGGAAGGGGGGTGGGGCCTCCAACGTGTCCCCACCCTCCAGGGGAAGCCAGCTGCATGGTGGGTGATGAAGCAGGAAGTCAGGCCACTGCCCTTGCTGCCTCAGCCTGGCCACAGTGCAGGCAGAGGGGTTAAGTGGCCGCGGTGGAGGAAGACCAATGCCGTGAAGCAGGGCTTTGATCCAAGAGCTGCTGGACTAGCTCCTTATCCACCCAAATTCTAAGTCAAATATAAGAATACTGATTTTCACTTGAAGCAAAACTTTAATTACAGAATCCTTCACATTAAAACACTGATCAGACAGCGTGGTGGTTCAGGCCAGTAACACTAGCTCTCCAGGAGGCAGAGGAAGGAGAGTTGCAACTTCAGGCAACACCTGGGCAGTTGAAGTTCTGCACCTTAGCCAGATCCAGTCTCGAAATAAAAAAGCCTTGGGAATGTAGTTGTGTTCAATCTCCAGTACTAGAAAAAAACCCTGATCAACCTGTAAGATAATATAAATGTTTTAAATTTATTTTATACTACACAATAAACATGTTTTTCTAATGCCAAAAATTTTTGCTAAAATTCCACCCCATAAATCATATTTAATATGATTTAAATCATATTAAATCATATTAAATATGATTTAAATACAATACTTCATTAAAAATAATGTCGCTGAATTGTATTCAGTCACTTTAGGTTCATTACTATGTGTTCCAGTACCTTTAAAGTGCTTATAAATCATATCCTAGTTTGTATTTGACTTTTTATAAGACTAAATATAGCCTTATATATAGCATTAGAATTTCATTTTGTTCCACATTTCATACGAATCTTTGAGTGCAGTTTCTGATTTTAAAACTCCAAGTATGCTTTCCATGGAATGACTATCATCTTCTCTAGCTCGTGAACTCATTCCTCCTAAGGTTAACCTCATTTTCTGCTATCAAATAAAATATTCCTCCTTTAGGTACTACTAGAAAGCTAGAGACTGCCAGTGTACAGTTGCCAAGCATGCGTATCTTTTACACCAACACCAAGCAGGGATAATTGGTGGCTGATGGTAAGAGCCGTACAGAGCGGCACCAATGCACCATGAGTTTGTGCAGTGGATTTAAAAATGGAAAATAAGACAGGCTTATGCAGTTCCAGCCCATTAAGTACATAATAAGCAATTAAATATCTGTAATTAAATCTCCATTTACTCAGCAGAGTGTAAAGGCATGTTCAAATCCAGTCTTCAGAGTAAGAAATAAGCTTAATAAAAACGACATTCATTAATTCTGATAATAAAGAATGTAACAAAAACAATAAAAAAATAAATGTGTGTTGAAGAGATGTGGTGGCATTTAAGGTCTAGACGGGCTTAACTGGGTTCCAAAATTAATACACACCTGCAGAAATAAAATAAACAACACTAAAAATTAATATGCATTTATTTCAGTGCTGGATAAGCGTAGCAATTAACGTGGGCAGGGAAGGAGTTTAAGAATGGAACACCTGTGGGTATTAAAAATGGTAATAAGCTGCTGTAAAATGATTTCTTTTGCTGGAAACAATATTCAAGACATATGGAAGAGGGAGATTTATAATATCATAAAAGCATGATTGCTAGACTCTCGTAGCATTCTTGGGTCTCAATACTACCCTTATTCTGTATAAAACAAAATGGGTTACACAGCTCTCCATCAAAAACAGTAAACACAAAATAAAGATGCTTTCTAATTTGGGAGGGAATGTTGCTAATAAATGATTGTAACTGGCACTGCATGAAGGTGTATCGGTTAGTTTATGTTTCCAGAAATACAAATTAGAAACAGAGTCCAGAAAAGATAAAAATATGGCTCTTGATGTTTGTAGGCTTTCATTTTGTATCTGGAGACAGAAGTCACACAAAAAACAACTAGAAGGGCAGGTATAGTGGCATATGCCTGTGATCACAACACTCTGGAGGCTGAGGCAGGAGGATCCTTGCAAGTTCAAGACTAGCCTGGGTTCCAAAGTGAGCTCAAGGCCAGCCTGAACTGCATAGGAAGACCTTGTCTCAAAAAGACAAAAACAAAACAAACAAACAAAAACCAGCTATAAGAGAATTGTGAGGATGTGTGTCTACCTATTTGCAAGAGACTGTCCTTCTGTTATTAACCAACCCACCAGAATCTTTGATATGAGGAGAATCTTTGACAAAACAAAACCAGTGGAGGCTTTGGGAATTAAAAAACAATTTATCATCAAATAATATCATCAAACAATTAATTTTAAATAGAATCAGGCACTGGAGCATGCAGTTATGTGCAGCATCTTAGTTACAGCTCACAGCAAACTCCAGCAAAAGAGTTGTTATTATTACGTTTCTAAAAAGGAGGTACTAGTTCACAGCAGACTCCCAGCCGTGTCTGTGCTCTCAGGACACCTGACTTCTTCCACACCATGCCGAGTCTCCGGCTCCCACTGAAAGCATCTTTCTCTGCTCACCACCATGTGTGGGAATTTCACTACTCACATTTCCAAAGTCCATGGTATGCGGTAAATAGGCACGTGCAGCCTTTGCAACCCAGCATTCCCTCGGCGCTGGAAAGGCTACCTTCCCTACGAGCTATGCAACAATCACCTATTACTCATTTTACCAAAAAATAACTTAATAATGGGATCAGGGGACGAGTGAGGTGTGTTAATTTAAATAAACCAATATGTTCAGCAAACAAAGTAGTCTAGAGGTCCTCAGGTTTGGGAACCATACTAGAAGTCTGTCACCAAAACCAAAAGCTGACAGAGTTATCTCTACTGGAAATTTTAATCGACCAAGATTACTTACTGGGTCTCTCTTCCTTGGGTATTCCTTACTAGGTGCTCACTGGTTTGGGGGCATTTCTTAAGATCTGGGAACAGATTCTTTAGGAAAGTGTGACTTACATGCTTTAAGCCTGCAGCGAAGCACAGAGATAGTAAAGTTCTCTGTCAGATGGTAACTTGCTAACCAGCCCCACTGGCAAACAGATATTAAAATGCAGAGCGCTGCATTTTGAAATATGTGCTGTGTCTTGATGTGGGGAGACCAGATAATGCAGGATCTTCGTAATTGCTAGTAAGAATAATCACACGTAATCACAATAATCACTTGCAATAATGGTAATAACAATAATGTTGGATAGTGACAGTTCTTCTAGCTCTGGCTATCCTGAAAGCCGTCCTTGTTGGCCAAGGAACAATAGAACCCAGAGGCAAGAACTCACAGCAGATCTCTGAATTATGCATGAGATCATACATGTCACCCGCAACTGTATGTTTAAAAAAAAAAAGAGAGAGCCAGGAGAGTGTAATAGCACATTAGGAATGCAAATTACAAAAAGGCAGGCTTCATTCTGGGTTAGCGATGATTTTCATAATTCAGTCCAAAATTATCCTCACCGGCAGCCCAGGGCCTGTCGTCTCTTCTTTGTAGTTGCAAGGATTTGCCTTACTTCCTTGGGTCGTGTCTGGGGCATCCTCATTCCCCTTCGTGCCTGTTTCCCCACCGTATCAGCTTCTCCTACACTGATTAGATCACTCTCCACATTTCTCTGAAACATAGAATTAGGCTGCATCATCTGCACGCCTAAAAATGTGAATTTAGTAATACACAAGGCGAGGAAAACATAATGTGTAAAAATAGACTGCAAAATATATGAAGAGAGGAAAACATAAAGCACATATGATTAAAATGTTAGCTATTCTTGCAAATTTCTATTGTCTCAAATTATTCAAAATTAAGGATCAGAAGAGAAAAATGGTCCTGCAAGTCAGATCCGCTTTCCACCCCTCTAGCAGAGGCTGTGGTGTGAACACAAAGAGTGAGACGTGAGATCCTCAGTTCACTGAGGTCCACACCTTCTGCGAGCATCCTGCAAGCTGAGCATGACTCTCGGGGTGTGAAATGTGTTCATGTTAGTGGAAAGCTCTGTTTTTAAACTTCTACCTACTTGTTTTTATTAAATGCTGAATATTATACATTGATATACACAGATTTCTTAGCAGCGTTCCTAAGCGCCTGTACACTGCAGTTCTAGGGCAATGGAAGGCTGTCGAGGGTGACTACGGCTGTGTGTGACTTTTGCTCTGGAAGCAAAGTTTACGTCTTACGTCTCAGTAAGATGGGACCACCACTGCACACTCGCAGGGTGCAGTGTTGTACATTTGTGATCCCAGCTCAGGACACTGGGGCAGGAGGATCATGAGTGCAAGGATAGCCTGGTCTACATGGCAAAAAGCCTTTCTCAAAATAATAATAAATAATAAAAATAATAATAATAAAACAAAATTTTAAGGAAAGTTTTACAAAGTGGGTATGATAGTGCACACCCTCAGTCAGCATTGCAGGAGGCTGAGGCAGGAGGATTCCCAAGCTTGAACTCAGCCTAGCAACAAACCTGCTTAGTGAGATTTCACTCAAAAGTAGAAAGACCTAGAAATGTGGCTTGTGGTGAAGGCTTGGGGTTTGGTCCCTGTGACTTCAAAAAGAAAGAAAAGAGGATGGGAAGAAGAAAAGAGAGAAAAAGTAGAAGAGAAGGAGAGAGGAAAAATGAAGAAAGGGAGAGAAGAAGAAAAGAAACAGACAAAGAGAAAGGAGCCATGCTTGCTCGGGCAGCACATCCACTAAAGCACAGAAAGGAGCAGAGGGAGAAGCTGCCCGATGCAGTGAGTCGCTGCATGCTTCCAGGCCGAGGGTCCTCGGGGCTCACACGGCAGGAGGGGTGGCCGCCAGCCTGCCCCACGGCCTCCCCCGTCTGCTCCTGGACTCAGCATCACAGCGTCACTAGGGGCTCCACTGCGCTGTCGCTGCTCAGGCACGCTACCTATGTGGCTCGTGTCACACATCAGATAAACTCCATGCGTCACATGAAGAATATTCCCCGTGGAGAGAGGAAGTGCCATCTGGGCAGAGTAACACGCTGAAGGGAACTGTGCGAACCCTGAGTTCCTGGCGGGGACGTAGTCCGGGCTGGGGTTCCTCTCAGCTGTGTCTCCATTCTCCTCTTGCTGGCCGTAACCTCCATGAGTTCAGGCTGCCTTTAAGGGAATGCTACCAAGGCCACCTGAAGGTCCACGGTGCGCTTCCACATAGCAGCAGCTCAGTCAAGGAAACGTTTACTCTGTGGGCCAGAGCAGGCGCCTTGGGGAACTCAGTGACCGCCTGCTACCTAGACTATGGAATAAAGGTGAAGTGTAGTTGAGACGTGAACGGCACCTTACTGAAGTGACAGGTCCCATCTACGTGTCCCTGTCATTCTAGGCAAGGACATCACCCTGTCTGTGTAATCCTGAGGATCCCAGTAACCCTTGTGATGGCACTAATTACAGCAGCCCCCTTCCCCTTCCCACGCAGGTCTGCAGTGAGGGCCTCAGGCGTGCTGTTCACCAAAGACCTTCACATTCTCCAAAGCAGGCAGTCAACACAGAGTTAGTCTTGATCCCAGTTTCTGCTTGCACACTATTTTAGCGGGTCCGTGAGTGCGTTTCTGGATGAAATTAGCATCCGAATCTACAGACTGAGTAAAACTCAGGGCCTTCATTGCACGTGGAAAGGCTTGAATGCCTCGAAGAACAAAAGGCTGAGTAAAGCAGAATGTTCCAGCAACCTCCCCAGCCACTCTTCGATTCTCTGAGCTAAGGCCTCAGCCTCTGCTCCGACAGGTGCTTCCACCACCAACCCTCCTGGGCCCCAGAGCCACAACAATAACCTGACACTTAGCCATGTGATTCAGTTCCATCTGGGGCATCCTTTTACGGAGATCCTATTGGTTCTGTTTCTCCGGAGACTCTTGACTGGTACACTAAGAAAAACAACATTCCTCATACCTGTGAGATCGTTTAAAAGGATGATTCATGTGCAGTCGTGGCGATTAATCCATTTCCTGACATTGTGTGTGTCCCTGGTCTGCCTGAAAATTCGACACCACCGTCTCCCACATGCTAAAGTCACTGAGAATTGCAAGGCATCGTAGGACAAACCCAGCACTCAGAGAAGTGCATAGCTCGGTTCTGGGCTGACCCACTTACACGTGGCTTGACTCCTTGCTCCTTAGATTTTGCCTCGCACCTAGAGGGAAGGAGATTGCACAATTTAGAGAGTGAGAAATCACAGGGCTCCACAGTGGGCGCCTATTGGCATTATAGGAGCTTTTCCCTCACTGTCCTCCTGGGAAAGGTCTCTGTGTGTCCCCTGTCACTACCAGAGCCTTGTAGAGATGCTCATTTTTCAGTGTTATAGCCATAATAATCACATGCTGTTCATTATGTCCACAGGCTTTTATTGTTTTTGTTTTCCTGAAAATTTATTTCAATTCCATGCCTGGAGGAAAAAGTTAAATAAGGACATCACATCTGGGACAGTCTCCCTCAGTGACAACGAAATATTGTCACAATTTTATTCATGTGTAGGATTCTATTTCTATACTGCTTCATGTCCAATGCAATGGATTAGATTCTCATTGGAAGGAGGAAAAAAAAAAAAGAAAGCGAGACAGTCTAGGTTGGCCTGCCCCCTAGTGTAACTTACTGGTTCTTAAACACTCTGGGGAGACATTCTAGAAGCTGATGGTGCAGTTCTGTGCAGATGGCGGCCTTCCACTGCCACCAGCACCATATACTCTCAGCTCTGTCCTCTTTGGGAGTGACAGACTCCTAGCACTAGGTCACATTTATAACCCAGTTTGGAAACGCAGTGCATGGAAGCCACTCTCTCCCGAGGCTGGGCCCGGGGAAGTCAGCGTCACACGGGTGGCATGGACACAGCTCTGGCTGTGCACCCCCACTTCGGAAGAGGGAGGAAGATAAAGGACAGCACACAGAGGGGCTGCTAATGTGCAGGGATGGTCTCTTTGAACAATCCGATCTGTCCACATGGCGAAGGCACCGTCTCCTCCTGAAGGTCAGTGTGCGGCAGTGTGGGTCCAGGGCTACGTTAAGAGACAGAAGACTCTTCGAGATCCCTGTTTTACATCTCTACACAAATTCAGCTTCAGATCAGAAACCAAGGTGCCTTGGGGATCGTTTCTGAGAAATTTTCAGTTTATCCTCAACTGCACAAATAGCCCGTTTGCAAGGAGTTTTTAATTCTTACAAGGGATGTGCTCACATAGGTCTGGAGGTGTTCCTGCTGCAGATAATTCCAAAGCTGATTCCAACAGACACAGACAATGGTAAATTACCTTCTAAACTATTCTTTAGTCTCCTGCTTATATGTTGACCTAGAAAACTCACATCTCATTGATACAATCTGACCTGCATTTCCCTGACCTTTCTACCAGTATAGCCCAAGTTCTAAAGAAGTTTGGCTAAGTGTGACCGCCCTCTGTACCACAACCACTACAGTGTCAGGAAATATCAGCTCTTACCCTTCAAAAATAAAAAGAAATAAGGGGAATACATTTTTTGTGGACCCTAGACTATCTAGGTGTCCATGTCCGTGTGTGTGTGTGTGTATACAAGTGCAAAACTCAAGAATGCTTTCCAATTTCTGTTTCTTTTGTCAGACCTGCAGTCTGCCTGGCTAAATGCAATGCCCAAATGGCACAGTAGCCCCAGAGAGCACAGCAAGTGACCACCTGATTGGTCTTTGGCAAAAGGGTATCTCACAATGCTGAGCTGGGTTCCTTTGGGGCTGAAGGGTCAGAGAAACTTCAACCTATCTTTGTAACTCTTCTTCCGTGACTATTCTAGAAACACAACACATTCACAGCCGTTCAGGCTATGGTTGTACTTATTAAACACAACAGGGAAGAGATTTCAAAGGGGTTGTGTCCGATATGAAGTAGTGGACAGAGCACGAAAGGTGGATAAACCCAGGCTTTAACTGCAGTGCGGTGGCCATTTAGCTTCTTAACATGAGCAGGACATCTTGTGGTTTGGAGGTTTCTTTTCCTCCTCTATGATAGCATGAACTGGGCTGAGATTAAATCAGAGGTATCTAAATGTTCCTCTCTACATTGCCCATTTTAGTCATATCTGTGCTTTCATCGCCACATTTGTGCCTCTGCATTTCAGACTGGAAATGTAGCAAATCTAAGTTTGTCAGTGTTGGGATAATGTTACCCCAATGCTGTGTTCTCAGCAGCTTTTCATCCCAGCCGGACCCACACCCTTGGCATGTTTGGTGCACTGATTTTCCAGCTTGTTTTCCTCCTCAAGTCTCTGAAAGATGTTAGGAGCTTAATCATTGCCATAAAGAGAAAATGAGCGACTGCAGACATTCCAACTGGCACTCGCATATTTTATACACAATCTCAAGAGCACACAGGGAACAGCCCTCGTTTCCTATCAGCATTTCCTCTTCCTCCTTAGCTTGCTGACATGTGACTTTAAGGTCATTTTTGGAAATCTGAAACCCTTTAGGGATTGCCGATGCCAAGGTCTGCATGACCACGATAGTCCTGGCACAGTCTGCCCTTTAAGACAACAAAGGCAGTAAACAGAAATTTGCTTTTCTCTTGCTCTATTCTTTTCTAAAGCAAAAAAAATTAAGTAAAAAATCCACACATTTTTGTGGATGCAGGGCATTGAATAAGACTTCTAGATTTTTAAGCTGGTTTTGTTCTTAGCTCTTACTCAACATAGCATCTGGACTTTTCATGTTGAAAACTGCAAGCTTATTCCTGCTATCAGCTTCTACTAAGAGCAGTTTTGTAGTTTCCTTCATGTCTGTTGTTCTTGTTAATAAAACTAGTCATCGAAGTGTCAAAGGTTGGCAGCAGTAAAAATGTGTTTCTGCCAACACGAGTAACGATTTGACTAATTTGAGCCCTACTGCTGGCCAAGTCCCTTTGCCTTCATGAAATTTCAGGCAGCTTTGAAAGAGGAAAAAAATAACAAATTACAAAAAAATACAGCTGAGGAAGTATAGAAATGGAAAGAAGAAGACATTGGACTTAAGGCTTGGGGAAATGGAGGCGTAGGAGGCTTTCAGGACTGGGGAGAGTTTTGCAGAAGAGGAGAAGTGGGGAAGGAATACTAAAAGCAGGTGGAGGAGATGAGAAAGGGACAGAGCTGCTGAGGAACAGCCAGGAGTTCAGTTTTATCGTGAACTTAACATATGGGAACACCGTATACCGAGAGGAGGAACAGGTTTGCGGGGAAGCTGGAGAAGATGAACAAAACACTTCTCAAGGGAGAGAGTCAGGGAAGACTGAAAGCAAAGGAGCAACTCTACGATGTGCATAAGGACTGGATCACGTGTTCCAGGGAGCGTGTAAGGACAGGAAATAGAACTTATGGAGACCAAGTGTTGCAATGGACAAAGGAGAGGCAATAATACAATAGCAATGAAAACAGAGCATAGAAACTGAGGCTGGGGCTGCTTCTGCATGTGAAGGGACATCAGGGAAAAAAATGATAGGGCCCTCCTTGATATAAATAACCCAATACCCAACAAAACATACATAAATATTTCATGAAACAAATTGACTCCAGTAGAGCAGCCGTTTATTAAAGATTTAGAATAATGACTAGAACTACATACAAATTCATTCATTGTCTACTCAGCACATAAGAAGGCTTTTTGGCAGTGTTTTGGATCCATCTAATTTCTTATTTCTGACCAATTTCTCATTTCTGACCACAAGAAAAAGTGGTGATGCAGCTGACACTCACAATGCCATGGCTCGTTTGCAAGAAAGCATCATGGCTCTTTTGGCACTGGTTTCCCAATACCTTTCGCTTTTCTCTGTGACACCATTATTTAAGATGCTGAACTATTCGCTGCATTTCCTGAGGGTAATGGAGTCCGGTGACTGTCAATTGTGGTCACTGTAGTCCAGAGACTGGACAAAGGTGAAGGAGAACCCATGTCCCAGTTATTTTCATTTGCCAGTGGGGGTTTCCTAGTGTGCACACTGAATACTTCATCTTTGCATCAGGTCTTCTCTTGAGCTTGTTTGTCTGTAAGCTTACTGGAATGTGATTTTCTTTCAAACTTTTTCACATCAGCTTCAGTGCCTGTTTGTAAGGGGCCCATGGGCACAGCAAGTTGTCCCATTTGTACAAGAAATCAGTGTCATCCTATTGATTGTCCTGGCTTAAGACTGACACCACCGTGCATTGGACGTGAGAGGATATCAGTCAGAAGGGCCTGTTGTAGTTTTAAAGCCCTCAGATGTGCCAGCTTAGCCATCTCAGACATGGCAGGGGATGGGTGGGATAAACACACTGCATTCTAGCAGTGGGGAACTGTCTTAGTTACTTTTCTCTAATTGCTGAGACAAAATACCTGATACCCAAAATTAGGGAAGGAAAAGTTTATTTTGCTCACAGTTTGTGGAGGTTTCTCAGTCCAGAATCAGCTGGCTCCAAACAGAAGGGCAGGGCAGAGGGGCAATAGTTCAAGGTGGCAGAAGACAGCAAAAGCAGTGAGAGCAAAAGGAGCAGGTCTTTTCTCCTCCCTTACACTGTAGGTAGGTTACCCTCCAACCAGTGCGGGTACGGCACTGGCACTATCTCCATGCCCTTCTCTCCCATGGGTTCAGGACGTTTGCAAAGTGAGAACACTGGCTCCTTGCTGGTTGTTAAGATTCTAAACTTCTCAAGCTGATACCATGTATCAACCATAATGAAAACACATGCGGTAAATGGCATTGGCCATCATTCCCACCACAACACCCTAATCAGAACCTGAATGGGCAAAGCCAGTGCGTGGTTGGCATACATAACTGGCAATAGACCAGAGCGCAGAATTTGTCATATATGGTCCATAGGTAGACACAACTCCAAGTCAGTTTATCAGTATGATTCTTGTAACCTCATTTTGTACAGTTTCACGAAGGAAATATCAAGCTGACCGGCAGGAGCACTAACTTTCAAGGTGACCCCACATGCACAAGTCCAGTAGTTCCTCCAGACAGACATCTGTTGGCTTGTGCAAATGGTGATGGTCAGAGAGTGCCCATATGGGAGAAATGGAGTCTCTACCAGCCCTGCTCCCCCCGACTTACTAACACTCTGTCAGCCCCAGGACCAGAGGGAGACTTAGAAAAGAATGAGGAAGATTTTCCAAAGCATAGAACCCTGAGGGGTGAGACCTGGAGCAGGGACCCCACCTGCCCAGGTGTAAGGGCGGAACTTGGACTTCTGGAGTGAACAAAAGAAACTGGGGAGTGGGCACCCTTGGGGAGGGGGCATAGAAGGTGGCTTCCTGAGTCCTGAGCTAGGGGCAGAACCGCCTGTGACAGAATGGCTAATGTGTCAGGAGTTACCTTTGCCTTCTTTACCGTACTTTAGGTATTTCACATCTGAGACCTTTTGACAAAAAGAGAAAACAAATGTGACTGTGGTGAATTACTTAAACTGTCCATGTCTCAAGTTTTAGCACATACTAAGGCTTTTTACATACTTATTAAGAGCATTGTGTTAATATCTGTAAGTCACTTTACCAGCACCCGACCTAGAGTTAGGGCTATTTTAGTCACTGTTAATCTTATTTTCCTGGAATCTGCCCCCTTCCTGCATACACAGGCTGTGCCAGAGAGCTGACAAGTCTCACAGCTACCGGAATAGTAGAGTCTCAACACCCCACCACCGCATCATTCTAGAAGCTCCTTCTTCTTCCCCTCACAAAGGGGACACAGGGAAACGGAACCTTTCCCTGCCCCCAGTACTGATCCTCATGCCAATTTGTATCTCCCACCATCACCTTTTAGCTGAAAACTCAGCTTAAAGGCTCAGTTTCTCTTCCCTCCCAAGGCCCTCTGCCAGGACAGCCCGAGACTAGCCGTGCGGGGGGCTGCTGGAGTCTGTGAGGGAAATGGTGAGCCAGGTTTCTTTCTCCTTCCTCTTCCCGAAGCCAATGCTGTTCTCCCCTACGGTCAAATGCGGAGAAAATCGTCTGTCCTTGTGAGTCTGTAAGCTCCTTGCGGTCCAGAGCTTCGTTCCTCTTTCTCCCCTTCGCAGTGGGCGGCACGGTGCTCACACACAGCGCCCACGCACTGACCCTTTGCTGAGCAAAACGGATTCGGGAAAAGCACACAGACGACGTACACATAAATATTTTCAAGGAGAAGAATAACTCGGTTCCTCGTAGGAACCAGAAACAGGCTGTGAGGGTATCTGGCTGCGCCCTGGTCAGCCACAGCATCTGAATCACCTGTTTTGTCTGAAAACTCAACTTTTAACCTCAGCCCAGTGCAGCGATGTAAATGAAGCCATGTGGTCCCGGGAGCCTGAGGAATAGCAGCCTCATTTCTCTGGCTGCTTTCAACCCTCAAAGCTCCCCGCGACTGCAGACTGCTAGAATTATTCCACATGTTTCCACACTCTTGCTCTGCCTGCTTTGAAAATAAGTCAAATCCAGCTGCAGTGCCTGCCGCACTGTCCTACAGTCCAAACACATGTAACTTTGCTTGCTATTAACACAGAAAATCTGAGCCCTGGACCCTGAAGGGGCACCTGCGGTGCGAGAGAGCTGAACAGGAGGCCCCGGGAGACCAGCTAGCGGGAGCTCCCTGCTTTTCCTGAGCGTGAGCCGTGAGCGCAGATAGGGACCTGGCTCACCCACACACGCTGCCCAGCATCCACAGCACTGCGACGCCTTCCGAAGATCTTCTCCCCACCCTGGAGCTACCTTCCCAGCCGCAGGCTCTTTTCGAAGAGCAAGACTACCTGAGGATTGTCCAAAATCGCCTCACTCAGAATACAGAGACATATACCATTCAAACTCGGGCGCACCCTATTTTACTCCCTTGTCCTCACATCTACCCACCCTTTCCTAACAAACGACACGCATTTCCCTGAGCACACGGTCTGTACACCCCTCCTTCCTCTGTCGGCGGAGCGCCCCATCCCGGAGGCCCTGGACCTCGCTGCATGGTGAACCCAGTGCCACTCCCTGAGCACATCTCGGGGTCGCTCCCTGTCCCCCGGGCGGTGCTGCTAACCCTCTCCTGTCTCACCTGCTGCCCGGGATCACCGGGCAACCAGCTTTCTCCATTGCAAAATCACAGTTAAAAACTAGGGGAGAGGGACACCTGAAGACCACCTGAAAATCCTGCTTGCTGTAAAACTTTAACTCTTGGTTTTACTATCCATCGCTGATTTTCTCTTCTCATGGTTTCCTCTATAATTCCATGGTATTTGACTATCAAGGAAGAGCTCTGGTTTTGCTCTCATCAGTTTATGTTTTCATTGGCGAATTTATAACAGCGTGTATCCATTCGTTCTTTTTAAAAAAAAATTTTTGGAAGTACTGGGGATTGAACCCAGGCCCTTCACCCCCAGCTACTTCCCCACCCCTCTTGTTAATTTTTAATTTCGAGACAGAACACTGCTAAGTCACTAACCTGCTGAGGCTGGGCAGCCCGCGCAGACGGCTGGGGTTACAGGCGCCCGCCACCACACCCCCTTGGATTTATTTATGCTTCATTCCTTAGACCATGATCCATTCTGAGGCTCAAATTGTCTGTGATCGAGTCCGTGGGAGTCCTCTGAGAATGGCCCGCACCTCTTCAAAGCCTGCTTCGCTTGACTCTGTCCTCTCTTTACTCCCAGCGCAGAAGATGTTGCAGGCTCATCCCGTACTTTTCATTGCATGGAGCTGGAATTAGCCATTTCTGCTGATTTTTCAAAAATCGGTTTTATTTAGGCAAAATGTCCGTGGAGTAGAACTCGCCGTCTCCCCTGGCATCCTCTGCACGCTCTGCCCGCGGACTGGCTGATGTGCTTCCATGCCGTGGCTCTGCCATTCACAGAACTGTAGGTACACGGCGCATGCACGGTCATTTCCCTCCACGGCGATGGAATTCCTGGGGCTGTGTAATTTACAAAGAGAGGAGATCATCACACCTCACAATTTTCACAGCTGAAAATCCACGGAGCGCAACGCTGGCTCTGGGGCAGCCCGCGAGAGGCCACCACCTGCCACAGCGCAGGGTCGCAGGAGCAGAAGCGCGAGGAGGAGCCGCACGGCGGGGACACGCGTGGGTCCGCTTACACTAACCCTGCGGTGTGTCTGCTACTGTAACTCGCTAGACGCTGCAGAAAAAATAATGTAAAGCTCTCCGCTTTGTTATTCTTCTTAAAAAGTGATTTCCAGTATGTTACATGACCTGCATTTCCACCTCCATCTTAGAAACAGCCCAGCAGGTCACATGCCTAAAAGCTAAGAGTTTTTATTGCAATAAAAATAAATTGATACCTCAGTGTAGGAGAATTGATACCTAAATGTATCTAATCTTTCCGATCTGCAAGCTCAAGATACTTCATTTATTTGTGTTTCTAAACTTTTCTTTCATCATTCAGTTTTAGTTTTCGATGTGCAGTTCTGTACATATGTATCACTATTTCAAAGTTGAACAATGTTGCTATGGGTTTAAATTTTCAATCTCTAGGTTGTCTGTGGTTTTCCTATAAAAATATAGTGAATTGTGTAGATTGTGTTTTTTACTTTGTTAACTACATTTGTTTCAAGTAGCTTTTTGTGTTCCTTCATTTTGTGAGATTTATTTTACTTTTAATTTTTCAAAATTGCATTACCACATGTTTGCAGTACATTAAGAATACAGTCATTGTAGGTAGCTGGTACACTCACATGACACATCTTACCTCTTTTTCTTCAGTACCTTTGCAGTCCATAATGTCTTCTTTCACAGCAGGGATCTGGTCCGTGGACACAAGGCATCTTAACTGTGCTGATCTCCTTCCTCTCTCTTCCTCGCCCGCTTCCCTCTCCTGATTCCTTCTTATTTCCCAAACAGCTGCCTCCAACTTCCTATCACCTATCTTTTATTTTGCTCTCTTCTATGCTTTGGGTTTAAGCTTGCATGTCTGATTTATTTCATTTAATATTATGACCTAAAAGTGCATCCATTTTTCTACAAAAAAATCAAGTTTACCCTTTTTTTAGGGGAAAAATGGTACTTCATTGTATCTACACAACCATAGTTTCTTAATCCACTTATCTGTTAATGGACATATAGTCTGTTTTGAAGATTTAGCTATTATAAATACGGGTAGCTACTACCTACTATAAACATGGGTAGCTTTTTATCATTTATGCACAAAAGAAGACTTGTCTCTTTCTGTTCAGGTTCTGCATCCATATAGCTCATTCACTTTTCAATCAATTTCTCAGGTTCTCCTAGGTCCTTGATCACGAGTCATGAGCATACACAGTCGCTTTGTTTCTGATCTGAGGAGAAATTCAGGCTTTCGTCGCTGACTAGTCCGTAGCTGAAGGATATTTGGTCTATTTGGCTTGGCTTGGTTTGGTTTATTGTTGTTATTATTATTTTTTTTCTTTGTAGATGTTTATATCAGATTAACTTCCCCTTTATCCAAATTTGCTAAAACTTTCTCAGCATGAGTGGCTGCTGAATTCTTTCAAATCCTTTTTTGCATCTACTGTAACTATATACATAGATGGTAGACTAAATCAATTGATTTACTAATATAAATAGCCACCCCACACTCCTGGTTTAAAGAAATTTTGGTTACTATCTACTGTAATTCTTGTATATGTGAATGCCTAGCTTCCTGTTTTGTTTTTGTTTTTGCTGTGCTTTTGGTTTTTAATGTTCAGAAGGATGATGATCTGTAGAGCTTTTTTTCCTCTTCTATTCCTTTTTTCCCTTGTTGCTTTCTTCTTTAGGTATCAGAGTAATTCTAGTTCCATAAAAGAGTTACTCACTTATAGTTATTTCTTAACTAACTATTTTTTAGAATTTATCACTGGAAAGCATCAGTAGATTTGGGTATGAGTGTCACCTATGCAATTCCCTTATTTGCAGATTATAGGACTAATTAGGTTCTCTCTTTTTGAGTAAACTCAGAAGGCATGTTTTGAGAAATTGGTTCATCTAAGCTGTCAGATCATTGGCAAAAATTGTTTTTTATATTCCCTGAGTAGAATTTTAATAAAATTCTAAGGATCCCTCATTTGTTCCTGCTATTGACAATTCATGTCCTCTTTTTTCATCATCAGTCTGGATGAAAGTTTATCATTTTCATTGGTTCTACTGATCAGTTTTGGCTCAGAGTCTTTCACTGGCATTTAAAGCAGCAGATTTTATGGTTTATATGCATATATTATTTCCATCTCTCAGCTTATTTCGGTTTGCTCTTTTTTCCCCCTGGAATTTGAAAATGAAAGCTTACATCATTGATTTACATTTTTTTCTTTTCTAATGAAATAATTAATCCTATAAATCTATGTATTTCTTTAACTGTATTATTACATTTGATATGTTAGATTTACATTATTATTGAGTCATAAACTTTTGTAGCTAATTCTTGGCCATTGGTTATTCAGAAATATTTAATTTCTAAATATTAGAGGTTCCCTTTTATTTTTCTGCTAGGAATATATGCTTAATACTACTTTAGTAAAAAACATGCTTTACACTATTTTTCTTTTAAAATTTCCTGAGACTTGGTTAATGAATTGGGATGTGATATAGCCTAAGAAATTCCCATGTGCACTGAAAAAGAAATGTGTGTTCTTTTGTTGGATGGAATAGTCCATAAATGTCAATTAGGCCAAGATGGTTGAAAGTTTTGTTTATGTTTTCTCCTACCTTGCTGAATTTTTGTTTTTGTTCTACCAAATAACTAAGAAAGGAGTGTTGAAACTTCCAATTATAATTAGGATTTGTTTATTTCTTTTTTCAGTAATATCAAGTTTTGGTTGATGAAATTTGATGTTCTTTCATTAGTTGTACATAAACTCATGATTATTATTTATTCTTGATGATTTAGTCTATTTGTTTTTGTGAAATGTCTCTGTTTAACTTTAGTAATAGTTCTTGTTTTTAAATCTTCTTGCATAATCCTAATAGATACATTTCAGATTTTTTCAGTTATTATTTTCAAAATTTTGATTACTTTAAATTATGATTTTTTTCCATGGTTGTATTTTTAAACTGCCTGTATCTTTACTTATGAAGTGAGATTCTTTTAAACAACATAATAAAAGCTTTTAATCCAAAGTGATCATTTCTGTGGGCCATTTTCATTTAATATAACTAAACAATGTGGTTAGGGTTTAACCTACTATCTGTCTTCTGCAATGTACTTGTCTCATAGATTCTTTGTTCATTTTTTCCTTTCTCCATTAACATTTGTATTGAATATTTGTGTGACCTTATTTTTTAGTTACAACTCTTTCTTGAGTTATTTCAATGGTTGCTTCAATACTAACAGTGCTTATCTTTAACACACTATATTCCACCTTCTAATAATATTACATCCCTTAAATAAACTATCAAATTCACCCAGCAGTATACTCATCTCTCAGTATCTATGGACTCTCTTCAACACGAAAATCCAGTAATCTGCAAACCCAGTGTATAAAAGATATAACAATTGTATACAACCTACCCACATCCTCCTGTATAAGTTTAAACCATCTCTAGATTACTTGTAATACTAATATAAGTCTATATAAATAGTTGTTGCACTGTATGATTAAAGACAAGAACAAAATCTATACTCATTCAGTATGGACATCATCTTTTTCTTATTATTTTCCATCTATCTTTGGTTGAACTTGCAGATGTGGAATTCATGGATACACAGACCCTGAGGGATGACTGTATATAGTGTGATTAAAAAATGTAGTGAAAGTTAAAAATTGTCTTTAAACTTTATTACACTGAAAAGTCATGTTGCTATTAATCCCCATCAAAATGCTCCCTCTCACTTCAAACACACTTACCCCCTCCTTCCCGCTACTTCTGTAAGCAGTTCTGGAAGTTATTTATTTACTTATTTAGTATCTTTATGAAGTGCGATCAAAAATATGGTGAATGCTGCACTCAGTGGAAACACAGCTCATAAAAATGCGACCCTATGTTCTCAGCCACCTTACTGACCAGAACTGGCACCATGTGAATTCTGCTTATTCCCCCAAATCAAAATTGCCATGAAGGGGAACCATTGTGAATTGATTTCAGGCACTGAGTCAGCCAGGACAGCATGACTAAACACACCAGGGAAAAGGACTTGCAGAGTGCTCTGGGAAACGGTAAGAGTGATGGGACCTGTGTCTAAAGTGAAAGGGGATATTTCCAGGAGAGTTCATGGCAAAGTGCCTTTTATTACAATAAAATTTATTTAGACAGTCACCATGTTTGTCATTCACACCTTAAATTTCCACTGTCCCCTCTTCTCTGTTGTGCTACGCTTGGCAAACTTCCACCTTCTGTGTTATAACCATGCAACAGACTGCAGTTTGCCTTTTAAATGGCAATTAATTTTTAATGAGATTGAAAATTAGAGCAAAATATTTTTAATTCATACCACAGATACCATTTTTGCTGTTCTTTACTCTTTCGTGATAAGCCAGATTTCCATTTGTAGGCATTTTACTTCTGCTAGAAAATACTTCCATTAACTTCCTATAGAACAGGTCTTTCAACTGTGAATTCTCTCTTAATTTAGTGGATCTGGAAAAATGAGCTTTATGTTGCCTTAATTTTTAAAACATGGCAGGGAGATGTACAGAATTCTAGATCAAAAATATTGCATTTTACAAATTTTTTTGTTATTGTCTTCTTGACTACATACATTCTAACGAGGAGCACTGTACTTTTCCTCAAGAATTCAGCATTGGTGAAGTGCTATAGTGAAGAAAAATAAGATGAGACAGGTGATGCATGCGGAGCTGGGATATCTCTATCAGTAAACACAGGAGTGACAAGGAGTTAGCTTATCATTCTGAGGACAGAGGAGTGGCTGACACATACACTTTTTCTGATATAATCTCAAACCTTAAAAATTCTCTACCTAAGGATAGGTGTTCTCACATAACATCCAAGTATAACTGGCCATGTACAGCAACTGATAATACCAAACCATACATGCATCAAGGAAAACACAGATGTCAGTAATTCTAGTACATCCTAGAGAATTACCCAAGAAAGGAAACAGATTAAAAATATATCTGTAGAATATAAAACTAATTACATCTATTTATGAAGAGTGATTATGTTCAATAACCTCTATGCATGCTTATGTGTGAGGTTAATTTTTTTGAAAATTTTGTTCAACTGAGGGACATGTGGCCTAAAGGACTGGCCTCCTCGGGATCGGGCTCAGCTGTTTCCAGCTATTGCACTCAGAAACTTGGGGTTCATGCATTAAAAGTAGCTCACATGGCAGCCCAATATTTTTTAACTTGAAAAGCATGTTATTAAAATAAAATGATGGAACAAAAAAATAAGATTGTTATTAGAAAATCCACATTAAGAATGGAGAGCAGCTTCCCAGCACCCAGCTCAACTTGACAGTAAATCTCTGCCACCCACCCACTCTGCCATGCCTTTCACTTGATTCTACCAAACATTTGTTGGATGATTTAAACAGAATCTCAAGCACAAGTTTTTGTTTTGTTTTGTTTTTTTGAAGAAGAGCTATTCTGCATTCACCTGCCCATAGACATTATGTTAGTATCATTTAACTAGCATTTATGCAGAATGCTTACACGACAGGGTCTTTGAGTTAAATTTCATGAAATGTATTAATATTAAGTGTCTTATATGACCTCCAACTGCCAGTTAAATCTCTAGGTCATGGTATGGAAGCCAACAGAAGGTGTTTGTTAATGACCGCCTCCAGCTGCTTAGTCCAGAACCATGACCATTGTCTGAGCAGATGGCAGGAAGGGTTAGGACTCTGTGGACCATAAAGACAGTTGTCACTAGGATAGCAGGGCTTCTACAAAAGGTATTCTGTGTCCTTCTAACCCTGCAAAAACAATAATGGAGTGGAAGGCCCGAGGCTGGTCAGAAGAGTTAAGCCAAGAGCCATCAAATTAGGACAGGAGAGGACCAAGAGTCCTTGAGCTTTTATCTTCGGGTACGCAACAATTTATCAGCAAAGCTAATTACACAAAATGTCAGAACTTTGTATTTCAGGTCAAATTCCAAGTACACATGATGCAGGCTTTCATGAGGACATGTTTGGGGTCTATATTGCCCCCTGATACTTCCTTATATACTTCTCTGTTTCCATATTGGGTCCTGCTTCTTTTTAAAAGCAATTAATTTAAAAGAAAAGACTCAAAAAATAGCCCATTCTAATTTGGCCCCTTTAATATTCCCTTCCAGTAATATTTTGTCAAAACACACTGTAAGTAACTAGAATGATGACCATCCATGTCAGCTTCCTCAAAATAGCCTTGGTTTATGCTTGTTGGACCAGTATAAATATAAACAGAACCTCTTTTGTCTCAAAACGACTGTCAATCCCAAATCCCAGACCTCTGATCACAGGTTAGTGTTATTTCTGTGATATCAAGCTATTTCTTCTGCTCAAAACCAAACACCCGTATCAAGGGAGGTAGGTGGAGGGTTGGCACAACCCCCTATCTCTGCTTCAGGGTTATCTGTGCTTCAGAGGTGACTTAGTCCACAATTCTGCCTTTCTAAAACCGAGATAAGGTGAGCAAATCTGGAAGTCTGCCCCTTCTTTAACCTCAAGGTAAATAAGCTCCAGCATTCACTCTAAACTTGGAAATCATGTCAATTCAATTCACAGCCCAGTTGAAAGAAAGTCCAGAGGTTTTCCCCAGACTCATGATCCCTGCTGTTTTTCAGCCAAACCTTTCTCTGCAGAGCCGCATCACTGCTGACCTCACACCACTCCTATCTTCTACTTGGAAGGTCCACTAAGACACAATTTCCTTTTTGTTCCCCCTTGATGTTCCCCTTCTAAGGTCAGAGCACGACATGTTTTTCTTTCACCAGACAGTTAGTCATAGCAGATAATTTAACATCAGTTAATAAGTAGGTCATTTGCCTCTGTATGCAAGAAGGAAAATGGCTAACAATCTGAGAATAAATATAAGAACCAGACGAGCAATTTACAAGCTAAGCCCAGGCTGGGCTGCGGCAATCAGAAAGAATGTGCTCTGCTTCAGCAAGCTTTCCTACCATTCTTTCTGTTTCCCATGGGCTAAATGTCCCAGTGTGTGGTTTCTCTCTCCAATCACGTTCCTTTCAGGAGGAAGTGGCTTCCTGGGAAAGCAGGAGAGACACTATCTTAAACAAATGGCAATAAAAAGCCACTTGGCATAGCCAGGATAGACTTCTGTCTGAAGGAAACAGAAGCTCTTGAACTTTCTATGAAAAGTGTCTTTGTTCTAAGAGTTGTTCAAGAGCACAAATGTATCTTCACACTTTTGTCATTATATTTATGAACTGTAAATCCTCATTTTATGGAAACACTCCAGGATTTCAAACTCCTAAATCAACCTGGTAAATCTCTGACCAGAGGAGCTCAATTCAAGGAGAACCTCTTCAAAAATCACTGACGCTTTATTGGGAACTTTAAAAAAAACAGTTTTCAGTGTACATTTTTTTGTAACCTGAAAGACTCGTCATGGGAAACAGCTAACATGTAAAAGGGCTGAAGGCAGCTGCCCAGAATACATTTTCTGAACCTCAGGTCAATGACTTAAGCAATAACGATGCGATGTCTCTTGGGAAATTTGGTCTGGGGCTCCTAACAAACCACCATTGTTTCCACAGATGAATAATTTACTTTTTTATCAAGATATCATGATGTTGGATACACAACTAAACTTTTAAAGGCAGAAAAATGACTCTTCAGAAAATTCATTTGTAATTGAAAAGCACTTTATAAATATTGTTAGACTGGGGCTTTCACCTCCAGCCTCACAATATTGCCCATTATTCGCTGGACGCAGCCCTGTGGTAGTGGTCGGTATCTCCATGAACTGTTTGCCAAGCTCTACGAATGACGACATCTCAGGACGCCTGGACTCACCAGTGTTTAGCCAGCTGGTAACGCATGGTGGCCAATCCAAATACTTCATCGTCGGATGAAATCATTTCAGAGGCAACCACAGGTTTCAGCCGTGTCGATTTTATAAGGCTTATTCCACAGACTGGGACAAAACAGAATCCAAAGCGATCCTCCCTGAGTTGCTGAGTGAGACCTGCTGCAAACCACTTCTGCACACTCACCGAAGGCGGGCAAAAACCGTACTGTCTGCATAGAAGTTTGAGTTGTGCAGCTGAATATAAGCACTGAGCACCCTGAAAGTCATTAGAAGCTATGTCATTTTGGGGGCTAGAAAGGCCTTGACTCATATGGTGCTTGAGAAAAGAAATGTCCATTAATCTCCTTCTATTAAATGTCTATTAATCAGAGGAAGGAGCGAGAAACTGCACAGCAGACCAGGCAGTCTCTCCTTCCAGTGCATGATGGTGGCTGTGCCAACCACTGCTGCTCTCATTCTGAAATCTACAGCAGGCCTGTTTAATTGCATTGCTGGCAGGGGGCCTCCTGTTCATTTCTGTATGTGTATTTTCCGTGTTCTTGATTGAAAGATTTCGCTTGCCCATGCCAGTGTAGACACAGTTTCCCGCAGCTCACACCTCAGGCCACATCCTAACTGCTTTGGAGAACAGCTTAATCAGCCGCTAGTGGCTCAGCCCTGAAAATGGATTCCAGGCCTCTCCACGGGTCTAATTACCGAGCAGGTTTCAGTGGGTTCAGCAGTGTCACCAACACAGAAAGAGTCCAGCGCTTTTCTCAGCACCTTTGGGAAGGGAGTGAAGAATGTCACAGAGAGACTGCCCTCGGACTCCACAGATCCAAAACCAGAAAGTGTGCAGACCACATCAGACAGCAGTCCTGATCTCAAGGGGACAGAGCCACAGCAAAATGGCTCAGGGGACAAAACTGGATTTGAAGACTCTGTGAGGTGTTGGCTACGTAGAGAAAGTCCAGGAGAGCAGGGAGGGAGTACACGTGATCAAAATATTTACCTGTATGATGACACCATCCTGAAACCCAGTATTTTATAAAATTAATGAGCCCTAAAATATGTATTAAAATGTTTGTCTTTTTGTGCCTAGCTTACTTTACTCCATGAAGTCCTCTAGGTTTATCCATCTTGTCACAAATGACACAGCTTCCCTCTCCTGGAAGGCTGAAGAACATTCTTTTGGGTACATGTCCAGTGCTTCTTTATTTGTTAACTGATCTATAGACACTGATATTGATTACATATCTTATGAAGACATTTCAGTGAATGTGAGACCATAGATCTTTCTCCAACAGACTAACTTAAAGTCCTTCTATTTCTAGGTCTTTTGTCTAGATTTTGGCCAATACTATCCTTTCTTTATTATTCTAGCTTTCTCTCCTTTTTTTGTTTTTAGTACATGTTTGCAGTACGTGATGATCACATTCTCTGCAGGGAATTGGCACATGTACACAACACAGTTCAGGTCCTTTTCCCTCCCTCTCCCTGTATTCCAGCCTCAGATTCATTTGTTAATTATCATATATACAGATTGAAAGCCAGATAAATGGGCCAAGAAGATACATTAAGACAATTGTATTAAGTCAAAGTACACTTTTAAATATTTTCTGAGCTAGATTACAATATTCCGTGCTTTTTTCTTTTTCACTCTCTCTCTCTCCCTTTCCCCCTGTTTTCCTATTATCTGTCATATATATTTAGCTTCATTATTATTATTATATATTAACTTTTTCATATAAGAAAAAACAGGCAATATTTAAACTTGTGTGTTTGAGTTACTTCACTTTTAACATGGTTTCCAGGTGTATCCATTTTTCTACAAATAACTCGTTTATACCTTATGAAAGGGTAGCAGTCCACTGTGTATAAATAATGCATTTTCTTTCTCCATTCATCTGTGGATGGGTGTATAAGTGTCTCCAAGATTTAGCTACTGTGAATGATGCTGCTGTAACATGGGTGTGTAGACATCACTGTGATATGACATCTTTAATTCTTTTGGAAAGATACCTAGAAGGGGACCTGCTATGTCAAATGGAATTTCTGGTTCTAGTGCTTTAAAGAATCTCCACACTGACTTCCAGAATGGTTGTACTAGTTTTCAGTCCCACCGAAAAAGAAGGAGTCCTTTCTCCCCACATGCTCCTCAGCATTCCTTGTTGGTTGATTTGTTGATGAGAGCTATTGTTTCTGGAGTAGGATGGAATCTCAGTGTTGGTTAATTTGCGTTTCTTAAATGTTGAATATTTTTTCATGTATTTATCGGCCATTTGAGTTTTTCATCTGAGAAGTGTCTATTCATTTCAGATGCCCATTTTTTAACTGAGTCTTTAAATTTGATGGGTATATTATTCTAGATGTTTATTCTTTGTCTGAAGTGTAGGTGGAAAAAATTGTTTTCCATTCTGTAGGTTGGCTCTTCACTTTGTTGGTGAAATCTTTCTCTGTACAGAAGCTTTTTAACTTGATGAGTATTATTCCTGGTATTATTTCTTGTTCAACTGGAGTTTCATTCAGAAAGTCTTTCACTGCACTTGTCTTTAAGAGAGCTATTAAAAGGCTTATTTTGCCTTCCAACAGATTAAGTGTTTCTTTTCTACTGTGTAGGCATTTGATCCATTTGATTTTAGGTTAGTGTAAGGTGAGAGACGTGGGTCTAAGTTCAGTCTTCAGCATGTTCACAGCCAGTGTTCCCAGCATCATGTGTTAAGGAGGGTGTCTTCCCTCCACTGAGGGGAGTCAGCTCCTTGTCAAAGATAACATCACTGGGTGTGCTTGGAGTTGTTTCTGCATCTTCCATTTTGTTCCACTGAGTTGGTTTTTCCCCAACGCTGTACCATTTCTATCATGGTAACTTTGTAGTATAACTCGAAGTCTGAAGTTGTGGTGTCTCCTGCCTTGCACTTGTTGTACAGAATTGCTTTTGCTATTCTAGGTCTCTTCTGATTTTATATGAATTTTAGGATTGGCTTCTCCAGTTCTGTAAAGGAATGCTGTTGTATTTAGGTTGGGATTGCATTAAACATGTAGAATAGTTTTGGAAGTGCAGCCATTTCAACTATTCTGGTTCCGCCTATCCAGGAACAAGGGCTCTCTTCTACTTTCGGATCTCCTCTTCACTTTCCTTTTCATTACTGTAGTATTTTAATAGTTGTGAAGTCAGTTAATGTCAGTCCTCCAACTTTGTTCTTCTTCAATACTGAGTTGGCTGGATATTTTGCTTTTCCATGTAAGCTTCAGTATCAGTTTCTCAAAATCCACAAAATTCCTTGGTAGGATACTGGTTGAGCCTGTGTTGAGCCTGTAGATCATATTGTAAAAAAATGCATCTTGATAGCTATAATTTTTTCTGTTTCTGAACATGGAATATTTCTTCCTCTATTTAGCTCTTTTTGATATTGCATTCTCCTCACATAGGTCCTATATATATTGTGTTAGATTTATACTCATTTGATTTTGGGAAATGCTAATGTAAATAATTACATGGTTTGACTTCAGATCATACTTGTTCTTTGCTGACTTTGTACTGTGCAAATTTATAATACTCACTTGTTAGTTTTAGAGGTTTTAAAAGCCAAATCTTTCAGAGTTTTCACATATACATCATCTGTGAATAAACATTTTATTTCTTCCTTTATAATTTCTATATGGATTATTTTCTTATTCTATTTGATTATCTAGAACTTCCACAATAGTGTGGAAAAGAAGTGGTGAGAGACACCAGTTCCAAGGCCTTCAGGACACATGAGCAAGTACCATCACAGCGATGATTACATTTCCCTGGCACCAGTTTTCTCTGTTGCTTCCTAAGTTCAGGACAAATACCTGACACTGCAGAGGAGGAATCGAGGGTTACCTGACTCACAATTCCACATACTTCTGCCCCAGGTCGTCTGTCTCTAATGAAGAAACCTCCTGCTCATGGTGACTGGGAAGTAGACTGGGGAGTGATGCCAGTGGGGAAGGGGCAGAGACCACACGTGGACCCCGAAGTCCTGCTTACACATCCCCCCACAGACACACCCAGAGGGATGTTGTACTTATCTTCAAGCAGCTCCTGAGCCAATCAAGTTGAGAATTAAACTGTCACTATCCTTTTGGCATTATGCCATGCTTGTCTTTACCTTTGTGGCAGATTTTAAAAGTTAAAACTTATTATATAAGGGACATGTTTATCCGACCACAGTCTCAGTGCTGCACATGGCTTTTAACCTCATGTAAATCAAGTACATCATATGTCACCTTTAATCACATCCCAGTAGCCCAGTGTTCCTAATGCCAACACACTGTGTCCTGTTATTCCTGGATGTCCAGAAGCCACACCTTCACAGTGAATTTTCAAGCATGTGATACTGTTCAAAGACTCTTGGAAGCTACCTCAATATTTTTTTATTGTTGCTGCTTTGTAAACAACGTGGAATTATTTTTGGCTTTTACATAACCAGGTACTCATTGGCTGGAACATTCCCAACCTTAGAGAAATCACATTGCTCTACAGAGCTCAGGCATTGTAGCTGACTATTGCTATGGTTGCAATGTGCCTCCCTTACATTTAGGTTGGAATTGAACCTCCGCTGTGGCAATATTAACAGCGTGAACTTTTGTGAACTGGCAATTTGGTGCCTCATCAAAGGGTTGGAGGACTCCAGCTTTGGGTTCATGCATCCTTTCCACACGTAAGCATGTGACATCCACCCCAGGGTCCAGAGTGCTACAACCAGGATCATCGTGGAAGCAGAAAACGTCTCACACCAGGCACTGCAGCTGAAGGAACCATAATATTGGGCTTCCTGACTTCCAAAAGTGTGAGAAAACCTTTCTGTTCTTTAATACCTAGCCCCCAATATTTTCTTATAGTAACACCAAGAGACTGAGACACCTGGAAGGCAGGGCCAGATCAAGAGAAGCCCAAGGGACAAAGTCTTTGAACAGTTGCAGCTGTCCCCATGCCCTCTGAAGACAATTTAGGCACTTCCTGGCATTTCTGCATTAGCCACTAATCGCTCCCTCCACATGCTCACACCATTTATCTTGTAGTCTCTTGGCCCTGCTGTGTTTATTTCTTCATTTGTGACAGAGCAGTAAATTTGGTCCCTCAGTTCCTCCACCAATACTCTATTTTTGTTCTGTTCCTAAAGTCTTTGAAGACAATATGAGCTTATAAATATGGGCAGTAGATTTCAGAAAAAAATAAAATGTAAGAAATAGGTACAATATGAAAATGTTTAAAGTACAGATTCTTGTAGAATTCTAGTGCCTTTGGAGGGTGTGAATAGAAGAAATAACACACAGATTGAATGGGGTGATAAAAATACTAGTTTCCAACTTAATAATGATTCTTGCCTTCTTTCTTCTTTTTCATATTATAATTATGAATATGTATTAGCTGTATAAATTAATGGGATTCACTATAATGTTCCTGTACTTCTTTGTGCATGCAATTTCTTTTTATGACTTCCTCCTAGATAAAGGTGAAAAATAAGATGTAAGGAAAATATATTGCATGTCATTTCTTGTCAAGCATTTTTCTACCTTGTTCTTTTTCCTTCTCTTTGTTTGGAAAGTGAAAATTATCCCAAGAGCTTCATCTTTGACTCATGAGAAGACAGTGAAGAGAATTTCAGCAATCTTGGCTAAGACAGCCTAGCCAGGCAGTGCCTTCCTGCCATGTCATAGCCTGAGAATAATGAATGTGTGAGGAAGACACTCTTGTTTGAAAAATCTGTTGTTAGCGCCTAAACCTAATCCCTGCTGATATTATTAGTATGCTAACAATTCCAAAAGTCAGCAGACCCCACTGGCCAAACCAGATTTGTAGGTTTAACTCTTATTCAAAACCAACAATAACAATACATATGTATTTCATACTTTTCTTCAATGGAGAAGAGTATTACTGAATTATCTTGTATATCTAAAGGTATAATAGAGGTACAATATGATGACATACTACACATAGTGTGGATAATATTAGAATTGAGAAAATATAGTAGTGGAATCATGAAGTTCTTGGGAATGATGGACTGATTTGGCAATTTGACCAGCTGAACTGGAATGACCATAGGTTAACCACAGTTCATACCTATGATTTCTACTGTAGGAGCAGCTCACACTAAAATTGGTCTTGCTAGCTAGGCTCAGGGACATGCACCTGTAGTTCCAGCAACTTGAGAAGGTGAGGTAAGAGGATCACTTGGGTCAAGAATTTGATGCGAGCCTGGGCAATATAGCAAGATCCTGTCTCAAAAAAATGTTCATGATGTGATCAACACAAATCAAAATGAAGTTCAAAAGTTAGGTTCTTTATGATGTTTGGAAAATGTGCCTCATTAAGCCAGGCATGGTGGCTCACGCCTGTAATACCAGCACTCGGGAGGCTGAGGCAGGAGGGTCATTGTGAGTTCGAGACCAGCCTGGGCTACAAAGTGAGCTCAAGGCCAGTCTGAACTGCATAGCAAGACCCTGTCTCGAAAAGACAAAAAAAAAAAAAAAAAAAAGGCCTCATTAATTACTATGGTTAGCAACTGAAGAAATTGTTTTTATTTTTAAAACAGAGAACCTTAAAGGCAATTAATTCACTAAACTTGCATGTTTCCTGCTATTAGAAATTATCTTTGTAACAGTCAAGATTTTACATCTTAAATTAAGAAGACTTCTGTTGGTTTTTATGTAGTACATTTAAAGTACAAGAACTAAATGGTTATAGAGAATGTTCACATACACACATGTACACACACAAAGAAAATTGTCGAAACTTTTATTCAATTACCTGGACATAATGCAAATAAAGAAAGAATACAGGTCAGAATTGTGCAGTACAGATACATGCTTCCATCTTCTGGACCACTGTTACCCTTATTAGATAATATTCTGGTTGGTATTTAAAATTTTAAACACAAGATGAAAATAAATTAAACTATAGATTAATTTCAGGAAAAAAAAACCAATAATTCCCATAGTCACACAGGAGGAATGGTGATTTCCTCCTGGAGAGCATTTTCAATGGCTCTTTGTTTTTTGATATAATCAAAGGTGTTAAATCTAAACAATTAACTCTGCTTTTGAGTTGCCAGTGCTACTTGCCTAGAACCAGAAAGTTTACTTTATGTCATCAGCAATTACTTCTCTAAACAAGATTCGTATCTCTAATCAAATATAATTGCTACAAGAAAAACTTTACATTTTTCATGTTAATTGGAAAATTAAAAAGTGACAAGCAGGAATGCCACAGTTATAGTTACTTCCACTAATGAAACACCCTGTATTGCACACAATATTATGCTATAGGAATTATGTTAAAGGCTATACTTTACAAAATTATATCTTATTTTAATTTTTCCCGAAAGTGAGTGCTATTCCTGTCATCTCTATTTCGCTACCTGGACAGCCAACTGATGCTCAGAAGGGCTCTGTTTGTCCAGAGGCACGTGGGTGGCAGCTGTGTCAGAGGGAGCACTTCCATCCAGGCTGTGCGACTGCAAACCTAGGCGTGCGCCCCTACATGACGTGTTTCTGACCTCAAGGGGACAAGTGTTACAGTGGAAGTCAGTCTACAGTTTCCACAAATAGACGTGATACCTTCCTAAATAAATGCAAGACTCATGGCTGGTGCGCGTACTTTTTCATACGTTAGAAGAAAGGATGATTGAAAACTGAGTTTTTCTGTTGAGGCCATGTTAAATGAGCCAAGAGCTTTCTGGTCTCCCAAAGAAGCACAGCATGTTTCATCACAGATGAGTGACCAGGTCTACTTGGCAGACAACATGACGGAGAAAGCAAGATGGAGACATCTTGTGATTTCTCAGAAAGTGCGTCTTCCTCTCCCTCCCTCCTTCCCTTCCTTTCTTGCCTTTCTGTTTGGGGTCACTGAAACTCTAGTTAACAGAATCCATTTTACATGACAGAAAGACCATGAAACTAAGGTTTTTATTTCCTAACCCATAACAGATTTGACATACAATAATTGAAGGAAATAAATATCAATTCCTACTTGTTTATCTCTTTGACCAATATGAATTTATTTTCCATAAACTTTGGCACATTGTTTTTTCCGCTCCATTATCCAGAGCTACAGAGTAAGACAGAACAAGGTCTTCCAAGCAGGGTCGTAAACACAGGAGCTCTGTGTAAATTTGAAACTGTTCTTTTTTTTTTTAATTTAAAGAGGATAAAACAGAATAAAATCAAAAATAAACCAGAGTAAAAGATACAGGACTTCAAAACATTACAAAATCAACAACAGTTACCATAATGCCTTTTGATGTCTCTAAAATAGTTGCAGATAACTTAGGGTATAGAGAAAATGAAACAGAACAGAATAGAATAGAAACAATAAAAACAAAACAGTGAATGCAGTAAAGGACTTCAAAACAAGCCTACAGTAAATCCAAAATGGCTGCCATAATATGTCTTGCTATCTTTGAAATAGCTACGCCTGCCATTTGGTTTAACATCATCAAACAAAACAAAAGAATAAAACTCAACCCAACAAAACAATGGAAATAATATAGAACTTCCAAAACAAGACCATAGGGAATCAACAATGGCTGCAGCCCTCAGAAGGAGACCCCCCCCATACCACCCTGTGTACCGCTCTCCTCTGAACCTGTGTTCAGACCGCTGGCCCTAGACCTGCCGTGTTAGTGACCCACCAAAGCACCACAGGCATCTACTGCATCTCACCTCCATAGCTATCATCACAGCCTGTGTTTCTCTGGATAAGCCAGTCGCTTATATTGGGGGTGGGGGTCTGGGGGGATGGGGTTGATACTTCTTGTTTGCCAGCCGGCACGCAGCAAGGGCTGGGGTCTGTCCGTTCCCGGTCCAGCAGTGGCCTGCGCATGGCACTGGTTCCCAGCTGAGGTTTGCTTGCTGATCCCTATGCATAATCCAGAACTGTGCATTTAGTACTGCTTCTACACTAAGTAAAGTTTCCAATGTAGGAAAGCCATTTAATTTCTGGATCCTTAATTTTTATATCTGTAAAGAGAAGCTGCTGGATTGCAGGAACTGTCCCTTCGGCAGCAATAAGATTATTCTCTGTCTGAAAGTTCACTTAGACAAAAGTGGGTAGAAAAATATGGCATCACCCATCTTCCCTAACTTGAGCAGTCCGTTCTGCCATCCTTCCTAACACAGTGCCTAGCACATGCCTACCAACACCAGTTTTGCTTTGGTTGGTTTTATGTGTTGTACTTCCCCATCCCAACTTCTTTGAGCCACTGTCACCGATCACCTTGTGTACAAGATCAGCTCTGAGGCAAAACTGGTTTCCAGTTTAGTGATCACGGATAGCAAAATAACCAGATGGAGGTGACTGCAAGAATCCTGAAGATTTCAGGAAGGAAGGGTGATAAGAGTGAAGTTGCGAAGTACAGTCCTTCCTTCGCTTCCATAATGTAAGCAAATTTCTGTATAATTTTTGATTATACAGAAAATAACCAGCACAGGTGTTGAAATTTTCCAAGATTAAAAAACAAGGGCTAAGGATGGGGAATTAGGTTCTTATTCATAAAGCAGCCCATCTACTTTATGCTTTAGGATTGTTTAATTATCTCTCAAGGCTCAGAGAAGGGCTGTATCATGAATTTCCAGTAAGGAAGTGAAATTCCACAGTTATGGTTTAGGTCTAAAATGTCCACAAAATGCTCCCGTGTTTGGAAGGTACTGGATCATGGGGTCCTATCGCTGACTTGCAGTTAAAAGGTGGGTCCTGGTTGGAAGTGGCTCAACGGGAGCGTGGCCTGGAGGGATGCATTCTTCTCCTCCGCTCTTCCTTGCACTCTGTCCTTCCAGGCTGTTGTGGGTTAAACAGCTCTCCTGCCCTGTCTTTCCAGCGTGCCATATCTGCCTTGCATCCTGTCAACCGTGGACTAAAAACCATGAGTCAAAATAAACCTCTCCTCCTCCTTGACATTGTGGATGTTGGGTATTTATTCCTGGAGATGAGAAAGTGACAAGACAACAACTCACATGATTTTAAAAGGGCTTATGGGAGTCCAAAGGGATATTGGAGTCTTCTAGAAGCCAACAGTCTAGGAAGTCAAATCATGCATAGGCTGAAGAGGCAAGACAGCATGAAGACAGAGAGAGAGAAGTCATGGGGAAAACACATTTGGCAGAGCTGCGCTCGATGCCAGGACACGCCTCCCAAAGCAGGCAGCATGCAGGGGGAAACGCCCACGCTCTCTGCCATGCCGTCCTCCTACCTCCCATTTGTGGCTGCCCTTGACCAAGGTGACTCAGCAGGGTGCCCAGGACTTTACATGCTTTGGGTCTATGTGTGTAGTTCATTGTGAAGCAGAGACTAGCAGAGGATGGATCTGACTTAGAAGGGCTGATGTGCAGGAAATAACCAGGACAAATGCTGAGCTTTTCCAAGACAAGTTTTCATATTGTTGGCCTCCTTTTCATTCTTCTTGGGGGATGAAGCATAAAGAAATGACGACCTGATTTAGTAGACAGTCCATTCTTCCCGGTGATTTTGGGAGGTATATAACTTCCTTTCAATTCATTTTCATTTTGATATTTCATTTTTATTGGCACTTAGCTGTTAATGAAGAACTGCTTCATTTCGCTCTAACTCTTGCTTTGAGCTGATTGATACTTTTCCAAGTCAGGGTCTTGTGATCCACTGTCTGGCCCTGGCAGCCTGGGCCAAATTAGACACTTCTCTTCACACCAGAAATTCAGCTGAAGCTTACAAAGTGCAACAAAGCCAGTTATCTTCTGTCTTCATATTCTGCGATGCCTAGAAGTTTTCAATTCTGATTTTAAAATTTAAGTAAAAATCCAGTTGCGCTGATAGAACAGTGGGTGCTGACTCTGGGTTTCTACGTGCTGTCTTTGTTAGGCCTAGGAGAGAAATGAGAACGTAGACTCCCTTGGGTCATTTAAGAGATGATCTTATCCCGTGAACCACTGTGGACACCATAGTGCTCTTCTGAAGCATGGTATTTTGAGTTACTCTGAAACACAACATTGAATCCATGAACAGACGAAGAATAAAACCAAGTCCAGTGTGTTCCAAGTTCAGGCTGTTAATGAACCCAGTGGAACTTGCTGTTAGCTTGGTGAACCCCCTCATGGCAGCACGCGAGGCTGTTTTCTATCTCTCTGTGGCCTGGGAGATTTGGGGATTTGGACCGGAGCTGTCACTTTAGTTTAGGGAAACAGAATCCAGGTCCCTCTTTCATGTCATCAGTTTCTATTGAGGAAATTAACTATAATTTAAACTATATTTATTTACATGTACATAACCAGAATTGCTAAATGAAAAGAAATTTTCAGAGTAGAGCAAGACTTTTAAGAAATCACACTTGGATCTCAAAGTCGGCTTACTTTACTTTATGGTTTGCCATGTGTCCCTCCTCCTTTACTCTCCAATCATGCAAATTGACTTCTAGAAACCTTTCAAATTTAGTTAATAAATCCAACAACCAGAACAATTTGAAAGAATAGAAAATATTTATTCTTTTTACTTTATTACTCTGGGGCTCAGTCTTACTTGTATCACGAAAGCTAAATATCTCCAAATATAGTAATACAGAAAGCAGCAGAAGTAGAAACACAAACACACAAACATCTGAAAATCTGTGCTTTCCAATTGTAGCAGAAACATTTGAAAGGAATACTTCCATGTTTGCCATATAGGAGAACCAGGACAGAAGAGCAAAATGCCAGTGTGGAAAGGAAGTAAGAGACATATATCCAAAATTTAAGGATGGAGGTCAGGACTCACATAACTTTTGAGAAGTAGTACCTTTGGGGATGGACACTAACAAATAGTAATAAATAGTAAATAGGAGGTGGAGGAAGGAGGAAAGAGAGAGAAAGAGAGAGAGAGAGAGAGAGAGAGAGAGAGAGAGAGAGAGAGAGAGAAATTGAGGAAATAATTCAGCTGTTTGCAACTTCTCTGTGCAGACAGAATTCTGAAAGTTAAACCCAAGTTTGATGGCGGCCAATCAACAAGTGTATTTTATGTCCCATTCAGGAGGTTGAGATCTGTTCATTGAAAATTAGCAATGGCAGTTTATTTTTCAATTTCACCTTTGTTTTAATTACACGGGTAAGGAAGAACTTCTAAAAACTTAAAGTCTCAAGTTTCAGAATAGTTGAAGGAAAATTTTAACATTTGCTTTATCATAACCAGCTTTGTTTTTCAATGCTCATTTTAACTTGAAATGTGACCACTTACTATAGGCTTTCTCTACACATGAGTTACTTCCCTGTGACTCCATGTAGACCAGACCCATTCAACTTGATGGCTGTAGAATGCCCCATTCTGAAATAATCACTAAGACTTGCTTTTAGCAAGGTGAAAGGAACAATCCACAGTGTGGAAGCCAAGACTCAAGTGAATGCAGTATTCAGATATGCAATTTTATCCAGGGTTGGTAGGCAGTCCATATGCTTTATCTGCAATAACTGGTATTCGTTCTGGAGAGCCAAATGCAACCAAAGGGCCTAGTTGCTAGAATCCCATCTGGAGATACTCTAGACTAGGATGTTTATTTATCCATGGTATTGTCTAGGTTAACTGAATCAAGATGTCATTCTCTGGCTATATTTCTTGTAATGCTGAAGCACAAATAAGTACAGAGAAATAGCCCATTATGTCTCCAGTATAGCAGATAATATTCAGATTACTATTATGCCACCATTTTTAGAAACAGTGAAATTACTTTTCGTATCTTTGCATCATGATTTATAAAATAACATGAGACTATTTTTAACAACTGGACTGATCAAACAAAAGGATGAGGAAAGAAGAGAAGCAGTGAGTGACTCTATTGCTATGCATATGTGCCCTGCGTGCTCCACCTAACTGTAATACTATATACCATGACAGCAGCTCCCAAAGGTGCCACATCCTACCAATGACCATGTGACCACAAAGCAGGCGTTTCCTAAGTAGAACCTTGAGGTGATCATTGCTTTGACTGCGATCTTCACTGCGGCCTGTGAGAAGAGCAGAGGCCTCAGCCAGAGCACAGCTGGATGCCCGGGCTATGGAAATGGAACGGATATAGGGTGTGGGTAACAGTCATTGATTTGGGGGAGATTCATTGCACAACAATAGCTAACTTTAAGGACTCCTTCCGGTTCCTGCTTCATATTCCCCTAACATACCCTTTAGTGGAGCTGTGCTCTGGCAACCACCTTCTCACAGGTGCACTTTGAGAAAATCTGACTTCAACAGTGCATGCTGTTTGTTTTTCACTTTTTACCTGCAACTTTCTCAAAAACTGGGGCTCCTGTGGGAACCTGCCAGGCACTGCACATGAGCAAATGTAAATGCACAAGAGTTACTGCCCTGGGGGGCAGCTTCTGCCAAGATAGGAACCAATAAAACCACTGCACAGATGCATAATTCTGATCTACAGCTCCTCATGAACCCCGGATGCAATCAAGCTCCACTGCTTTCTGTGGTGACCCTCCCAGTTATAAATCATACACTGTCCACTGGCTTTCTACCACTACACATCTGCTCTGGGAAGTTATTTTGCAGAGCACACTACCACTCAGGCTCTTGTTTCAGGCTCTATTTTTGATTGGAAGCCAAGAATCAAAGCAAAAACATTTTATCACTTAGGATGGTGCTACCAAGTCAAAGAGGTATTAAGGCACTGATAGCGCACAACTGTCAGCCCATAACTGTCAGTACATAACTGATAACTGATAGCTATGTATGGAAGACGGAGATTTGTGGTGTATGCTGGTGCATACGTGCTATTTCTTTGGAATAACATTACACAATGCCTCTTATCTCTTACTCATAATATTTCTCACCTCACAGGCACAAATCTTGTTTAGCCCAGCGTTCTGCCTGACATACACTGCCCTAAAGTATATACACATAATTTCAACTCAAATATCCTGTGCCCCGGGTCAAAATCCAGTGACCAGCTTCAAATGTTTGCACTACAGGAGGCCAACTAAGAACCCTCAGCAAATGTATTTGTTTAAGTTAATTCCATAGTGTGAGTTTGATTCCCAGTTAATCCTTCTGTTATGTTTTTTAAATATGAGTAAAAGGACACCTCTGCTTTCTGCTAGAATCAGATGTCTGGATAATCGCATCCAGTCTAAGAGCTGCAACTAACTCAGACAATTTTCAAAACAATACTGGTTCCTATACTGCTTGGATGATGCCCGATAGTTCCCTGTAGAAAAAAAGGTCAAATCCCAGATGCTAACTGTGTGGTCTTTGCCCCAGAATCCAGGGAGTAGTTTTTATAAAATTAGTGTGACTTTGTGTGTATGTGTGGGGTGTGTGTGTGTGTGTGTGTGTGTGCGTGAGACAGAGTATATTTTACAAGTGCTTTGCCAAGAAATTTCACAGATGTATTTTTATGAGAAGGGTGTAATTCTTTCTCAATATTTCCTAATTTAGGAAGAAAACTCATTTTCATCTAAAATCAATAGCAAAACTCCAACAATGATAAAAGATGACCCTAAATAAATATATTTATTCCTGGATTACATAGCTCCCCCTTCTTTCTTTCCGGATCTCATGCTGAGATAAAGCTTCTAATTCTCTCTCCCTCAAATCAGCTTGATTTTTAATCCTAAAAATGAAGTTGATTGGCTTTGAACTCTACTTGGTTTTTATCCCAAGACTAATAAGGGATGAAAACAGCAAAGAGAATTGAGGAGATTTTCCAAACTAGCCTGAAGAGGCTATTCAAATTGCCTCTGAGCGTCTCAGGGCAACTTGAGACCTTCTAAAGAATTTAAGTATAAATAAGCAATTTTCACATAGCAACAACCTTGCTGTGGAAACTAAACGGAGTCACACAACACCCTGTGGTCATGTATAAATTTGTTCTTTTCTTATCTTTCTTTGTCCTTTGTCTAAAACAGAGGTCAGTAAACTCATTCTTTGTTTTTTGTTTTTTTTTACTTTTTTTTCAATTTAAAGAGAAAAAAAACAGGAAAAAGATAGAAACATTACAGAATTTCAAGAAAAGAAGATAAACAGTAAGAAATCACTAGTTGATATATTACATATTGTTCTTTTAGAAATAGTTATGCAAGTTACAGGATTAAAGCACACAAAGTGGACACTAAAGCAGTGAGAGTGCAAACAGATCTGTTCAACAATCGCAAAAGAACCTAGAAATATGGTCATCAATCCCACACACCTAAACATACATGCAGCTATATTTTTTATTTCCTCTTTTTTTACAATAGCAATTATACATTTTTAAAATTTTATTTAAACAGAAAAAAGGTAGCAACAATACAGAATTCTAAAAGAAAGACAAAGGAGAATGAGAAAAAGCCCCACTAAGAAATCAGTAATTTATAAATTATGTACTGTCATCCCGGATGTAGTTGTTCAAGTCACAAAGTTAAAGGGTACATAGTAAATATTCAAATAGTCAGACCACAAACAGTTCTGCTCAAAGATCCAACAAAGATTCAGCAATATGGTCATCTATTTTACACACTCAAACATACATGCAGTTATATCCCTTAGAGCATTTTCTTTTCCTCTCTTTTTTACAATAGCAATTACACATTTTGGTTTTATTACTCTTGTAGATCTTAAGTAAACTCGTTCTTAAAGGACCGGATACTAAAAACAGCTGTGAGCCATTTAATCTTTGCAGCAATAGTTTCAGCTCTGCCCTTGAAGCACAGAGATAGTCATAGACAATACAGAAATGGATGAATGTGGCTGGGTTCCAATAAAACTTTATTTATAAAAGCAAAGTTTGCCAGTTGTATCTTTCCAAACTCTGTCTAGAACAAGAAATTTAAAGAACTACAGATTAAGCCTGCATCTCTGAACTTCTGACATCTTTTCTTTCCCCAATGGCTCAACTATCATATTTACATATGATAAAATGTGTGGAAATAGAACAGACACGTTTGTGGTGCATACAAAAATTGAAATATAGCTTTGAAAAACTCCCAGAACAGGAGACACAACTGAATATAAGAAAGGTCTGTCTGCACTAGCTTATCCCAATTCAGCTTCAAAATGTGTCTCCTGTACTTTGAAAGTTCAGGAAAAATATTGTTCTGTGGTAGCTATGTAAACCATAAAAGTAAATATGCAAAGGGATTGTTAGACCATATCAATAAAGGCTAAGTAATCTATTTGTAAAATAAGTATTGCCTGGAGCAGAGCAGAAACGTTTCAATTTTGTAGAAACCATTATGCTGTTACACATCCATAGCCTCTTACGTCTGGCCTGGCGTTGATATACTAAGGGAACATTCTGTAATTCATTCCTCTCTGCCCGATCCAAAATTTTGTATAAGTCTTCCCAATGTACATAAAACGCTGAGATTGTAAGTGAAAATGTACAGATTTTTGTCAGAAGTTTTATCATCACTACCAATAGCTTCTACCAAGACTCCAAAATTGCTAAGTAAGAAAAATCGCATTACTACCAAATGAATGTAAAACTGAAACATCACTAAAGCTGAATTTCACACCAGCTTATATTTTATTATTGGAAGGGTAATAAGGAAGAAAAAGAAAAAAACTCAATCAAGTAAAAAACCCTCTCCATTGAAACCCCAAATGTCACCATTACTGGATTTCTTTATGTTGATTATTCAACTTTCTCTTAACACTTTTGTAAATATGTCTTTGGTTTTAAAATATCCTTCAGTCATGGAAGTTGTTTCTGATGGAATTCACCACAAAAAAAGGGAAGAAAGGGGGACAAGAGCCATCCACTTTCACCCTAAGATAATACAGAAATCAATGATGGGGTTAAGATACAACAAATAAAAGCAGAGAAGACTTGGTAGTACTTACGTTTTGTGTGACAAACATTCTAAAGTTTAGTCATTGTTTACTTGAAATTAAAATTAATTTCATCTCTGGTATTTTAACTGGCAGTGAAACAGAGTTAAACAAACTTCAAATTCATATTTCTTGAAGCCACTGAAGAACTGAAGAAAAACAAGTGGCTGCCTCAAATTTTCTGCAGTATGACACTGGCACACCTCATTAATATGGACAGCTAACGCGTGTTAATGACCTTTTTAAAATTTATGTTGGAAGAGAGAAAGTATGAAGGTACAGAAGGCACCACCGAGCAGTGTGCAGCATCTGGCGTCTTGGAGTCAACACAGCACAGCGCATCTGAGACCCAGCCGAACCCTCAGGAAGCTGCCTCAGATCCCCTCAGTACAGATCCAACAGGGAAAAAAGGTACGCTAATTTCAGGCATAATAATTATTTACCCCAGTTTCCTCTACCCTGTATGAGATATTGCACGCCCTATTAGGATGGTATGAAAGACACATACAATCAACATATTTGCACTTCAAATCATGGATATGGGTCTTTTCCTGGGCTAGAAGTGTGTAGGGCTGATACTGGCTGCTCAGTCCCATGTCCCCCTCTGCTCCCTGATGTGTCAGCTAGGATGGGTTAGCAAGCACCTAGCAGAGTGGGAGAGCAAGTCCGTGGGTGTGTCTGCAGATGGTGACCTGAGCCCAGCACACTGAAGGGGGAAGGGTTGCCCTGGTTGTGGGTAACACCAACTGATAGATGTTCCAACCCGGATGGAATAAAAAGAGAAAGAAGAATGAGGGGCCCCCGTTTTGAAGGGCTCCAGTCTTCTCGAGGGTGAGCGCCCATTGCCGGACCTTGGCTTTACTTGCACCCCCAGCTTTCTGCAGGCCTCTAGGCCTTCAGCCTTGCCCTGCTGCTGTCACCCCCATCCCTCTGGCTTTGTGGCTGGGCAACTGCTAGGCCTTCTGCTATCCAGGGTGCCGGACAGCTTTTGCGAACATTCTCACCTCTGAGCCTATAAGCCCAATGCATCCTTATAACTATACATATATTTTCCATTGGTTCTGTTTCTCTAGAGAGGTCTGACACAGCCCCAAGAAACACAAGAGACAGTCTCAGTGGAAAGGGGGAAACGGCCATCAGTTTTGTGATGGAGATACTAGCTTCCTCTCTGTTCCTCTGAACCAAGGAGAGGAAGGGAGGGTGCCGTTTGCATTCTTAGAGTGAGGAAGTTGGAGAAGCAAGTTATTCCTAAAGAAAAAATCCAGTTTTTACAGACTTATGTTATCCTCTTTGTCCCAGTGTGACACTCACTAGCAGGCCTGGGCAGTGGCAGGGAGCACAGCCCCCACTGAGCCATGCAGTCATGAAGAGAAACAACTGATTCTCTGAAGTGTGTTGTGTTGCTAAGCCACGATTTTCAGTAGTTAGGTGTAGTAAGTCCATTTTTGACTTATGATATTTTCAGTTTATGGATAGGGTTTCTCAGATGTAACCCCATCATAAATCAAGGAACATTTGTAATAATAATAAAACTCAAAGGGGAAAAAAGAATAAGAAAAAAACCAAACAAAACCTATATGAGCTGGGGAGCAAAAACATTTATAACACACACATAACCAGAGTCTAAGAAAAGAAGTTAGAAAGAGCAAGAAAGAAGAAATGTTTGAAGAAAAATGGCCATGAATTTCCCTAAATTAGTGGCAGATACGAAAGGCAGGTCCATGATCATAGAAGACCAAACTAAATACTAAAAATGTGTATGCACACACACACACACACACACACCACTCCATCAAATGCTATAATCAAACTGCTGAAAACAAAGGGAAATAAAAAAATTTGAAAGCAACCAGAAGAAAAATATCAGGTATAGAGAAAGAAAATGAGTATTATAGTGGATTTCTTGCCAGAAATCCGTAATGCACAAGATGCTAGAGACATCCTTGGAGTGGTGGGGGCTTGAAGGTTAGAAACACAGAGGAAAGTCAACCTAGAATTCTAGCACCTTTGAAAATAACTTTCAAAAATGAGGGGAAAAAAAGAACTTTGTCTAACAAATGAAATCTAACAATTCATTGCCTGCACATCTACTCTATAAGAAATGTTACAAGAAATTCTTCAACTGAAGCAACAGATACTACACTGAAATTTGAATACACAAAAAGAAGGTTAGAGACATTATGCATTGGCAGAAAATACATTTATCAAATCATGCATCTGATAATTGACTTAAGTCCAGGATATTGAGAACTCTCAAAGCTCAAGACTAAGAAAGCAGCTTAGTTGGCACATACTTCTGAGTAAAGCGTCCCCAGAGGACACAAGCATGGCAAATAAGCCTGTGAAAGGCTGTTTGATATCATTGGTCACTGGAGGAGTATAAATTCTAGCTGTCATGAAATCGCTATTCATAGAAAGGCTAAGATTAGAGAAAGCTGGGGGAAGGACACACAGAAGGTCCTTGACTATCTTTCCAAATCTTTTGTCAAAAAAAATGATTGCAAAATCAAAAAGTATGAAAAGGGGCATAGGCCATCTTCTCTTGTTGAGCTTCCAGGAGTGAAAGATCATGGTAACTCGCAAAGCAGACATCAGGACAGAGGGGATAAAGGACTCCCCTTGGCCCAAAATTCTTAGTAGGCAGAGAACGTGAGTCTATCCAGGGCAGCTACAAACCCGTCACCTTACATCTCACACAGGACCAAGTCTAGTGGGCTGAGTTTTTCTTAGTTTGCTTTCCATAATGTCTCTCACATGAGGTGCAGGGGGGTGAGAAAGTGGAAAAGGGAAGAAATTTCTTGGGAAATGAACTGCCTGGTAGATACAAGTAATCTCACTGTGCATTTGGTTTATCGTAGTTCCAAACCATGAAGCACATGGAGGTGGAAAGTGCTTCATTTTGGTGCGACTGTGCTGTCTGAATGCCTACTCCTACCTGCAGTTATGCAGTTTTCTCTTTCATTCAGGGACAATTCCAGAGCCTCCATCCCTACCCCAGGAAAACATTGATTTGGGGCTTCACAGAGACCTTTGGGGCTTTACTGATTGGGCTGTGGTGAACTTACTTCCTAAACATTACCATGCTTTAGTTTTAAGAGTCCTTTTAAGAAAAATTTAAAATGTTAAAGAATAGTTTCAGGAGCAGATTTCAGTGTTTAAAATCTTTTTCAGATGTGCTCACATATAACCACATAAGATCTGGGGACTTTCTCAGCAAAAGGTGGCCTGAACAGTCCTTGAATCCAGCTCATGATTCTATCACTCAAATTAAAAATAACCAAAACTATGGCATAATTTCCTCCACTATTTCCACCAAGAACCACCTTTTAGGATGCCAAATAAAACCCTTTTTTGGCTGAAAAACCACACATCAAAAGCCACATTTCTGCCTGTGGATCAAATACAGACCTATGTGAAGAAGTTCTACCAAGTGCTCCAAAAAATACTTTTCCACATGAAATAAACATGTAGTAAATCATTCTCTGCTTTGTTAAACTAGTTCAGATTTTTTGGGGAGACAAAACTGGCTATATCTCATTCTTCTCTATATTTTAATTGCTCTAGCTCTGAAAATAAGAATCACTCCCCAGGAACTATGTGTCCTCTCTCATCAGTTACCCTACTCTGTGCTCAAAGATCACAGGAACCCAGCCACAGAGTCTAGAGATGTTCCTTGTCCTAATCAAGTTTAACTGGCTTAAAATCACTGTCCAGTTGCTCCACCTCCAACCACTGTCTAGCTGCTTCTTTTACTCTAAAGAGCGGGAACCTCCATCCTCCGGAAGTTCTTTTTGGGCCCCAGGGTCCTTAGCAGACATCTTACCATGAATCTGGAAAAGCATCTCACGCCAAGTCTGTTCTCTGCTCCGCCCTCCCACCCCAGGAGAAGCACACTTTCAGAGTCAGAATCTGTCTCTCCAAGATTCACTTTCACATCGGGTAGATGAGTTCGCGGGAATAAAGCAGCGGCTGACTTCCATGGTAGGGGCCGTGACTGCTTACGTTACCGTGGAGTATTTGTCTGTTTTCTCCCCCCTCCCTGTGGAGTATGAGAATCCTGGGATCTGGGACCACATTGTGGTATCACCATATCTAACCGAGTATAACTGTTCAGTATGTTTTTCAAAGTACTTAATCAGTCATGGTACTACTTAGTCTTCCTGTTAAGAACAACAAAAATAAATGAACAAAAACTGAACCAATCAACCAGTAAACAGAAAACCAAGTAAATACTAATTGACATATAGAAACTGAGCTGGGAATTAAAAGTAGTGATCATTTGGTTCTTTGGGAAAGGTTCCATTTAGCTACATGTATTTTACTATCTATAGACAAGAATCTAAAATCCAACAAATGGAAAGTATCCAAGATAATTAAGACTGAGTTAGTTCCAACTACTTACAAGCCTGAGAATTTTTACTGGAATATCTGTCCTGTAACAGTTGGTTTGACCAAATCTTTTGCAGCCAGCATTTTGAACACAATGAACCATGCTTTTAGCTTTTAAGAAGAGGCAGGATTAACAGTCTTTGAAAAGTAATTGTCCACTTAAATTGGGCATGCCTGGGATTTGAAACAGAGAAACCAAATGAGCAAGCGCGAGTGATGGTAGAAGCGTGGTTGAACCTCGATTTGGCTTTATGTTCGGGGACTCAGAAAAGTAGAATCTGAAAGATGAAACTCTCCACCGATAAATGAATCTCATTGACCCCCTTTAGAAATTTACTATTCACCAGCTGAAAACCCATCAGTCAAGCTAACACCCCTGCAATGTGAGCTGACCCTTTAGTAAACCTCCTGTCTTCCCAGAGTCCATTTTCATTTGGCTTCTATAACAGCTAGAGAAGAAAGAATCGTACCAAGGACTCTCCAGCTGCTTCTGCACGAGGCAAAGATTTTCCATCCATAGTGTAGTATTTGGCGCCCAAATCTCTTTTTACACCCCAGCATGCGTGTCTACGCAGCAAGAAGGAAGGGGAGTTGGAGCCGCCAGGAGCAGCATGAGACACAGGATTGCTTCTCTTGGCGACGAGCGCTAGGCAATCTAAGAAGCTTCTCCCCGGGATACCCCATCAGTTCTTTATTAACACTGGAAGAGCTAAACCGTCAGGCATGTTCTTAGCATCCTGACTCTGCAGACCAGCCCAGGAGCTGAGCACAGGCCGGAAGGGAGTAGCCCAGGCACACTGCGAAGCCTTAACCACGGGACACATGCAGTGGACTGTGCGATGTGGTGATGGCTCTGAGGTTGGACAGACCTCAGTTTCAGTATTATCTTTACCACTGTCAAACCATCACAGGACCTGCTCTGACCTCCTACCCTAAGAGAAGCACACTTCTGCCCCAGGGTCTGCACCCAAGAGCTCAAGACAGTATTCACCTGGTGGATTGCTAGACAGCAGGAGGGGCTAGAAGTCAGTAAATAAGCTACAAATCAAAGCTAGCTATAGTAAGCACTCAGTGAGCTGTAGCTACTTAGTACAGGTCTCTCCTTTTCCCTCTCTTCGTATTCCTCTGCTACTCCTTTTTCATTCTTTCCTCTCCCTTTTCCTGTCTACCCAGACTTTTCCCGGGTCCTGTAGGGCCACCAAGTGAGTCACAGTCCCTGTGTAGAGTTCTTTTTCCTGGGGACCCCACTGGCTCTCATTCAGGACTCTGTCTGCTTCTCCGCCACAGAATGTCATCCACCAACTGCTAAGCACCATTCCTGTTCTTGTTCATTCACGTGTCCCCCTTTGCAGAGCTAATAGAAGCTTTTTCTCCCCACTGTGTCATTTTCTAAAACAATGGGTTTACTGTGCAGTGGATCGCACCACTCCTGAGACCATCTTGGTGTCAAGATGCCAAAAGTTAGAAAGACGTAAGTTCTCGGTTATTGAGTTTTTAATATTTTAGCTCTTTATTGGGAAATAATTTAATGCTAACAGAAAAGTTTCAAGAATAAGACAGCTGGACAAGGGGGTATTCATTCCAAGCCCAGGATTCTGGGAGGCTGAGGCAAGAGGATTACAGTTTCAAACCCAGCCTGGACAACTTAGTAACTAAGTAAGAAATACTTTATCTCAAAGTAAAAAATAAAGCCAGGGCCAGAATGTAACACAGTGCAAACTCCTGGGTTCAATGTTCAACACAGCAAAAATTTTTTTAAAAAATAATAATAGTATTCATAACACTCATATTTCTGTCTTAGTCCATTTGGTACTGTTTTTACCTGAGACCTGTAAATTTGTAATAGCAGAAATGTATGTGGCTCATGGCTCTGGAGGCTGGGAGTCCAGGGCTGAGGGCTGCACCTGGGGAGGCTTTCTTACTGAATCACCCACGGCAAAAGCAGGAGGGCAAGGAAGGACCCAGACAGGGTCAAGGCGGGGAAGACAGCTGATCTCAGTGTTTTGTCAGGCACACACGCCCAGGTGACTAATCTGCCCTGGCAGAGTAGCATCCCTGAGTCATCCTGCTTAAACGCCCCTCTTCTTGATGGTGCTGCAGGAGGGATTCACTCTCCCACAAAATTTAAGGGACTCACTCAAACCATGGCAGTGGCCTTCTCCAGATTCGTCTACAGAGGGCATCACACCATCCACTGCGTCGGTCTCTCGCTCTGTCTACGCATGTGTGTGTGTGTGTGTGTACACACACGTGTTTGCACTTACATATATATATAGGCATGTATGGCACATGGGTGCCATATTTTCTACATCATTTGAAAAAGGCTCTTTGCTCCTCAATACTTTAATGTGTGTTCCTTAAGAATAAGGGTATCTTTAGGGCTGGGCATGGTGGCACAGTCCTGTAATCCCATCTCTCAGGGGTCTGAGGCCAGAGGACTGCTGAGAGTCAAGGCCTACCTGGGTTACATAGTGAGTTCAGGGCCAGCCTGAGCCATTAGCAAGACCTGCCTCAAAAGAAAGCCCACATGGAAAAAAAAAAAGGAAAAAGGGCATGTTCTTATGTAACTATAGCACAGCACAGTTGATAAAGTACTTTAATACTGTCATTATCCAATTTTCTGAACTGACCCTCAGTTTTTAGAGTAATGCATTCTGCCCCCAGGCCACCTCCTCTTGGTTAGTGTCAGCTCAAATTCCTCCTCAACTGAGGAGAACAGAACCACTCATTTAAAACTTTATTAGATTTGTGATTTCAACTCTAGATTCTGTATCCTTCATTGTTGTCTATTTGACAACAATTTTTTAAAAGTCTTCATTGCTTTGTATTCCTGAGATAAGGGTAAAGAGAATATTCCAGGGGTGCTATGAGTTTCCTGACATTTATTATACATGACAAGGAAAATTTCAATTACTGAAGAATTTCAAATTGTTGGCAATCACCAGTACTGTTTTCATTTCCTAGGTACTAATGGGGCATTCTACATAAATAAGGCCTCATCAAGTTCTTTGGAGCAAAGTCTTCCAATGACAAACGTTTAGCATTGCTTCTGTCTCCTGACATCAGATCTGTCCTCTCCCTCCCTCACCTTCCCTCTCCTAAGGGAGCAAAGCACTTCTGTGTGGACACCCCAGGGATGCTGGGAAGCTGCAGCCTAGATACCTCTGTACATGCATCCTGCAGACGTACCTGCCACCTCCCACCAACACCTGGAGTCCATGTTCCAATGCACAGCTCTTAACGAAGACTCGCCTGGTTGTCTTCCTTGGATAAGAGCCTGTGGGAAAGAGCTCGTGGCTTGTAAAAATGTGTGACTACTTCAACCAGACAGAAAGACATCGGACACTTTCTCAGTCCCACCCAAGACTGCAAGTACTGATTTGAGAGTCTCAACCAAAAGTAATATTTTGCCATGACCTAAACTATTTGGCAGTGCTGGCCACATAAAAACAAGCAAAGGAGATGCCATCTCAGAAGTGGGAAGGGTAGCTGGCTGGTGGATGTCTTTTCTTCTTGTGGTCTATGAGTCACAGCCAACACGTATTAAATATTAATCCGTCAGCCTCGACTCACTCTCACATCTGTTTATGTGAAGTAACTCCTTCACTGCCCACGAAAAGAAGCCTACGAGGTAAGTGAAATTCTTAGGCCCATTCTACAGACATTAAGAAATCAAGGTACAGAAAGGTTGAGTAAATTGCCTAAATTCACACAGTGGTTAAGTTTTATGCCTATACTGTTTTTCACTGGAAAATGCTACCTTCTCTGCTTTGTCCTCTCAATATTTATATGCTGGCACTCTAAACATCAGCGCATTGGTATTTAGAGGTGGAGATCTGGAGATGCAACTGGCCTTGCTTAAGGTCATGTGATGGAATGCTCATGGCGGGACTGGTACCCTTGTAAGAGGGAGAAGACCTGAGTTCTCTCTCCACACATGAGGCTGCACCAAGAAGGGGGCCATTTGTCCTCCAGGAAGAGAGCTGGCACCTTTGATTTGGGACTTACACTCCCCAAAACTGTGAGGAATAATGTTTGTCATTCTGGTATAGCAGCCTGAAATGCTAATGACAGAAAGTATCAATCTCTCTTATTACTTAGTTATAGAGATGGGCATCTTTTACGGTTGAGATCTAAAATGTCACCCAAAAGTCTCTTGTGTTCAAAGGTGGGGTTTGGGGAAGATGATTCGATTATGGTGGTGCTAAATTCATTTGTGGAGTCATCCATCCAAGAATTCATAGCAGAGCATGCTATTAGTAGATAGGACTCTTTGGAAGGTGGGTCACTGAAATGTGATCTGGAAGCATGCATTCTTGTCCAGGCTCAATCATGACTTTCTATGCTGAGCAGATCTCCTCCACCATATCCCTCAGCCATGTCATTTCTGCCTAGAGCCAGCTTATCACGGACTGAACTCTCTGAAACCAGGAGCCAAATGAAAACTCTCCTCCTTAAGATGTGGGTGTCAGGTATTTTGTGATGGTGATGTGGAAGCTGATTGACACAAGCCCAAAAGAATTTCTATGAGTTCAAAGACATGGAATATAAGTAAGAGTCTTGTTTCAAATTAGCACAATAACCTCCCCCAGCATGTAACTTGTTATTTTGAGGTTTCATGGATGTGTTCAAAGGAAAAGTCAGAATATCCAAAGAATAGGTAAACCTTTCTGTGACAGAAAGGGTGCTCAAGTCTTCACAGGCAAACTGACAAGCCTGTGAGCATTTGCAAACTTTTATTTCAAAGTTTTTCTTAGATACTAAATGGAATAATAACTACTAAAGATTTACTTCTCCTTCCTTTTTCATTTAAAATCATTGCTATTGCAATCTTAAGGGAACTTTTACCGTCCTTAAGGAATATTCCTGAGCCAACCAAAAGAGCTACAAATATGAATGGGGAAATGGAAAAAGCAAAACACTCAGCTTAATTGCATTATTAGAGTTAGTCGCTTTTGCAAGGCCAAATGGGTTTCCTGTTGTATTTGGAGGCATATAATTTGTGGATTGATGGTTTCTGAATGATAAGAAATAGTAGTTATGTTTCTGTATCTGCAACAGCAAGGCCTGAGCTAAACACTGGTGGGTCTCTAGGCAGAGACTTGAAACTTATACCTTAGATACACATCATTTTCATTAGCACTTGTGCCATTAATCCTAAATCAGAGATCTGCCAGAAAACCTAGCTTTCACTCTCCTTGCTAGAGAGAGAGAGAGAGAGAGAGAGAGAGAGAGAGAGAGAGAGACGGTGCCAGTGCTCCTGTGAGACTGTTCCGTGGCGACATCAGCTTGAACCAAGCAGTGGGTGTGCCGACGTTAAACAAACCCAGTTCGTGCATGCGAAGCCCGAGCGCTGCTGCTGGGCAGGGAGCGGGCAGGCGGTGGCGAGGGGAAGGGCTGTGTGACAGTGAGCGGACGGTCTGGGCCCAAGTCAGAGATGCCCAGCTGCACTGGATCTGCACAGTCCTGGGTGTGGCTGCAGGGATTTACTGAAGACAGATGACCCACCCTTGTCACCTGAATGGCATAAAAGAAATGGAGGCAAGAAGGCTCACTTCTGTTTCTTTGGAGGAGCTGAAAGCTTCGCCTCCACCTCCTCCTGGCTTCTAGCACAGACCTTTCCGCCTCCAGCATGGACCGGCCCTTTAGCCATCCGTCCACTGCAGACCCTTCGGCCTGCGAACGCAGACTCACTCACCGCAGACGCCACACTGCGCTCCAGGCCTTTGGGTCAGTCGTCGGATCTCCGGCGCACAGACAGCCCTTGTGCAGTCTTGCACGGCTGACTCGGCAGGCAGCCACTGTAAGCCAACCTTGTGACCCTTACATATTCATATAACGTGCATTACAGCTGTCTCTCCAATAAGCACTGACTGATACACTCAGACCCGGGGCATGCCACTGCGCAGCAGGTTTGAGGAGCACTCAAATTTACCAGAGGAGGGGAAACAAGTGATACATCAGAAAGATCCAGAGAAGTGTTCTCATGGACAAACATAAAATAAATGGTACCGTGCTAAAGGTTCGGGGAGTGCAAGGATGTTTGTTTCCTCTGTGCAAATTGCCACGTTCAGTCCTGTCTCTGCATGTAAATGAGACTAAAAATGCCATAGCAGACAGTGCCTGTGTAAATAAATTGATGACGTGTCCAGGGTCTTTATAAATAGTAACTGACATATATTACTTATTCAATAAATGGTGTTACCACCATCATCATATTCTAATGTGAAGACAACCCAAAATGAGCAAATTGAGCATTTCTTAATACAGTTCTGATTCAAAAATTTTGGTAATTTTTATTTATTTAGTAATGGAATCTCTTGTGCACATTTGGCAACACGAAAATATCTGGGCGACCTGCACACAATTTATGCCGATAAACATGTAGCCTTTGCCCAGCCCCTTTCCAGTCCCCTTCACCTACTATCCAGACAAAAGTGTCAGAAAAACTGATCATCTAACAAGCAACCTCCCTTCACATGACATAAAGCATCCCTTATAACTGCTGCTGCATAAACGTGATTTACCTCAGCAAGCAGCGCCTAGGAGCTAGAAACCATATTAGTGTGTTGCGGTAAAAAATCTCTTCGGAGAACCTGATTTAGCAAAAAGTGCAGTCTGTTGGGCTTCAGTACAAACTGAACAGCAAATTAAGAAGTCGATCTCTATATCCTCTATTTAAATTTTAAAGAAGAAAGGGAATAAAAAATTCTTTAGTAGTAGGATAGATCTAGTTTCAAAAGGCGGAAAACTATTTTAAATGATACTTAAAAAATAAAACTACTAAACATAGTTTATTTTAAAAATGGATACAAACAAAGTAAAAGGGAAATTGAGTTCAGGATTCCAGGAAGAGATCTGTCCACACCTGTAATTTCATATTAGTAATTAGAAATAATATTAGTGTTTATCCAAGAGTAATGGTATTCATTTTAGGGAAAATTCAGCTCAAACGCACCAATAATTCATATATGATAAAATAGAACTATCTATGAAAGGACAAACATTTTCAGTTTTCTCCTATTCATTTATTTTTAAGTGATAAGATTTAGAAGTTGTTCACTTCCAAGCCGCTTAAGACTCTAGCCTGGTAATATTAAAGATTTTGAGATTTGGAAAATAGTCTTGGAAAATCAATTATCGTCCAAATGGACAGCCTTGAATGGGAACCAGTCTTAAGTCTACACATCTAAACCTTCTTCCTCTGTGCGGTATTTTGTGACAAGGAGTCTAAATATGAGTGGAAGTACCTGAGCTTTCAGCTTTCCAGGCTGAGGTCTGTATTAGTGGGAAATAGAGACCCCAGGATTCATTAATGAATGTTTCAATGATAGTCCCACGTGTCTGCAGATAATTTTCCTAATCCTCTAGAGTTGGTGAGGATTTATGGTCATCTGAGTACGTTGTTGTTTCTGTGTAAGTTGTTGTGTTTACTTCCATGCGTTACTACGAAAGAAAAGGAGAAACCCATAATCTCCTGAAGGAACAGTATCAGGGCAGGCTTGCTAAATGAGCCCCTTTACATTTTCCACTTGCCAACACATCATTATGCGGAGCGGCATTTTAGGTAATTGTCAGATATAGGGAAGGCCTCTCACAGTCTCCCTGCAGAATTAACAGCAAAACATTCCCTGTGGTCAATGTGTTCCAACCCCCAGCATAATGAGGGGAGCTCTTCCAGCACCTCCAGGGCAGCCGTGGACCACAGGGAAGTGAATCCTGGACACAGGCGCAGGACCCCTGGACCACTGAGAAGAGATCCTCCTGTGATCCTGGGTGGCACTGCCTTGGGGAAAGCAGTGCTCCATGCCTTTATTAAGGATGTCATTGGAAGAGGCAATGAAGTAAGAGGACCATGATACCAGCTCCCAGACACGGAGGGGAAATCCTCTTACACATGCTGTCTGGAGGAGAGACAAGGCAGGTTCTATGCAGTTTGAGAAGTGACCAGAAAATGGACTGTCCCCTTTACACAGGTTACACACAGTGCTGTCTTTCTCCCTACTGTGTACATGAGGGACACTGGTCAGGAGGAAAATCAGCTACCCCAGGCTCAGTACTGCTGCGTAGACCCCACGTGGCCAGAAGCTGTGCAAAGTGCACCTATGACATGGGAAGAACAGAAAAGAGAACCCTTTCACCTACTTAAGCCCCTGAGAGTGGTCTCTTTGCACACCTGTCACACACATTACCTCCTGTGGGGAAGTGCCAAGCACTGCCAAGTTTTCACCATGTCCTGCAAAGACAAGTTAGGTGAGATTTAAATTATGTCTTTCAGAACCCTGGATTGATGGCTCTACTATATATCACATAGACAAACATTTCTGCTGCTATAGGAGAGACCGAGACAGAGAGAGAGAATAGGGAGACGGACAGATAGACACAGACACAGACACAGACACAGAAACACAGACAGAAAATTCAGGATAAGGCTATGACATTATTGGTATTTATAGATTTCTTACACATATACCTTATAACACTGCTCATTTTCATAAAATAATATTCAACTCACATACAAGCAATATAAAAGTACACTGCTGTATTATTAACCTAACAACCCCTGCAGAACAATTAGTGATTATCTAATAACACAATTTCTCAGCTTAGTGAAATACCTTAACAAAACGGAAACATAGTCCTTTCATTAGCTGGCCCTTTCACATAACCTAAACAAATTCAATGGCTATTTATCCCAGGGTCCTTTCAAGTATTGAAAATATATTTATGAAGCTCTCTAAGGCCTGAGAGTATTCTGCAATGCAAACCACATCTCCTCAGGCTGGAAATCTCAGAAACAGCCTAAACCACGGTAGGTGCTAAGCAAGACAAACGACCTTCTCACCAAGCCGACCCTGCGTGGTCTCTTGTTAAACTGTGAGTGACCGTAGGAAAGAGCAGGGAACCCCTGCTGGTAAGACATCATTTCCACAACCTCCAAGTTCCTGAGAATGTGGTGACAAAGTAAAAAGAAAAGAAATTTTCTCTGGATTTAGTCTCCTATCTCCTGTACTGGCTGCTTCTGACTATTTTTAGGAAGGAGAGAAAAAAAATCTATCTCATCCCATTTGATAAGGACACTCCTTTGTGTGAGTAGTCAATCAAAAATATCATTACAATATACATAATTAAAGGAACAGAAACTATTCAAGGGGCTTCAACAGAGTTCTCTCGCAGATAGAATTTTCTATTTTTGGCCCCAGTGGTTTGAAAGAAAGATAATTCATACAAGTTAGAGACAGAGAGATCTGTTCTCAAGATAAGAAAAAAATCTAGTTGCTAAACCTATTAAGTCTCTGGGGGTGCATACATGCATGCGTGTGTGTGTGTGTGCACGCACGCTTTCAGCTGAAGATACATGTGTGCTTGAGAGAGCGCAGGTGTGCAATCCACACAGTCTCTGAACTTTTATGGCAAACCTGCTCTGAGCCCGTGTGCCCAGGCAGAAAGTCCATGAGTTGCTGGGTGCCCCAGGTGGCCCTAAGAAACGCACACTAAGAGTTTCAATCGAATGCTTTCTTCTTCCACAGTTTCTATGAAAATTTACTCCAGACACTAGCGAATGATTTAATAGATTGTTTAGTTTAAATTTCACTGGGACCCATCAATAGACTCAATAGCATCAGTCTAATGGAGTAGAAAGACTGATACATGTTCAATAGGCACAGAGTCCACCAAAACAAATGTATCTGCACTTCAGGACAAGAAAAATAGTATGACGTTTTGCAACAGATGGTGTTGCCCTCACATGGGAGGCTGTAAAGGACTTCAAACAGCGCAGAAAACCCGCTACACTGCTGGCCCTTTAGAGAACAAACTGAAAACGCATGTGTAATAACTTGGATAACCAGGGCTACCCATGCAGCAGCTCCAATAACGTCTGGGAGCTGACGGCTGCCACTGTAGCACCTCTCATGACTGTAGAGGCTCAAAGCTGACTTCTATGAATCTCATCATCTCTCAGTAAATTTAGTATCAAACTATTTACATAAGCTTGTCTTGTCCCAAAGGAAGTGTATACACATTTTTCAGCAGACTCTGCTTGCAGTGGTACTGGGGATTCAACCCAGGGCACTTGAATGAGCTAAGTTCTCGCTAAGAAACTGCATTGCTCAATGTAGGCCTGAACTTGCAATCTTCCTGCACTAGAAATCTGGGGTAATGGGGTGATGGGCACGCCTAGCTTATATTTTTATATTAATATGTCACATTTTAAGAAATAGTTTTTCATGAAATTTTTCCTTAAATATTATTTGTGATTTAATTGTTTGCTTTATTGTTTCTGTAAAGTAAGATTTTTCTCTGAAAAATTTTAGTGATTTTTCCTTATTGTAGAAAATCAAAGGACTCAAATTTTCATTAGCCCTAAAAATAATTTTTCAAGGCAGACTAAAAACCAGTCACGGTATCTTCTCAGAAGAATTCAAAACATCATAGCACAATGATGTATGTGCTCCAGCAGCACAGTTTGCAATAGCTAAATCTTGGAAACACCCCAAATGCCCATCAACTGAGGAATGGATAAAAAAGATGTAGTATTTATATACAATGGAGTACTACTCAGCTATAAAGAAAGATAAACTTGAGGCTTTTACAGGTAAGTGGATGCAACCAGAGACCATACTCATAAGTGAAGTAAATCAGACTCACATGTGTAAACACCATACTTTCTCCCTGCTGTGAGAAACTGAAAGAGTAAGTAATATATAGTATGCACAACAGATACCATGAAAAGGGAAGGAATTGTTCAAAAGAAAAAAAGAGCTAGCATGGGCAAAAGAAGAAAGGACACAGGGAAAGGGGAAAATGCAAGTCAGTTATAATAGTTGTGTCTCTTAGTTGTTCAAGATGAAGGTTTTTGCTAATATCAATTAGAGAAATTTTTATACCCATACATTGTACCCTGAGCAACTACCTGAAATATAAAAATATGTAATTCATTCACTACTGTTATTCTCCTATAATTTTGTTTCAAATTTTTGTTTTACTCTTTTTCCATAAAATAAAATTCAATGAATAAAAATTAGTCATGAAAATAAGATTTCCAGATCATGTATTTTAAAAACTTTGAACTTACTCATTTTCAGAAATTTATTTTCACACTCAAAAGTTGTTCCTTGAATTGGATAATATGTTGAGACTATATATGAGAGAAAATATTTTAATCAATGTCTTATTATTAGATATTTTTATGAAGTAAAGAGACTCTAAAACTAGAACTTGTTCTGGACCAGTGTATCCTGGGCTCTATGATCAGTGAGAACCTGCACTTCTGGGTTCATGTTTCAGATTTTAGGTCAGCCCCAAGGAGTGAAAAATAGGTCCTGCAGTTTAAAAGCTTTTAGACAGTGACAATGGTTATTTCTCCAGTATTCTGTCTTTGGGAAGGACAAAATCGAGAATAATTTGAGTAAAGTGACACTTTTCTCAGTCATACTGCTGACAAATATTAATGAAAAGTTTATTAACCTAGGTTCTGCCTTGATGAGCCGTTCTTTGCATACTTCACCTGGATATTACTGGATAGTGAATCCAAACATATTTTGGAAATAAATAGTCTTTATTTAAATACTTACAAATGGAACAGTTTTCTCAGTCTTTAATTCTATTTATTACACAATTAAAAGAGAATTTTAAAAGATTAATAAGAAACTAAAATGGCAATGCTGAGCAAAAAAATCAAGAGAAACTATTTTGACAAGAAACAAAGAGTAGCAAAAACAATTTTAAATCATTCAGAGGTAGTAATTCACTAAGAGAGAAATTTGAAGCATGTAGAAGTAATGAGCATGTTTTTTTGGTAATCTAATTAAAGAGGATAAAAGGAATCTTGAGTCAAAATTTTGACACTGAACCATTTTAAATAAACATTATAACATGCTACTCCAAATAGGACATAATAGAAAACAGGTTCAGGAGTTTTAATAATTTAAAGCATGCTTAAGATTAGTCTTTATAGGAGATGTCTTAGAACTTATGAAAAATAACTGAGAAAGATTTTCCTAAATATGACAACAATCCTGAAACTTCATATAACTGATAAATCCAGTGCACTACAGGAAACACTGAATTTCTTTTCTTTCTTTCTTTCTTTTTTTTTTTTTGGTTAAAGTTGTGTCAAAATATGAATCACGATCCCAGAATGCATAAAGACTATTAAGCCAAAAAAGGTATATTAGGAGGTCAATTATACAACTGTTTTACTTCTCAGAACCCTATAATGCTGTAATTTATCAGTTCCTTACATGGGACATTTGTTTTACGGTTGTGTTCTAAAAGTTTTGTTTTGTGTATTTGCCACCTTGCATTCTTTTTCTTAAAAAGTGTCTCCTAAAGTGTAGAATCTCTGCCTTCACACACCGCGATCATGGCCTCCGATGGCTCCGGGGAGGTTTCTCTGGGGGAACGATCCCTCGGCTGAACCGCGAGGTTCCGCAGGCATTTAGCAGGAGAAGAGGAAGGAAAGGAGGAGAACAGCTCCGCTCTCCACGGTGTGCAAACACCAGCTCTTCCCTAGCCGTTCACCTGTCCATGGGCGCCTAGGCTGCTTGCAAGACTTAGCTCATGGGAGTTTACTGCTGTGAACATGGGTAAGCACGGGTCCTGTAAACAGGGTCTTTAACTCTTTTTGGAAGACACCCAGAAGGGTAATAACAGAGGGATGGGATCCTGAGAGGGAGAGAAAGAGGAGGAGAGGGTGAAAGCAAGGGAAATGAAAAGAATTAATGTTCACTGAATACATGTAACTGCTTCTATACTGATTATAAGCATGACATTCTGCAAATACGCACTAACGAAGACATTTTTAAAGGAGAACAATAGGCAAGAGAAATGGTGACTGGGAAGATTTTGAGGGGGAAAGACACAACCCTCATGGAGAACCTGACTGGTTCTGTAAGAAAGAGGCAGGGAGCAGGACAGAGCGGTGCGCGGCACGTGCTGGGCAGGTCAGAGCAGCGTGCTCACACGGGGCAAGCGGTGCCCAGCACGAGGCACACCGCAGTGCTGCACGGACCAAACGTGTCCTACCTGTGCCACACGCTCTTATTCAGCCACAAGGGGAAGGACATTCTGCTCCACACTACCGCACGGATGAACTGTGAAAGAACTGTCTTATGTGAAAGAAGCCAGGAACAGAGGTCATAAGTTTATGACTACATTTTATAAAATATTAGAATGGATGAATTCATACAGACAGAAATAAGTTAGTATGGGGAGAGAAAAAAGAGGCGTGAAATCAAAATAGGTATGTGGATTCCTTCCGAGATGATGAAAATATTGTGAAACTAGGTAACACCAGTGATGAATAATCTACACTGTGCAATGGTTAAAATGGTAAGTTACATGTTATGTGTGTTTTGCTACAATTTAAAACAGTTTAACTGGTTTATAGCCTAGTGCGGAGCCAGACAGCAGATGGTCATAGAGATGATTTTAGAGGCTGTTTGTTGTAAAGGAGCCAGATGTGTTGGAGGAAACTGCCCAAGATATCCACATCCTAATCCCTGGCTGCTGTGAATACCTTGTGTTCTATGATGAAGGAGAATTCAAGTTGTAAATAGAAATAGGCTTTAAAATAGGGTGATTATTCTGTCTTCTCTTGATGGACCTGGTATAATCACAAGGATCCTTGAAGGCAGAAACAGAAGGTAGGAGAAAGTGTCAGAATGAGGTAACGTGAGACAAGCTTCATTCTCCATCTCTGGCCCTGAAAATGAAGGCTGGAGCCAGAAGCCAAGGACAGTGGGCCACTTCCTTGAGGTAGGAAGGACAAGAAAAGGGAGTGGCTCTCACAGTGTCTGCAAGGAAAACTGCCTGCAGGTTCCCTTCACATCACCCTTCAGGACGATGAGATGGTAAATTTGTGTTGTGTTAAGTCAGTATGTTTGGGATTATTTGTTAAAGCAGCAACAGGAAACTAATACATTAGTACTCAGTTGGATTTACCATTCTACAACCTCTTGGTTTATTAGTTTCTTATTTCATGGAGTAGTAGGCGATTTTGTCCTTTGGAATCACTGAACTCCGGAATCATAAGACAAACACTTTGTGTCATTTTAAGTGACTGAGTTGATTTATGCAGTAACAAGAAGAAACTTAAAATGCCCGTAAATGATGGCAGTGACCTCAGTGAGGCTGTAGGGTAGAGGAGAGAAGTAGATTATGAAAGGAAGTTAGTAAATGAAGCAATGAGATCTTTAAACAATCAAATGGGTGTGAATTAACTCTAACTTTGAGCTGGAGGTCAAGGGATAAAAGGCAGAGCATTTATTGAAGCTTGGATCCCTCCAAGATTCCTGGCTTAAGCAACCGAGTTGATGCTGGCATCACTCTCTGGAATAAGAAATGGCACTGGAGAGGTGACATTTGAAAGGGGAACTCCATGAGCTCATTTGTACTCATATCTCTACCCTGAGGCCAAGTTGAGATGTCTATTGAAATTTAGACAAGAAAAAATAACTTGTCTGGGAATGTGGATTTGGAAGCCAGAAGGAGCTGGAGAGCACATGGGCGAGGGTGCATGAATAAAATCAGAAGAGGGTCCCCGAGGCGTCTTGAGGATTTCCCACATCTAAGGTCAGGTGGGGAAAGTGATACTAAGAAGCGAGATGAGGAGGAGAAGTCAAAGGCACTGAAACCCAGCTCACCGGAACAGTCCTGAGCAAGAGTATGGGAAGACACACTGTCTTGGGTTTGACTGTGACTGAGCAGGAGGTGGGGAGTGGTGAAGTAAAGAGAACCAGTCCAAGAAGACTGGGCGGATCAGGGAGACAGGCCAGTGTTTTCTACCTGGCAGGAGCCACACTGGCCACATTTGGAGGAAAACCACAGTGCATGAGCTGGCCAGGTTGGAACGGTGACTACTTAGGAGATGGGGTCAATGTGAAGATGTAAATGACTTCAGATACCACAAATCCACTCCTCATAGTGCAGTATGAGCTAACCCTGGGCTGGGTCACTGTGCTTCATGCGTGTGAGCATTTGCTGATTTATTAGAAGGCAGCACAATTGTTAGTGATTTGTGTGCCAGCCCACTGGGTTTTGTGGGCTTTGGTTTATGCACCTATGATTTGCTTTCCACATCTAGGGAGCACAGACAACATGAACCCCAAAGTTCTCTGGTGCCAGAAGAAAACCAGCCTCACACTAATACATGAAAAGCTTAGTTTCGTTACATCTAATTAAACAAGAGTACCATCAAACCCAAAACTTGATTCTCACTTGTGAAAGAGTCTGCCACTGGCAGAAAAGCTCTAGGCCTCTGCACAACAGCAGAATGCTTCTGCTTTTGCTCCCCATTAATATGTGATTTAATGCAACAGGCACCTTGAAAACTGCAGTGTTCACTTTGCTATCACAGCCAAAGGCTGGCTGATTGGAGCAGTGGGGGAAAAGCAGTCGGGAGGGCTGGCGTGGGGCCACTGATCCCACCATTGGGTGCATCCCCACCATTAATCCTTACTGTACTTTCATTCAGTGGGCAGTGCTGCCAAAATGCCGTTCAACGGCTGGACTAAGCCCTCAGCGCAAGCCAGGGGTAAAATGGCAACTTGGGGAAATAAAGGAAGAACCGAAGCGAGATGCCCATCTGTCTGGATCGTGTTTTGCAAAATTCTCAGTAAGGCTGCCCAGTTCACCGCTGGTTTATCACTCATGCTGCTGAGCACTGGAGATTCAGGGAGATGGCGGAGGCCAGGGAACCCAGGGGGCAGAAGGGCAGAGGCCTGTCCACTGCTCTTCCACACGTGAGATCTGAAACTGGGAAGAGTGGGGAAGGATCCCTGCACATCTCAGTCACCAAGCCCAGGGCTGTTTTCTGTGCAAATAGGGCTGTGCTCTTCATCCTAGCTCAAACAGACCGATGTCTCACTGTAAAATTAAATTCCTACTGCCTCAAACTCTTTATTTTTAAAATTCAATTATGATTTGTTTCTCAGCACAGTAACAGTGAATTCTGGCACTGCTACTGAACACACTAACAGAACATATTCTCTTCTTTGTTCAGCTCTACTAGCTCTTTTATTCTTGTCACTGGATAAAATCGGGTGAAAATCCTATTGATTTCAAAGCTTTGCCCATTTAACCAATGTAAAACTCTTCTGCTGCCTGAAAGCCCCGGTGGGATGGAGAGAGGGGTACAGCTGGCTTCTTTCCCCTTTCCGCAGGCTGGTTCTCAAGCTCCTTTTGCATTCACTGTAGCCTTTTGGCCCCTCCTGGGTCACTGCTGGGGGAGCTTGTGTGAAACACCGAAGTCACACTGGATTAGACGCTCAGCACCTGCGAGCAGAGTTCTGACTCTGTCTCCTGGAATTACTTCGGAGTACGCGTTCTCCACCCGACAGCCAGCCAGCGATCAGTGTGGGTGCTCGGTGTGGGCACCAAAGGACAGCCAGCCTCCTGCTCTGCTTCAGGGCCACATCAGGTCATCTCATGACTGGATCTGTCTCTCCTGAGGTCTGAACCTGGGATCCAAGTTTACCTCTCTTGGGGTTGCGAGTGGACCTCACTCAAAGGTCTGCCCTTCTCTCTCACCAGAACTTAAAGCTCACCTCACCATTCTTTCAGAAATGAGCCGGCGTTCATTGCCCTCAGCCTTGAGAAGACAAATGTGGTACTTTCCAAAGCTGCCCTCTGAAGAACCGGGAGGAAGTGATGGTTAGCAATGCTCACTGTAGCTCAACTGGCTCCAATGCATCACCTCTCAGGGCCCTGCCCACATCTCTCTTAACCTTAAAAATGGGTTTTGCATAAAGGATGAAAGAACTGGCTTCATAATCTCAGTGCACGCTGTGTGGCCAGTCTGATAGTTGTCATCCTAAACCACGGTGGGCTCTGAGACTGTAGGAAAAGCTGTCCTTAGCCACTGCATGTCAGCCCCGTTGTTTCACAGTGGGGTCAGGACAAACCCCAAAGATGCTGAAGAAGTCGTAACCTTGAGCTGAGCTGGTGCTGCCTGAGGAGACCATGGGATACCTCTCTAGACAAATTCACTGATTCACTCAAGCCCACCTTCTGACCCACCCATCCCTGTTCAGTGAACTGTGTTTATGTCTCTGCAATATGCTGTAAAGGAAAACACTAGAGTTAAACAGGACTTAGGTCATCCAAGAACCCTGAGAAATGTCCCTATCACTGTCTCTGAAGAGACCAAGATGCGTGTTTGTTCTGCTCCTAGAAAGATGAGATCTTATTTACAAGAACATACAATTAACAAACATTAGATTCAGTGTACTACCATGCATTTAAAATGTGAGTCGAAGTGTCTAAGTGTGCATGTGTATATAGACCATTGATTTTTTTTAAAAAAAGAACTGTGAAGCCAGTTTGAGAGATTGTTGGAATTTATGTCATAAAATAGAACCAAATGTGTGTTTTTAATAATCACAATGACTCCTCATGGGCTAAGAGTGGGATTTGATGATGGGAACTATAGAATCAACATACCTAATTGATTTAAAGTTATTGTTCCAAGTATGGATTTAAACAAATTTTTGCCATTAAGGCAAGTTTACTCTCCACGCCATTTTTAGAAAATAAAACAGCTGACCCAGCTTCAATTACAGCTTGGAAAAACACATACTGCAAATTATTTTAGCAGTTTATAATCATTATTTATATCCATTTAAGAAATTTCTAAGGCTATTTAAGAGGTGTTAAATTCACAAGGCAGCTACAGGCTTCATAAGGCAAACAGAAGATTCAAGCACACAATGACTTATTTGTAAGCAGCATTTTCTTTCTATAGATATTTCTACATGTAAGAAATCAATCTCCTTAAATACACAAAGTGTGTGTGTGTGTGTGTGTGTGTGTGTGTGTGTGACTAAGGCATTCTAAGGTCATTTTTACGAAGTATTGGGATGAGTTTAGCTTGGAGCGACTTTTTATGACTATACATCAGTCGTCAAAGCAGATTTTGAATATTGTAGATTCTGATGTAAAACCAATTTGTCACTTAGACCTGATATACAGTATAAAAGGAAGTAAAGCATGTGAGAACTATTGGCTGTATTTTTATTATTTTTAGATAATAAAAGTAAGGTAAGAGTAACCAGGCTTTAGCTACCTCTATTTGGACCATTATTGCCCCATTCAAATCCTAAATTACAACTAAATTCGTCAACTGAATTTAAAATATGCTGAATGCACCAGTTTCCAACCTCGTAACGTTACTCCTAGCTTTCCTGTGACTTTTTGTTTCCTGGCTTCCATTTTCCCACAAGGCCTGGTTCCAGGCTAGTCTCTCCTGTCAAATTTTCTCCAACCCCTTTGAGACAAAATGCTTCTCCTACTTGGGAAATCTTTCCTGATCAACTACTCAGCAGCAATGTTCTCTACCTCTTGCTTATATCTTCATATTATAACCTGCAATGATCTTGCTTATTTGTCCTCTGAAATTGTTTATCTCCTCCACTAAAATGAAAGCCAAAGACCACTTCTACTGTATTCACCACTGTAAACTGAAGCCCCAGTGCCATGTCTGACACAGAAAATGTGCTCCATAAGTATCTGTGGAATGAATGGATGAGACCCCCGTCTAAGCACCGGTCTGAACTGTTGGATCATCTCTTCCTCCCACCATCTCCTTCCTCTCCATTCTTCATCTTCTAGTGTGAAAAGGTTTTCCTCTGTGATAATTCTCTATGTATCTCTTGGCTATTTTCCAGCAACTGAGCTACGATTGCTATCTTTACCTTGCTCTTTTATTGCCTTCTGCTGTCACTTTGGCCTACAGATCTTTTTCTGTCCACGTTAATGGCAGTAAACCTTTGTCTTTTCTTACAGTTGGAGAACTATTTGTGTTACCTGTTCTCCAGATACATCTCAGTCAAGAAAACCAGGCCTCACCAAACTGCTTTCTTTCTTACAGAGGAAGGATGCTAGAGATCGAACCCAGGGACTCACACTTGCTAGGCATGTGCTTTGCTACTAAGCTATATCCCAAGCCTTTTTAAAATCTTATTTTGAGATGCAGTACCAGTACTTCTTAATTTCATTTTGAGACAGGGGCTTGTTCAGGTGCCCAGGCTGGCCTTAAACTTGCAATCTTCATGTCTTGGCCTCCTTAGTAGCTGGGGTTACAGGCATGCACCAGCACCTCCAGTTTCAGCAAACTGCTTTCTAAGGTCACTAAATAGCTGCATTGCACATTTCCAAACCACCAATCCTGTCCTGCTTTGCAGGAGTCAGCTGTGGTCCACAAGAGAAGCTCAGGAGGCCAGATTGGAGGACCAGTTCTCTTCTGGAAGGTTTTCACTGGGTCTGGAACTTAAAGTTGCTTCCCGGTGTTTGTTTCTATGGCACTGAGGCTTTAACCCAGAGCATTTGCACTGAGCTACATCCCCAAACCTTTTCCTTCCATTATTTTTCTTGAGCCAGGGTCTCACTAATTCTCTAAACTGCTCAGGCCAGCCCCAATCTTGCAATCCTCCTGCTTTAGCCTCTCACAGTGCTGTGGTGACAGCCGTGCACCACCACAGCTGGCTCTCCGTGCTGTTCCTTAGCCAAATAGATCTCTCAAACTCTGAAACTCTGTCTTCTACTTCAGAAAAACCGAATTCAGCGACAGTTTTCTGGCTTATAATTCATGATACTTCATCTCAGAGCTTTCTACAGATGAAAAAACACAGGCCTGGGAGATGCTAACCAGTCAGTTAGTGGAAAATCACAGGCTTGGACCTCTGTCTCCTGCCTGCCCCGCTCCACACTGTGTGCCAGTGGCCTTGGTAGCAATGAAGACAGAAGCCCAATGTCAAATGCTACCTCCCAATAATCCTAGAGCTCCTAACATGCATGGGCCATCAGACACTGACAGATTTAGGTGCCACCAGGAGTATATTCTAACCCCAGAGGAAGAACTGAAGTCGCTTCTTTGACCAAACATCTTCCAGCCAATCTTGGCTTCTGGTTCCCTCCTGCTGCAGTGTCTGCGTCTCTTCCATATGTGCCCTTCTCACTTGGTTGCTTTACCTAAGTGCACAGCTTTAAACATCAGCTATGTGCTGACGGTTTCCAAATGTGCGACTCCGGCCCAGGGTTCCGCTCAGAACTCTGGATCAAAGTCCTCACCATCTTAGCTGACGTCACCACTTACACGTCTAAGAGACATGCTTAACATGTCAAAAGAGTTTCCTTATTTCATCCCCCAAAATCTTTTTTGAGCTACCTTTACTTTGACTAAAGGAACCAGCATCCACTGCTCCCTCCCCAACTCTGTTCCTTCTGTCATTTCGGTACTCAGGATCCTTACTTTATAAATTCAGAAGAGGTTCTGAAGGAAATAGGAAATCTCACTTGAGATGTGACTCTTCTTGGGTCAAGAGTAGAAATTAGCAAGCTATCTTCAAGGAAGAAAGTAGCTTAAATTTCCCAAGGGATAATTTCTAATGCATATGAGTAACATATTTCTAGATAAACACAGGAAAAAGAAAAACTCACCCCATGAATCATGGACCCAGAATTTTTTTTTTTTGAAACAGGGTCTCACTATGTAGTTCAGGCTGGACTTGTACTTACTCTTCAAAGTCATGAGATCTTCCTGCCTCAGCCTCCCATGTACTAGGATTGCAGGTGTGCACTGCTATGCACAGAAAACTCAGGAAAAATTATTGTTAATTCTTTATGGTAATGTCTTACCAGGGTGTGTGTGTGTGTGTGTGTGTGTGTGTGTACACATGTAAGTATATACACCCTTCAAATTGTGTTCTTTCTGTGTGTGATATATTTTTTACCAAAATGTTATCATGCTTACTAGTTTATAATTTGTTTTTTATACTTAATAGTATATTATAAACATCTTTCATCAAAATATTTACATACATATTCACTTTTACAGATTGCATAATAAAGTCTGTAGATTATGTTTTATTCTACCAGGTCTCTGGAATTAAACATTTTGTACATTTCACTTTTTTATCATTATAAATGACAATGTGCTTAATGTCTTTGTGCATTTTTTATAATTTATCTGATTATATGCTTAGGATTCACTTCTACTGTGAAATTCTGTGACAAAGGTTATTATATTTTAGGATTTTTAGAAATAAAATTATGAGATTATTATATAGATGCATAACAATAATATAGTTCCAATAATTAAACTTCTCTAGCATTTGCTAACTCAAAAAATTTAGAAAAAAATAGAATACTATTTGAAAAGAAGCTTAGCCCATTATAAATGTGCCAAAAATAATATTTGTTGACATTACACTCACTTGGTCTAGTTATTGTTACTTAAATTATCTAAGAATTTGTTAAAGTTTGTGAAATATTTGTCATGAAATCCTGCAATGGTCAGGCATTGTTTTTAGAGATCCCACTGCATATTTCAATCCTGAGCACTCTGTTACAAAAATGTTCAGTATTAAAGTTGTCTAAGAAAAAATCTACAGTTCAAGGATTATAAAATTCCCTTTCTAAGAGAATGAGCACAAATAAAAAACCTAATGCTCCATCTTAAGCTTCTAGAAAAAGAAGAGCAAGCTAAACCCAAAGCTCATAGAAGAGAGGAAATTGTAAAGATTAGAGCAGAAATCAATGCAATTCACACTAAAAAAAAAAGAATTAATGAATCAAAAAGCTGGTTTTTTGACAGAATAAATCAAATTGACAAACCCCTAGTTAACCTTATCAAGAGAAAGAAAGAAAAAAACCAAATTCATGCAATAAGAACTAAAAAGGGGGAAATTACTACAGATCCCATGGAAATTCAAAAGATCATTAATACCTAGTTTGAAAATCTCTACTCACATGGAGTGGAAAACACAGAGGAAATGGACAGATTTCTAGAAACATATGAACTACCAAAGCTCAACAAAGAAGCTATAGCAATTTTGAACAACCCAATATCAGCTATTGAAATTGAAAACATAATTAAAAACTTACCAACAAAGAAAAGCCCAGGTCCTGATGGAGTCACAGCTGACTTCTACAAGAAATTTAGAGAAAATTTGATGCCAATACTTCTTAAACTCTTCAATGAAATTGAGAAGGAAGCAATCCTCACTAAATCATTCTTGGAGGCAAATACTACTCTGATACCAAAACCAGAGAAAGATCCAACCAAAAAAGAGAACTATAGGCCAATCTCACTAATGAACATTGATGCAAAGATTCTCAACAAAATACTGGCAAATAGAATGCAGCAAATCATCAAGAAGATTATACTTCATGACCAAGTGGGTTTCATTCTAGGAATGCAGGGATGGTTTAACATATGCAAATCAATAAATGTAATACACCACATCAACAGAGCCAAAAACAAAAACCACATGGTCATCTCAATAGCTGCAGAAAAAGCTTTTGACAAAGTCCAACACAGGTTCATGATAAAAACCCTTCACAAATAATTTCTTCTGTGATTCTCAGAATTGTAATGTACAAGTGAAAGAGTTGGTAGCATCAGCAAGCTAGAGGGAAAAAGTCCCCTCTCTCCCACCCATGGTCCAGTGGTCCAAGGTCCCCGTGGGTGAATCCCTTTCGTGAAAAACCCAGAGTCTACTTGAGAAGCTCCCGGGCTCCAGGCAAGTGAGGAGACCATGTGCACTGAAACCAGCATGAACACTGGCTCCGATCATGCTGCTCGCCGCAGTTCTCATCCCAGCACAGTGCTAAGCGATCAAGGAGAATCCCTCGCTTCCAGCTTCACCCCAGAGAGCGAGTTGGACTTTCGCGAGTACTGCCAGAGGACGGCTCTTCTCTCACCTGTCTTAGAGAGGCGATAGGACACAGAGCATTCTGTGTACATGGGTGCCCACCACGACCATCCAGCACATGAGAACAGACCAGAGACCTCCCTAGCCACACACACAGTGAACAGGGGAAGTCGATGGTCCACTACTGACCAGAAAAGTCCACTGGAGAGTCACAAAGCAGGTCAGAGTTGGCCAGATTTTATAGATTAGGCCTAGGATTGTGGGATGCATTGTCCCTTAGTAAAGTTAGGTAAATGGACGGTGAGGTAAATGAGGCTTTGTAGTTCCATCTGAAGATTAAAGTATTGAGCATGATCTGAATGTCTTTAAGAACTGGGGACCCTCCTATATTACTGGTAGAAAAGTAAACTAGTCCAACCACTGTGGAAAAGAGTATGGAAAGTCTTGAAAAAATTAGAACAGAAATTTCATTTGACTGAACTATACCTTTTTCTGAAAGAATTAAAGCTCTCCTACTATAAAGATGCACATCTAGGTTTTCAGCATAATAATTCATGATAGCTGCATGCTGGAAACAGCTTAAATGCCCATCCAAAGATGAAGGGATAAGAGAATGGGTCAAACACACACCCTGGGTTATTAAGAAGAATGAAATCAGGTGGTTTGCAGGAGAATGGGTAGAATTCGAAACTATCTTGCTAAGCAAAATAAATTAGATATAGAAAGTTAAATATCACATGGTTTCTCTTATATGACAAACCAAAACATAAATATATAAGTGAATAAAATAAAGAACTGGTAAGAAACTCTAAAGCACATATATGAGGAAAGAGTGGAGGGCAGGGAAGAAACAGAGTGATACGGAACTTAAAATTACTGATGTGCCAGGGACTTGTAGAAATTCCCCCAAATGAACATTACTATTCTGCATTGCAAACATGCACTAATAAAAGTAAATAAATAAGTGAAATGTTTTTCTATTAATTTAACAATAATTAAAAATCAAACATCTTTTTTAAAATTTAAAAGACAAAAACACAAAAGGGGTTAAACAGAAAACTACATGCGATGGGTCAGGTGCAATGCCATCTGGAGATAGAAATATTTAGCATGAATATGACTGAAGAGTTTAAAAATTCTACGTGAAAAGAAATTCAAATATAAAATAACTGGACTGGCTCCAAATCCACAGATTTTTAGCCCTCCCTCTGCATCCACAGATGGAAAATATGGTGACATCTTCCAGTTCTCTGACTAAAAGATGCCTGTCTCTCCAGCTCTCCCCTGCTGGCCAGATGTTCAGAGAGCAGTGAAAAATAACTGGGCTTAGGAAACAAAAGATAGCTCATTTCCCTATGTTTGACCACTACCAGGTTCCAAGCTGATATTCTTTCTCGGAGAATGATTTAAAAGGAAATCAGATAGCATCAGAAAACATTCTTACTACATGATTCTTTTCTATATAACCTTTCACCAGGTCCTTCTCTCATTCCCACTCCCCGAACCCCACAAACCCACCCTCCAAGTGGAGACCGCCAGTGCCTTGACCCAGGAGGGGAAATGTGGGTGTTGTGCAGATGTATGGCTGCCTTTGGGATCTGAATCACCCAAACAATCTGAGCTAATTACATCAACTGATGTAACCCAATTCCTTTAAGAGGGATGGCTGGCTGTGAAGAATTTTAAATGGATATTTCAGGCTTTCCTTAACCCCCTGAAGAGGGTCTGAACTTAGGAGGCTATTTTTAACCTAAGGACTGCAATCTATCTTGCTAAATTTGTGCATCTTTCCACTTTTCTGTGCTCTTTGTTGGATTATTTTTTCTTTATTCCTTAAAAAAACTCCTAATAGTATAGGTCTGAAACTTCCAGCAAGGAGAGAAGGGAAGACCGTGCTTAGCTAGGAATGCAGCAGTAAGTCATGTCAAGTAAACAAAAACAAAAATAAGCGTTGTCCTGAAAGCTTTAAGATGGTCTCGGGCTGAACGGTTCTGGAGCTGTGCTGTTCTGGTTATTTTTCCATGAAGGGTAGGGCGCCCGGTGGCTTCCCGAGCTCTCTCCTGCTGGCAGTGCCCAAGGGTTGCTATCACACCCTGAGTCCACTCTCTGCTCACAGATGGTGTGGCGATTGTTTTGAAAACAATTTCTTGCATGGCTACTCCCCACTCCCGAAATGCCGTGGGCAAAACCTATCCCACCCTTCTGTATTTATACAAGGAGAAAAGTCTCCAGCATTACAAAGGTTTGTGATATTAGCAGCATGCCTCTGCACAGTGGAGTCAAGCTATCCTAAACGTTTTACTGCCTGAAACGTTTTAGCCATGACCAGTCTGGAAAATTATAGCAATGGTCTGGACACCAAACAAAGAAAACAGCATCATTAAAATGCAGTAATTCCTTAATTCTGTCCTCTAAAACAAATGCATTTTAGGGCTTTAAACCTGCCGTGCTAGCAGAGGAACTGGTCAAAGTGAACATGACGACATACATACCTAGTGAAGATCTGAGACCATCCTGACTGTAGAATGGGACTCAACCATAAAAACTCCCTGGAAATTCAATAGCACTGACAGTGCATCCTTGACTTATGTGTCTGTGAAATAAAACAAAAAAAGGCATAGTTCCGTGAGGTGAGTGGAAGAATATCAGGTTTAATTTAGCATCCCACGTTAATCATATTCCAGCAACACAGAAAATGTACAGAGCATCTGTCTCTAAAAAATGTTCCAGCTAGTGAGTGGGAGAAAAGAACAGGAGCAGAGTATTGCAGAAAAGCACAGTATATTCAGAAAGAATTCACTAATATCAGAATATAGTGCCTTGTTGTGTCACGGAGAAGGAAATAAATATCCCACTTAGAGAAAATGACTGGAAAATGACTGACAGCTCGTAGGTACCTGAGGTACTCCTCGGTATCCATGGGTTTGTACTAAGAGGCTTCAGAAACCACCTGTCCTGATGCCAGGCTACCTGGTGGTCATAGAGTTTCTGAAGAAGGAGTCATCACTTCCTGTGATTGATGCCAAGGTAAGCCCTCTGCAATATCCTTGGTGATGAATTGGTAATGCCAGTCTCAGAATGCTGGATCAATTTCAAATTTCATCACTACAGTCATTCAGAGGAAGTAGTTATCTCAATTTCTGCCTTATTACCTTCACGGGGGTTTTAGATGTTTGTATAGTTTTGGTGCTGACTGACAAAAATTCCACTCAAACTAAGCTTACTCAAAGACAGCAAATGTATCCACTTGGGGAATTGGGATTGAAAAAGATGGAGCTGGATTTAAGGAAACTATACATGGAAAGTTTCTCCCTAGGTATCTCAACCCTAACTCTCCCTGCTTGACTTTATTCTGTTCCCTCCCCATGGGAAGCCAAATGAAGGCTGACAAAGAGTCTCAAAACTTCCAAATTTAACTAGGCATGGTGGTGCATGCCTGCAATTTCACCACTTGGGACACTGAGGCAGGGGGCTCATCACAATTTCAAGGCCAGCCTGCACAACATACCATAGTGAATTCCTGGTCAACCTAAACCATATAGGGAGAGTTTGTCTCAAAATACAAACAACAAAAAACTCTTCTACTTTAGTAGTAGCTTACTCTGCCCACCTGCATACAGTCAGAAGGGAGTATATTAGCATAGCTTTCCTTTAATTTAGCATAGGTTATTCTGCCTAATTATGTAAGGATGGAAAGACACACCTCAGCTGGCAGGTGAAAACAACTCCTCTGCAATAGGTTTTAAGGAGTCATGTGTTTGAATCCTTGTTAGTATTCCTTCAGAGGAGAAAAGAGTCCCAAATTATACCCTAAAATAGAGAGACAGAGAGAGAGAGAGAGACAAAGAGAGAGAAAGAGAGAGAGAGATTTCAAGGCCTGTTTTATGAGAAAGCCATAATGCACTACGATGCTCAAGTGACCTCTCTCCCTGCTCCATCTCTGAATATCTCGAGGAAGAGGTGGTGAAGGATACCGCTACATCTTTACTTTTGCAAAGTAAGCTTTGTGTTCTCAGGGCAGCATACAGTTGTCTATTAGTTACGTTTAAAGAAGAGTAAAAGGATATTTCTGTAAGTCAACTATCAAAATTGGGATTCAACCCCACAGAACAGAAGAGAGGCTACAGGCATTGTAAATGAGAACGAGAGCCTGAGGGGTGATAGGTCCCAAACACACCATTCCACAGTGCTACAGGTTCCCTAGGGGCCAAACTTTTCTATGCTTTGCTTAGGCAAGAGATAGTACTAGAAGTTGTAGCCAAACTTACACACCCAACAAATCCATTCTTCCCCAGTGACATGAGTCCAGACTTTCTAGCCAGTCCACAAGGGACTGAGATTTGGATTGTTTGCCTTGAAGCTCATCCAATCTGACAAGAAGCCATCAAATTGGGCTTGGAAATTATCCCTGGGAGATTTGCTCCCAGGAAAGCTGCATGTAATTCAAGTCTGTGGCGGACAAACCCCAGATATCACATGTCTAATGAGCATACTCAGATGTCCCCTTTCCAGCCATCCCAGTTCAGGACCACAATGGATATTTTCAACATTTGAGAGTTTCTAGACTTTTCAGTTAATGCAAATGCATATAAGAGATGCATCCAATTTTTATTTTACTTTGTCTAAAATGACTTCTATCTATGCATCTCCTACCTTGAAGGCCACTACACACCAACTGATTTGTAGATCTTCCAAATTAAGCTGCTTTTCATTCAGGGATAGTGTGTCCAAGTTATCCTCTCTGCTACAGGTTATGTCAAGGAGGCCCCAACACCCTGAGGTGCTGATCATAGACTGACAAGGGGAGGGGTCTGTTAGAAGGCAGAGGTCATGCGGTGGGGTGGTGAGCTGGCGGGCCCGTCTCCCTCCCTGGCTGCTGCTGCTTCTTCTCCCTCTTCTTCCTCTGCTCCGATGTCTCTCTCTGTCTCTCTCTGTCTGCCCCCACCTTTCTCCTTCTCTCTCTCTCTGCTTCCTGGCTGCCATATTGGTCAGTGCTTCTCCACCACGCCCCTCTGCTGTGGGCTCCTGCTTCAGAGTCAGACACCTATGGGCTAAAATCAGGGAGCAAAGCAAACTTCCCTGCAAGTTGTGAGTGTCGGGTACTGTGAATTAGCATCAAGGAAGATGACCAAATTACCTGCCTACTAATAGACAGATCAATATTAAAGTTTATTAGCAGAATTTATGCAAAAACATTCACTATCACCAGACTTCATTAAAGGATCAGACACAAAAGGCAAAGATAGATAGATAGATAGATAGATAGATAGATAGATAGATAGATAGATTTGAAAAGGAGTGATTATGTAAAAATAAAAATTTGTTTTGTAAAGAAATACAGCAAAAAAGAATTAAGATATATTACATATAGGTACAAATTCTCTACTATGAATGTGATTATGTATGACAAATATATTAATAAAAGCAATAAAATAAAATAAATTCACTTTATGTATTGGGACCATCCAGTTAAAAAGAATTCACTTTGACAAATCTATGTTTTAGGGATGAAGAAAGGCTCTTTTAGGTTATTTAATAATGCTTCTGCTTCCAGGAAACAAGAAATGTCCTTATTGGAAATTTCAATCATAGCGTGTATATACATATATTATAAATTACAAATGTATGTATAACAAATATACGTAGCACTACATACATCTCTAGCTGCTCTTGACAAGTGTTGATTCACAATACCCTAATACAACTATTGTGAGACAGAGAGGACTCTTCTTTGAGAATTAGGCAAGATTAGGACTGAATTGGTGGCCCCACTTCCAGGATTCATTAGAGCCTGATGGAAAGTTTCCCGCTTTGGTGCAAGTGATTTAAATCTGAATTATACCCTGTATAAATCACATCTGCAAGTCATTTAAGCTTCCTAAATCTTAGCTTTTTCATATGAAGAAAAAAGATAGTACTTATCTAGCAGTGTTGTTGCAAAAACTGAACAAAGTAGACCAGGGATATAGCTCAGTGGCACAGTGCCTGCCTGGCAAGTATGAGGTCATGAGTTTGATTCCCAGTACAAAAATAAAATAAATAAAGTAATGGCTTTCCAGTGACCAGATAATTTATAGACTGTTATGACTATTATTGTTTAAATGAGGACTCAGTAAAAATTTCATTAGTTATACTTAGTCAAACTTTTGATCCATTGTCCATACAAACATTTCCTGACAGATTATTTAAGAAACACAGTGAGGAAGTCTTCACATGTAGCCATTCCATTTTTATGAATATTTCCCTCATAATAAACTCTTAAACTTTTTCCATAACTCATAGCAGTAGTTCTAGATCAATTCTCTAATGCTAAACAGTAAACTTAATTATTTTTCTTTATGATAGGTCTTAAAATATGTGGATATTCAGAAACTACTGTACCACTAAGACCCCCAAAGAAAAAGTCTCTTCCCAAATCTATCTATTTTCATATCTTTAACCATTCTTTTCAGACTGTTGGAAATTCTGGTTCTTTTTCCTTTGATGTATTACAGTTTATAAGGCTATTTTATGCTTATAATTCCATTATTTTCTTAGAATATCTGAGATACACACTTCATTTTAATGTTTGCACCTAAAAAAATTTTAAACTTCATCCTTAGCCATCCAAAGTTAATGAAAATTTTTATCCACCTTGAAAAACTACATCTAAATTTTTGAACAGTTTAATCTCCTAATTACATGTTTGATTATGTGTATTTTAGTTTATATTTTTAGGTTGACATAGTTCAGGTTATTTGGTCTTGCTTTATACTCATAAGTAAAATATATTTTAAATTTCAGTTTCATTTCCAGTCTATCAGTTAGTTATGTTTTGCAAGCTTAGAGTATTCTTTGACACTTTTTGTCCAAAGCTGGTGGGAAAATGTCAGGACTGTGCTGTGTCCTAGGGAGGTAAGTGTCACCAGCTGTCCACTGAACCCCATTCCTCTTCTACTGAGAACACTCCTCTGAGCCTGTTATTTCTATGATCGCACCAATAATTTTCCTATTCTAAAGAATGATTCCTATAGCACACCAACAGGCTACTATTTGAGGAACCATAATTTCCTATCCTGTTTCTTTCATTTCCTTTAGCGCCAAACTCTGATAATGTCATTTATGCCTATTGTCTCAAATTTGCTTCCACCTTGAATTTATTTCGATGCAATTCTGCCCTCACCAATCCCCTGGAGCTGCTTATCAAAGTCACCCTAAACTGTACCTCACCTACGTTACGTTGATCCCAGCATCAACTGTGCTACAAATGTGCACTCACGGTGGGCGCCACTGGGCTGGTCTATTGCTACACCTCTAACTTTTCCTCTTCAGTCTTTTTTTCCTCCACCTTCTGTGCCCTGCAACCTCTAATGCTGTACTAAAAGCTTTTCATATATTTCATCTGACAATTTATTCACAGGAACCCAGAAGAGCAGGCGTTTTCAACCCCATTCATACATATGAGCAGATGTTTCCAGAGCCCTTTTGGAAGCACGTGTTTGCTAACTTATCAAGGACGAATTTCCAACAAATGCTTTGCTGCTCTGCTCTGTATTTGATGTGTAGATCAGAGAGATCCATAGGCACAATAAATTATGTTTTCACCACATCTTCAGATGCTGTCATTCTTGACGTTTTTGGAGAAGAAATGATAAAATGTTTCGGATGTGGAAAAATCAAATGCAATCAATACAAACAAATAAATCAAAATGAGGGGCAGGAGGGGTCTTCAGTGCCATCCTATAGCTATATTCTTGCCTCCAACGGTTTCATTCATTCATTAAACAAATATTTGCGGCACTTTTTAGGTTTAGGGTACACAGCTCTGAATACTTACACAGAATTCCTGGCATCGTGCCGGAGGAGTGAGGCAGCAAGTACAATGCATCCCGTATCCGAGAGCTGATAGTAAGGGCGAGGCAAAGCAGCAATCAAGAAGGGGGAGTCCAGAGAGGGCTGAGGGCTATGATGCAGCTAAGGACGGAGAGGAGGG